>JANVCC010000120.1:1105599-1209275 GCA_025345505.1 Todiramphus chloris collaris | reverse complement strand
TTTTTTTCCTGAACACTTTCTTAAGTCAAAAGCAAATGACTGGGTTCAGCAAGAGAGTCACTGGTGGATATTGTGAGTGTGGGTTATCAAAAACCACCACTGGTGCCTCCTGGCTTCAAAATCTTTGAAATAATGAGATACTTAGAGGATGTCATAGTGTCTGCCCATGTTTTCAGTGAAGTATAGGAATCTCAGCTAAGTCCTCTGCCTTGGGAATGAGCCCAGCATGTAGGTGATGTGCTACAGACTGGAAAGGTATGAGCAGGTTCAAGCTTCCTCCATCCCACTGAGTCTGAGTGGAACCTTGTGCCATGTGGTCTGATGCAAGAGCCAATCCTGAAGTCCCACAAGCTGCTCTTGGGACAGCGGCCAGTAGAGGATGAAGTTTTCCATGGAGTGGAGCTGCTGTGTATCTGCTCTTGCTCACACAGCCTGTATTTGTGTTTGTATTTTTAACTGGCAATAGCTTCTTGTCTCTTCCCTTTTTCACATACAAAAGTAACAGACTCCCGAAATATCTTTATATTAGCCAATGACAATGATTTGTGGGACACTGAATTATTTCTAAAGGATCAAAATACATAAGGAAGGAGCCAGAACCGAATTATTTTAGCCTGATGTGTGGCTAGAGGTGGAAATGCCGTCTCACAGAAGAACTCCGTCTGGGGCAACAGCACATATTAGTCTTTGTCTGAGGTGGAAAAATAAACCATTCATGCTTTTTCTGAGTTGGGGAGAACAGCAAAGGCAGGAAACCCAAGAAGAGGTCTTCAGGGAGAGGGTGTCTTCTGACTGGCATGGCTCTGTTCATCTTCTGTGGCACAAAAGGACGTTGCCAGCAGCCCTCCCAGAACAAGGTGAGGGTAATTTGCTCACGTCCTCTCCTCCCTTCCAGGTACAATGGAAGCAGCACAGAAGCAAGAGGTGGAACTCTGGGGTTCTTCACATCATAGACCCTCCTCTGAAATGATGTCAGGAACATTCTGTGCCTTTAGAAACCATAAGCATCACCTCCATTTCCATAGTGGGATGGATGGTCAGGCCCCGATTTTCTCACTACGTGGATATTATCTTCATAACGTGGGGTGGATTCGCCCTCTGGGAGCTTGTCCAGTGAAATGTTTTCAGGAGACACAACTGGAGGCCCAGGATGCTCCTACTGGAGCCACTGGATCATTACACTGGCAGTAATTTTATGTCTGATGTCCCTGACACAATGTAGAGGAGCCCGTGGACTCCCTGAGGCACTTGGCCATCCTGAGCTCTGTTGGGAAGCACTTTTCTGGTCAAGGAGCTAAAAGCTGCTCCAGGCTGAAAGGGGCACAGCGCATGGTTGGAGGTTAGCACTGGAGACATGTCCTGTCCGCAGGCAGGAGTTTGATTGCTCCCATGTTCCCAAACACTCAGTTATTTACAGGGTAACCTGCAGGACTCAAGTCCAGCAGATGCAAATTTCCTTGGCCCCCGTCAAGTGATTGCATGAAGTGCTGCTCACACAAGAGACTCCAGTTGGGTTCTGACCCAGCTCTGACCTCCACCATCTGGGCCAGTAATCACCAGCTCATTAGGCACACAGATCAGATGCTTCCAGGTGTGACACCAGACGAACTACGTGCTGAGGCAGACACTTTGAAAAGCTTTGCTGGTGTCACAGGAATGTTCAGGCTGCTGTGAGTACTGGGTAACACTGATCCCTCTTAGCACTGGCACCAGGACATCAGGGCTCTGCCTCTGCCATCTCAGGAGCGGAACTGATGCAGGGGATGCATTGGAGAGGAGGTCCTGGGCTGGTGTGTTATCTCCTGGCTGTCGATTTCATGCCACATGCTGCAATTACTATGGTGGGGTTTGGACACTTGGCTTTTCAGCTGTTCTATGTTTCCAGGGCAGAATGTCCCGACAGAGACCCCTGGCTATCACCAGCATCCACGGCCCATAAGTCACATGGGAGATCAGAGTCTCCATACTAGTTTGGAATGAAGAAGTGGGCAGTAAGTGGCCAACTCTGCATTCCTGCAAAGTCTTCACATGCCAGATCCACCTCTGCCATCTTCCAGGCTGACCTGGAAGCATCTGTCTCAACCAGCTGTGGCTGAGCTGTCCCCAGATGCAGCCTGGGTTCTGGTTTCTCCTCTTTGAAACAGTCTTTAGGGAGCACACTCTCTGACAAGCTAATTCTGGTTCCTTGTCTTTTCATGACATGAAGAGGGCTACCTGAGTGAAGCCCAGTTTAACCCTCGGCCTCAGCTTGTGTTGGCCTCACTCCACCACCACAGCCTACATCATGGTGTGGTGGCCCATGAAAGGAGAGGATGCACTTTTATGCTTCCACAACAAATTAGCAGTTGACCTTACATGCTTAGAGCTGGGTAGCGCATCGAGGAGGACCATGCCTACTCAGGTGAAGTCTTGACTGTCAAGTAACATGAAAACCACTTGTCAAGAGAGAAAGAAAGAGCTCTTCCACTGGCCAGATGGGCCTCTCAACAAGCAACGTGGGGTTTGCATGATGGGATCTTACAGGAAAAGAAACTTAAGACTCAGGTCTTCTGATTCCTCATTCTTCGAGCACCAGCAGCAGTTTAAGTTCAGTTCCTCCATGGTGGAGTGCAAGCGAGGCAAACATAGAGCTGAAGTGAGATGACAGAGACAAGAAGGAAAGGACATTGAGGGTCCACTGAGAGTCAGGAAAGCAACATGAAGGCCAAGAGGTTGCAAACCTGGAGACGAGTGTAAGTGTATGGTGGGGCAGGAATGAAAGACGGCCAGTAAAGTGTGAGCCAGGCAGAGAGGCATCAGGTCCAGTGGGTCAGGCACAAACGTGTGCTTTGAGGAGCAAATTACATGGCAACAGATATTGATATGACAGGCCTCAGAGGACAGTATCCATCTGTGAGAGGGCTTGGCTCAGGCACGTCATCCCATCACCACTTGCTAGACTGGAATGAGATCAAAGGGAATTTTCCTGCTACAGAAGTTGTCCAGCATTGGAGTACAGAGTAAGCATTGGTGGTGGTCTGATTGACAATGCTTGCTGACATGCAGCCACACAGCCTGAGAGAGCTGGTGCTTTAGGGCTTGTACAGGGTGAGGTCACCACTCTGTATGGCCTGTCTCTTCCCACTTGTGTCCACAGGAGTCTGAGCAGCCACGCTTCCTGCCCTGGCCATCCCGGGGGCTGTCTCGGCAGCTGAGAGATGCGCATGCACTACTGCCCCGTGCAGACAGGACTGGTGTTTTCTTTATGGTCTTGGATCTTACTTCTTCTTACTTGGCTCTTTTCTTGTAAAATAAACACCCATCAGGCTTCTGAAAACAATGCTGGGGAAATTAATGGTACCCAACACACATCACTACATCAGGCTGATTTGAGTAGTGGATGTAAATACGGGGGCACAACTCCAGTATGGAGATTTCTTCCTACGGAGACAGAAAGTCAAGACCGGAGATAGTGTATCTGTCATCCTGAAGGTTCGTAAGCAGAGACCAGACATCAAAAACTTCCACGGACACCCAGACATTTTTATTCCACCTGAAGGGCCAACAGTGAGTGGTGGCTTCAGCCCTGCCCAGGGGTCTGCCCTGTGTCTCCTCTGACAAGCTGTCTCGTTCAGATGTGGAGGTCAACAGAGTTGACAAGAGCTTTTCAGCTGACTTCTGTGGGTCTGTTGGTTTGGGGTGGGCGCTGATGCTCTGCATGTGCTTTATTGCCTTGCTGTAAGGTCAGTTCAATATCTCTCATGTGCTGGCTGGGCCACTGCCAAAAAGTAATGTAGCAAGACAAGGACAATGCTGAGATGAAGAGAAGTGGATGAGCTCAGTGCTCTCAATGTTAATTATCAGGCGTGATCGGCCTTGCTAAAATCTTCCCAGGTCTACAGCCACATTTTCTCACTTGATTTTTATCATGGATGGTGATGGAGAAAGGAATGGTATCTACAGGGCCCAAGTCCTTGGAGGGATGTAAGTGCAGAAGACAACTTCCATACTAAAACAATCTTGTAACACGCACAGAATGTGTGGCCTCTTTTATTTGACCTGATCTCTACTCCTGTGCCAAGTGAGTTCTGCAATAGCCAAGTGGCACAGGAGCAGCCACCAGTTGCCTGGCTGTGTAACTGCACTGGACTGAACAGCATCTGTGGGGCTAAAGAAGAACTAACTGTGTGTCCTAGGAACTGGGACTTCTCCTATTTTGCTTGGATTGCTTTGTATTACCAAGACTATCCAATAGAAGAACCACTGCTGTTGGCATGTGCCCCGTGCGCTTTTAAGTGCCCACTGGGATGCTGAACCCCACCTGATCCTCCCTGGCTGTGCGCTCAGGAGCTGCCAGACTGTTCTTGCACTGCACCTGCAGGAGTGGGATTAACTTCCTTCATGGAGGTAGCTTGTGAGATCATACTGTTGATGTGGGTCAACAAAGTCATCAGTCTGACAGAGACATGATTTTCTTTCTCTTACTCCAGCAAATCCAGTGATGTGCTTCTTTGGAGCAGCAGTCTGTCCTGTTCTCATTTCATCACTTCTTACCTCTGACGTTGGATGCACCCCTCTGCAGTGGGGCCTATTCCACGCTATCTTCAGTGCTTCCTGGCAATGAAGCTGACAGCCCAAACAGCTCTCTAGAAGGTAGAGACGTTTCTTTAAGTCAGTACCAGCAGAGCCCTGAGCTCACCATCCCAGCCCGTGTGTAACAGTAACATTCTTAACATACAAAAGCTGGACTTGCTCAGTCAAGGCTTTGGCTTGAGAGAATTGTCTCAAGAGGCCAATCCTTAAATATGAAAACAGAAACCTTCCTGTGTCAGTCACCAAACAGAAGACAGCATTTGAGGACCCAGCACAGAAATTAATCTGAGTCAGCATTTAGGCAAAGACTGCAAAATCTTTCAGGAGAACAAGGAGGAAAAAATCCCCAAGAAATGAAAAATTTTAAATACCAAACCCCAGGATTTTGATCTGAAGCAAGGTCTGTGTTACCCCTCCGACCTTCAAACACCCCAGAGGAATGAAAATCCTGCAAGGTGGTGAAAGGCCCACTCACAAATCACAGTGTTTCACAGCTCCTGTGTTCATGTCTGAGGAAGAGCATCCAATCCCTAGTTGTTCTTTCCCATGCAATGCCCATCCTCAAGGCCAGCCTCCTCCAGTGTATCTCTGCTTCACTGCTGCTCTGACCAGAGCACGGGGGACACGGGTGGGACAGGGAGATGGTCACAGTGTGCAGTGGGATGGAGAGGTGCTGGAGGCAGCAGTGATTCTGGAGGGGGAGCTGGGACCACTAGAGGGAAGCATGAAGCCACTCACACTAATGGCTTTGGAGGATGGAGATGGAGAGCCCGAGCATCCACAACAAAAGAAAATGAGCAGCTGGTATGAGGACAGGCAGAGTCTGCTGCTTTGTGAGTGGTGATCTGTATGTCCTGGGCAGGTCCAGCTGAGCAGGCAGGGGTGCATATGCAATCAGCTATTTCCAAACCATCCAAGTCCTTCTTGGTCCCTGAGAAGGAAACAGTGGGATCTCACCATCCCCTCTAGGGCCTGG
The DNA here is from genome assembly GCA_025345505.1 of Todiramphus chloris collaris. Taxonomy (NCBI): domain Eukaryota; kingdom Metazoa; phylum Chordata; class Aves; order Coraciiformes; family Alcedinidae; genus Todiramphus; species Todiramphus chloris. Next base: position 1,203,727 of record JANVCC010000120.1, on the reverse strand, counting down.
AGGCCCCTGGGAACAACCATGGAGCCAAGTGTCCTGGAAAGAAAGGTCAACTCCTTGAGGGTGGAGGAAAGAGTGGTGACCACAGACACCTTGAGGGACAACTGTTCTCATACACTGAGTCCCCAGTCAGGTTTTGGTGCATATTTGGGTGCCAGCCAAGCTTTTCACTCCCTACCCCCAGGAACATGACTGTCCTCCAGGCTGAAGGTGCTAAGCCAAGGAGGTTGTTCCCCTGCTTCCATTTATGGTTCATCATAGTTCACAGTGTCCACTCAGGCCCTGTTGTGGTTTAACCCCAGCTGGCAACTAAGTACCACGCAGCCACTCACTCCTACCCCTGCCTCTGGTGGGATGGGGAGGAGAGTCAAAAACAAGAAAAACTCATGGGTTGAGACAACAACAGTTTAATAATTGAAATAAAATTAAAATATTATAGTAGTAGTAATAATAATGAAGATAACAAGAAGAGAGTGAAATAAAACCCAAGAAAGACGAGTGTTGCCCAATACAATTGGTCGCCACCTGCTGACTGATGCCCAGCCAGTCCCTGAGCAGGAATCCATCCCTCCCAGACAACTCCCCCCAGTTTATATACTGGGCATGACATGGTATGGAACGCCCCTTTGGTCAGTTTGGATCAGTTGCCTTGGATGTGTCCCCTCCCAGCTTCCTGTGCCCCTCCAGCCTTCTTGCTGGCAGGGCATGAGAATCTGAAAACTCCTTGATTTAGTATAAACACTACTTAGCAACCACTGAAACCATCAGTGTGTTATCAACATTATCGTCACATTAAATCCAAAACACAACCCTGAACCAGCTACTAGGAAGAAAATTATCCCAGCCAAAACCAGGACAGGCCTCAGCTCAGCACCACCGGCCATGTGTCAGGGTGGAGGCTTCCCCACCATCTCTGGCCATGCACCCAGCAGCATGCAGCTGGGCTAGCAGCCCCTGGAGGTGCTGTGACTCATTTACCTCTGAATATGTTTCTTCCTAAACCACCCAGAGCCCCACACCACCTCCTGAGCCATATTGTCCTCTGAAGGGTCTCCAGTCTCCCTGGAAGTCCAGAATAACATCCTGGCGATGGCATGGACAGGAAACAGAGCCAGGAATTGAAGTCACTGAACATTTGCCTGGAGATGCCTGCAAAGCAGTCTATCCTTTCACAGAATCACAGAATAACTGGAGTTGGAAAGGCCCTCTAGAGACCATCTAGTCCACCACCACCACCACAGTAGGATTGCCCAGAACACATTAGACAGGGTCGCATCCAGGCAGGTTTGGAATCTCTCCATAGCAGGAGACTCCACAACCTCTCTGGGCAGCCTGGACAACTGAACAGGTCTAGATTGGAACAGAGAGCCAGCACCATGGGTCTGCTCAGGAACCAATCACTATGTGATGGCGAGCCCTTCTTGGAGCTGTATAAGCGATGCCTTTTCTGGGAATACCCTTATCAAGGTGCTGGGAGAAAGCAATTCCCCTTCCCTCATGTCAAAAGCATGTGGCAAAAGGTTTAAGACTCCACTTCCCTGGTCTGCAAGAGGTCAAAGAAGAAGAGGTGACTTCTGCTACAGGGCAAAGTCACAGCAGTGCATCTTTCTTCGGGCACAGGCATCAAAGTACACCTGGCTGCAGCTCTTCCACGTGTTAAGTCTTCCCTTGCTTCCATTCTTTAGACATCTCACTTCTGTTTTTCTCATAAAGTCTTTTCTAGGAGAATATTTCAGATCCTGTTTGAACCACAGCCCAGGAACCGTTGTTCTCTCTCCACTGGCTGGCTGAAGAAATGGGGGTCTGCGTCTGTTTGTGGGAACGCCTGGAGGCACTGCGTGTTAATACACTCACTGCAGACCACAGTCTAGTGGTTCTTAGTTGTACTAAATCACAGTAAACAGCAACATGCTGCGTCTGCAAGTGAACAGAGACATCTTTCTGCACTGACTGGGCCAGGGCAGAGGAACACTTCACATTGTGAAAGATGAAGCAACCTGCAGCAAGGGTTTGGGGATGACCTCTCTGACTATTCTATACTTCCCAACTATAATAAGAGACTGAGGATCTGGGGTTGCTCCTTATGGACATCCTTGCTGGGTCTCTGGGCTGTGCTGGTGCTCCCTGGGTCTGCTGAGATTTGATACCTGTGCAGAGCATCACGGCACAGCTGAAGCATGGGTTGCCTGGCTCTAGGTGGGGCTGTCACTATAGCTGGGTGGTGACGTGGGGGACACATGTCAGCTCTGCCCGTGGCTCCTCTGAGGCTGCAAACCCAGAGCCAGTTCTTCTCTAGAGATGTTTTTTAGAGATGCTTTTTGTCCAGGAATATGCTGTTCTCATGGACTTGGAAGTGGAGGTCACAACAGCATCGATCCGGACTGCTCATCCAAGTAACCACAACAGGATTCAGGAGTAAACTACAGCTAAACGCTGCTACTCAGCTTCCTGCCCTTAGCTGAGGTTTTCCACTGAGCAGTAGCAGCTGTGTTCATCACTCAGCAGAGCTGCTTTTCTGTCTGTCATTCCTCTCAGAGGGTCTCTCAATTTGGGGGAGACAGGATGGGCAGCAATGTGCTGGCTTGCACAGCTTGTTGCAGTAGCACCTCTTACACAGGATCTGTGCCCAAAGCAGGAATGTCTTGGAGTGCAATTAAATAACTTGCCCCCATCACAGCAGAGCAGTTGGTCTCACACAGTGCAGCAGCTCTGCCCCATCCCTGCTCAGCACCACTGCACGTTGTATGTTGACCCCTTCAGCCTCCACAGTATGGACATGCTAAACCCAGGAGGTGGAGGGAATCCTAACCAGCAAAAATCCAACATAATGAGGTTTTTCAAACCAAAAAAGGCCAAAGGTGATTGTTGCTTCTAATTGGACATGCCCTGATATCAGGGTGATGGAGGTGAGAGAGATAAAGGCTTGGAGTCAGGAACAGCAGGTTGAGTGTGCTCCCTGAGTCCTCTCCCTGATGTTGCAGGACAGCACAGCCTGGAAAGTGCATCGTCCAGGCTGTGCTGCTGGGGAACAAGTCTCACAGAGCCCTTAACACTTCCCCAAGGAAAGCAAGATTAGTAGGAAAATCCCAGCAGATACATCACCAGTTGTATTTTTTCCTCACCTTAACCTGACCCGTGAGGAAACTCCCGAGGAAACTGGGACTTTTAAAGGCTGGAGTGGGAGGAATTAAAACAGAGAGTTACTCAGTTGTCAGAGTGACTCTGCCTGTGGCTCTTGATACCACCCTGGGCATGTATCCTGTCAGCTCTGTGCCACAGTACGGTGGAGATGAGCCTGTAAACCTTCATTGCCTCCCAGGAACAGAGGATCAGTTCATGAGCTTTGAAACTGCAGGTATGAGGCTGTGAGAGAGGAATATTCTGCCACTTCTGGACTCTGAAATTCACAGTAATGTTCCTTTCCATTTCACCCACAGCCTGCCAAGCTTTGACAAGCTGAAGCACCGGGGAAGAGGGCAGTCCAAGCTGCACAGAGGTGTTGCTCTGAGCAGCTTCATGCAGCTGGGACCCCTCTCCAGTCAGACACTGATGTTTGACCTGGAAAAGCTGGCAAGAGCTGAATGAGATGGGCAGGAGGTGCAGCTGCCAGCAGGATGGGTGCAGCCTGAGCAGTCCCCCATGGGACAGCCATCACCGTGTGCTCCCACTGCATGGTCACCCTTGTCAGCAGGGTGAAAAACAGGACAGGAGGAGTTCAGGTGCTGTAGCTTCCCCCAGAATATCCATCGTGCCTTTCCTTCTGCAGTCCTCAGGTCTTCTGGGAACCCCGTAGCAAGTGCAGCAGGTTTTCAGCATTCCCATATGCTCCCCGTGCCGCAGCCTGGGTCAGGGATCTGTCATCCTCAAGCAGGAATGTATTGCTCTGTACAAATTAAATTCTTAAAGAAACTGATGACAACACCTGACGGATTCACCTCTCTCTTGCAGTACCAGGACTGTATCTCCCCTTCCACACCTCTGCACAGTGCAGGGAGGACTCCGAGTCAGCTGGGCAGACCAGGGTTACTCTGCTGGTTACCAGGAAAGCTGCTGCTGGTGATGCTTCCCCAGCAAGAATCCCCCTTGGTATCCAGGCTGGTCCTGTTCTGAGAGGCACAGGCGGGCTCCGATGGATGCTCTGCTGGTCTCTGAGCTCAGAAAAGTACAAGCAGTAGGGAATGAGGCCGGGCTGGCTGATGCCTTGGCACTGCAGCGCAGGCCCTTTTGAATGGCCTTATCAATTATTCACAGAGCTCAAAGGCTCAGCGGGTCTGCCTGCAGCTCTCTCTCCCTCGCCTCTCCTCGCTCTCCAGGCTCTCTGACATAATGTGATTAGTTGGCTTTTTCACACCAGAGCTGATTTTGGAAGATGTCTCAGGAAGACACCTGGGGCACGCAGCGTGCTCATGGGCTGGGAAAGAGCTGGAGTAAGTCGTGCTGTGCACCACGGCTTGAGTTGTTGTCTGGTCTGCAGCACAGAGTTACGGGACCCTTCGGGAGCCAAGGCTCTGCTCCTTGCTGGGAGGCACATGGGTTGGGCAAAGACCACGCTCGTTCCTGGAGATGTCCACCCTGCTTTAAGATCATGAGTAATTGCAGGCTGAGGCTAGGGAAGGATGCAACCCCCAGCCTCGCAGGGTGGCCTCACTGGAGCAGGGCAGCTCTCACAGATCCGTGGTTGCCACGAGGAACTGGTGGGCGAACTGTGCCACGAGTGCTCCTGCAAAATGCTGTCCTGGCGGCAGAGCAGGATCAGTGCCTGTGGGGGTGCAGGGCAGTGACTCCAGATGCACCTGACCTCCTCTGCTCCCTTACCCTGTTACTTGCTCGACCTAGATGAGACCTGCCTCTTGTCTGCGATGTGGGGACAAGGAGTTTCAGTTTCTCCCAGCCTGAAGTGTCGTACGATGGCTGTGGAGCTGAGGTGTTGAGGATGGAGTGTATTATTTGTTTCCCTTTTCCCATGTGTCACACACAGACCTCTGCATTACATGTGTGTGTGTTGTGTGCCACCGGGGGTGGCACCGCAGCTGTGTTTTGTGTCCCTGGACCAGCAGCTGGTAGGGAGGATTGATGCTACCTTGGACATGTTGTTCATGGAGGAGACCAACAGGTCTGTCCCAGCTGGTGTGATGGCCATGGTTTGACACGACCAAGGAGCTGTGGTTCCCCAGCAGATGATCCGGGGGATTGAGGGATATGGGTGAGGAGGAGTTGGGTGCCAAGGTCATCAGGTCCCATCTTGAGTCTGCACCAGGCATTTGCTCCTTGGAAATCAGATTTCCATGTGTGAAAGGGGATCACGAGGAGCCAGCAGACACAGTGAGGCTGTGAGTTTAACTAATGTGTGGGAGATCCTTCCACCCAAGAGCCAGCCGTGTGCAAGCTGGGATGCTCCTAGCCATGCCAGCCTTGCTCCGGGAGACAGGCGATTCTTGCCGGTCTCCAGGCACACCTCTCCAGACTCCATCCCTTGCTCTGACAGACCCCTTGATATAGCAGGCGGTCTCTGGTTGCAATGTTCATAGCAGCCTACAGAGGAAGAGGTTTTACTTTTGGCTGTGGTGAAGAGGACAAGGAGGGAGAAAACTGTGATATGAGAAGAGCCATATCACAGAATCACAGTATCACAGAATGTCAGGGGCTGGAAGGGACCTCGAAAGATCATCTAGTCCAACCTCCCCTGACAGAGCAGGATCACCTAGAGCAGGTCACACAGGAATGGACCCAGGTGGGTTTTGAATATCTCCAGAGAGGGAGACCCCACAAGCCCCCTGGGCAGCCTGTTCCAGTGTTCCATCACCCTCACAGTGAAAATACTGTATATCATCACAGAATCACAGAATCACGGAGTGTTAGGGGTTGAAAGGGACCTTGGAGATCTTCGAGTTCAACCCCCCTGCCAGGGCAGAATCATATAAGCTACCCTGCAACCTAATCTCCCCTACAACCTAATCTCCCCTAACACAGGTCACTCAGGAACGCATCCAGGCAAGTTTTGAAAATCTCCAGAGAAGGAGACTGCACAACCTCTCTGGGCAGCCTGTTCCAGGCTCTGTGACCCTTACTGTAAAGAAGTTCCTCCTCATGTTAAGGTGGAACCTCCTGTGCTCCAGCTTATATCCATTCCCCCTAGTCCTATCACAAGGCACGAGTGAGAAGAGGCTGTCCCTTTCCTTTTGACACTTAGCCCTCATCTATTTATAAACATTTATCAAATCTCCTCTCAGTCTTCTCTTCTCCAGACTAAAGAGCCCCAGGTGTCCCAGCCTCTCCTCATAAGGCATGTGCTCCAGTCCCTTGATCATCCCCGTAGCCCTCCGTTGGACTCTCTCAAGCAGATCCCTGTCTCTCTTGAACTGGGGAGCCCAGAACTGGACACAGTACTCCAGGTGAGGTCTCACCAGTGCAGAGTAGAGGGGGAGGAGAACCTCCCTCTATCTGCTCGACAGGCTCCTCTTGATACACCCCAGGATACCACTGGCCTTCCTGGCCACAAGGGCACATTGCTGCTCCATGGAGAACTTGTTGTCCACCAGGACTCCCAAGTCTTTCTCCACAAGACTGCTCTCCAGCAGATCACCTCCCAGTCTGTACTGGTGTAGTTTATTATTCTTACCTAGACGCAGGACTCTACATTTATCCTTGTTAAACCTCATTTGGTTCTGCCCTGCCCAGTTCTCCAGCCTGTCCAAGTCTCGCTGGATGGCCGCACAGCTTTCAGGTGCATCTGCCGATCCTCCCAGTTTTGTGTCACCAGCAAACTTGCTGAGCAGACACTCTGTCCTGCCATCAATGTCATTGATAAAGATGTTGAACAGGACTGGACCCAGCGCTGATCCCTGGGGGACTCCACTGGTTACAGCTCTCCAGCTGGACTTGGCACCGTTGACCACCACTCTCTGGACTCTATTGCTGCAGTGGGTCTGGCTGAGCTGCTTTTCCCCAGCCAGCCCTCACGCTGCAGCGCTGGGAGCTGGAGGGTGCTGAGAACACACCCGTGTTATCACTGCCAGCGCTCACACAGCACCAGAGGATGGGGGGCAAGGTCAGGGAGAGGATACAGCCAACCTGAGCTGACCAGTGGGCTATTCCATACCATATGACATCAGCTCAACTATAAAGGGAGAGGGCAGGAGGAGGATGGGGGGCATTCTGCTTTGTCCTCCAAGCGGCTGCTGCGTGTTCCTGGAGCCCTGCTTCCTGGACTTGGCCCTGAGGATGGGAAGTAAAGAATAAAGTCTTATCTATCATAACCCACACCCCTTTGCTTTGTGTCTCATTCTCTCCCTGCGTGCCGTGCTGAAGGGGGTTGGGGGGAGTGATAGAAGGGCTTGGTGGGCACCTGGTGCTGTGCCAGGGTCACCCCACCACAATTGTCCAACCAGTTACTAATCCATCTTACTACCTGCTCTTCTGTCCCATACTTCCCGAGTGTCTCCACAAGGATGTTATGGGAGACTGTCAAAAGCCTTGCTAAGGTCAAGATAGACTATGTCCACTGGTCTCCCTGCATCTAGCCATCCAGTTACAATATCATAGAAGGCTATTAGATTAGTCAAGCATGACTTCCCCTTGGTAAATCCATCATATCACCCAAATCATATATCACCCAAGTCAACGGGAGATGAGTCTGGGCATCCACCCCAGCTGGCTGGTGCTCTGACCAGCTGCAAGATTCTGGTGGCTTCTTGTGACTGGAGACCCTTCCAGCAGAGCTCTCCCCTTCCCGTCTCCCGTGTCAGTCTGATCTCGCCCACATGCACATGGAACTGGCACATGCCACCCCTTGGACACTCGTCCTCCTGGCAGAGAAGGTGTGGGAGAGGCACTTCAACTAGACTGGGATGGAGAGAGGGGTAAGTGATTTTGCTCCCTGCTGCCAGGATGGAGCTGTAGAGAGGAGGGGTACTCGCTGCTGGGGGCTGGGCAGGGGCTGCCTGCTCTCTGCCTGCAGCCCATTGCAACATCACTGCCCCTGGCCACCGTCACCCTGTGGGGAGCAGGACCCTGCTGCAGAGCTGCCCGTGCTTTGGGGAGAGCTCCGACCTGAGCTGGCTGCTCATTTGTAACGGGCTCCATGTTCACGCTGTGGTCTCCATCTATGAGCACTCAGCTGCCTTGTCATCAGCCAATTCGATCCATCAGCTTCTTGACAGGCTCGGAGAATAAAAATAACCACCCATTTCTAAGTGCCTATTATGGCACTTTGAAAAATGCCTCCGCAGGCGAGCCTGAATTATTCCCAAAGTACTCATTTTTTAAAAACGTTATTTTAATGTAATAAATTATTTGTACTGAAGAGTAAAAGATTATCCGTGTACCCTGATAGCTCTCTGCACAGCGAGGGGTGTGGGTCTGTGGCTCCCATGGGGAGGGTAGTGCAGTGAGCTCTGGGGCTGTGGGGAGCAGAGGATCCATCTCAGCCACCTGGGAGCTGCTGCTGCTGGGCTCTGTGCTGCGGGAAACACCAGTGGGAGACCTGCAGAGCTGATATTGCTGCTTAGAAAAGCCCATGTAACCCCGGGGACCTTGAGGTGGCCCAGCAAGAGCATCCTCTGGGCGAGGAACAACAGACCTGGCTGCCTTGCACAGCTCAGCTCCATGGGATGGCAATTGCCCCCGGACCAGCAGCTTATCACACCCAGCAGGAGAAGGGTTTTCCTGCCACTGCGGCTGGTCTAAGGTGGGCAGCTCCCAAACACCCCTGCACAATCTACCCTGGAACAGGGAACGTGCTCAGGAGTCTTCTCAGCAACTCTACCCATTTTTCACAGGACAGTCAGGGCATGGGGATGCTCAAACACCCACACACCCCTCCAGGCACCATGTGTTGGGCTGGGAGCCAGGCGGGTGCTGTGCACACAGAAAATAAAACACCTTGCCTGGGCTTGCTCTGGGTGCAAGGGCTTGCTCAGGCAGACTGGGCTGGGCTGGGCTGGGCTGCGGGGGGCTGGGCTGGGGTGAGATGGGGTGGGATGGGGTGAGATGGGATTGGGGGGGGGGGGGATGGGATCCCTTCAGAGTCCAGCTCAAGCAACAGGGCACTTCACAGTCCAAGGCAAACGGGGAGGAACGGCTGGTCAGGCTTGGCAGAGGGAAGGGGCTCTCCTTGCAGAGAGACTCGGTTTGATGACAGGCTGAGGGACCCAGGAATCCCTCATCTCCCAGCAACCAGCCACCTGGGAGCTCCAGACCTTCTCCTCCCGCAGGTACCTCATCCACAGGCAGCCCGCAGCAGCCTCACCAAGCTGGCTTGCACCTTTTGCACAATGCCAGCCTCGCTGGCACCTGCTGGAGGAAGCCACGGTGGCCTGTAGAGAAAGTGCTCCACTGCTCCCTGGGGTGGAAGTGATCACAAAAGAGACATGTTTTGGTTTTATTTAGCAGGATATTTTCAGCATCTTTGGGACTTTTTTTACTGTAGTATTCCATAATATTTTTAATATCTTTTTTTTTGGTTGTTGTTTTTGGCTTAAAGCTGCTTTGGTTTAAGTTGAACCCCGAAGTACTTGCTCCTCACTGCCTTGTCTTGCTAAAAAAAAAAAAATAAAAGAGTATTATTTTGGATTAATGTTTTGGGTGAATCTGAAAAATGATGGGGTTTTTTTTGTTAAACAGCAATTTGCAAAGTATGGATTGGAAGAGGAGGAAGGCTCCAGCTCATGTTTCAGACTCTTCTGTGGGAAACCAGACCCCCAACATCTGCTACTAGGCTGCTTAAGAGTGTGGGAAACTATCACTGCTGAAGATGTGAGGCCATGGTGTAGTGGGGGAAATGCTGCTGATCTCTCCTGGGAAGGAGCCCCTGGCAGAGGAGCCCCGTGCCCACCACTGCTGCCCCTCTGGGTTGCCCCAGTTCCGTGCTATTCCCCCTCCTCTCTCATCAGCTTGTGCACGGAGCAGTGCGGGCTCTGGAGCTGCTCTGTGACAGTCCTTCCACGGCAGGGCCTGGAGCCCATCACGTCCTGGGGCTCTCCTCCCCGACAGACCTCCCCTCCCCGAGTGGCTTGATTATAGGGTAGCCATTCAAATCATTTTAATGAGCTCAGCCGGCTGCTGTGAGGCACCAGTAACTATGGCAACTTCATTCAAAGGTGGCGTGTGTGGTGGCTGTGTCAGGATTTGTGTTTCGGGGAGCTGATTGGAGGAGACGGGCGAAGGTGGGAGTCCTTTGGGAATTTGGGCTTGTTTGCACGAGGGGTTTCATTTAAAGCGGTGGCAGGTGGCACTCCTGGGGAGCAGAGGTCCAAGGCAGACAAGTCCCCTTTAGTCCAGGGGACCCGCTGCCCACGGTCCCAGGAGGCCCAGGGGCAGAGCAGACTGCGTTGGCGGGGGGCTCTCCTCCCCATCACCGTCCCAGCCATCACCTTGAAGGCGTTAGCAAACTGGTCTTGGATCCTTGCAAAGAGCTTGAACCTCGCTGTCTTCTGACACCCGGGGAAAACAAGTTGTCACTCCACGCTGGTGGTGGAGCATTGCTGGTCTGAGAGCAGGATCAGGCCCATGGTCCCACCTGAGGCAACACGGCCAAACCCTGCACTGTGCTGCTCACTCTCTGCCAGCCCAGCCACGCTGCTCATCTCACACCCAGGGCAGTCCTAAGGCGCTCACAGAAATTACAGGGTTTGCGGCTGCTTTATATTAGCATCATGGAGAGCCAGAGCAGGCATATTTTCCTCGTAAATCACTGCCATCCCACTCTGGGCTGGCTTACACAGGGCGCTGGATTCAGGGAGGAAATAACTCTTACATTTCAGTGCCACTGGCAACCATAAAGCAGCTTCTACAAACCTCTGCGGTCACATAGCTTATGCAGGTAAAATAAACATTGTGGGCACGGGCTGCATCACCACCCGGCAGGGTAAATTGTGGGGACACCTTCTGCATGGTTTTGCCCAGACCCAGCTGGTATCGTCCCACAGCGCAGCTCTGGGGAGGCTCTTTCCCCGTGGGAAGCACAAGTGAGGCCCCCTTGTTTTGAAGGAAAATGCTGCTTGGATGCAGAGTGCACCTGGGGAAGGGCACCACGTCCCTGGGTACCCGCTTTGCTGAGCACTCACCTGGCTGCTGCTGCTGCACTGGCCTGGGCAGCACTTCCCAGGCAACCCCCTGGCACCTTGCAGGGTGGCTGTAAACTCCTCCTGCCTTTGTCTGCACTGTGCCAACCTGCAGTGTGAGAAGATGCCCCAAAAGATAGATCCTCCCAGATCAAAGCTCACCAGCTAGTCCTGTCACTGGCATCGCACAGAGCTTGCCACAGAGTGTTGCTTGCTTGTATCAGTGTCCTCATTTCCTCAGTCGCTTTGATGTAAATAAATCCTACAGAAACCAGAGCTTTTCTGTAGACTCCCCTTTTAATACACCATTACATGCCCACGGAGAATTGGGGTGGTGAAGTTACTCCAGACTCACACGTGTGTATCTTGGATCAGTGTCGGGTCCCCACTGAATTTCTCAAGTTAAATCTCAATGAGGTGTCAGGATTTTCTAAGCACCTCCTGCATTGCATCAGCAACAAATTAGTGTTTATAGGCTCAGTAGCTGGAGACTGGTTTTAGGGGAAATGGGAATGAATAGAGAGCACAGGTTGGGTGGAAAAGTGGGGATTTCAAGGGTCATAGGGTGCAGCAATGGAAAACCTCCCTCTGGACACGGCACCTTGAAGTCTGCTCAACTTCAGACTTGTAGAAAGAAGCAAAAAGAGAAACATATATAAATCTGAGAAAAAGATTCCCACTCAGGTTGGAGCTGTTCCTGACTTTGTCTTCTTGCCCATTTTAATTAATCTGGCCAGGATCACAGTTACTGGGAACACAGCATAGGAAAGAGGAAAGGCACAGTGATGAGAAGTCACGATGGAAGCATGGTAGGAATTTTTGGATGAATTGTGGTTTTTTCCACTGGAAAGTGCTGATTTTTTCAAAACTGACACTTACTTTAAGAGAAGGTCGGTTTTGATTAATCTATTGAGTCGGAAAAAAATTTGGAAGGAGTTCTGAATTTGTCAAAATGAAGTGTTTTGACATTCTCAAAGGAGAAAGAAATAATCTATTTTCCAGTTCAGATGACCTCTTGTTTTGAAATTTAAGCTAATTATAATTAAGCTTTTCAAAACAATGCATACTTTGAAATCACACTTGGAAGGGAGACTCAGCTCATGAATGTCTTTAAGATTTTGACTTTCTGGGTCCAGCTGTGGCAGGATCCTTTGTGCAGTCTGAGCATTCCGAGACATCAGCATTTCTCCTCACCTTGACTCAGGATGACACATGAAAAAATGCAGCCTGGTCATGTGAACTGGAGTCATCTCTCAGACAAGAGTGCAAAAGCTTCTTTCTAGGTTCACAGCTGATGGACCAGAGCAGTTGAATCAGGATGCCTGCAGCTGGCAGTGACAGGCAAACAGCTCCAATGGCACATCTGGAACACAGAGATGACTTTTCAGATAGTTTTATTGCCTGCTGACCCCATCCTGAGCTGACTCTGCGTTGCAGAAGGGATGGAGATCTCCTCTCCATTGTGCACAAGGTGCAGCCACACCCAAAGAGCCAACTGCAGTTGATGGTCCGGGGATTTGGAGAGCTGAAGTTAGCTCCCAGATTCAACACAGACAATCATAAAAAAGCTGTTTGAAACTCAACATCCCAAAATATTGGTTACTGAGGTCCCACTGGCACCTGTCAGGTATAAGATGCTCCCCTGTGCTGCTGGCTCTTCTGCTTCCATCTCTAAGTGACTGGTGCACAGTGTGACAAACACAGCCCCACTCACTGCATCTTGTCCTTTGGGCAATGGGCAGACTGTGAACCTGAAGTTCTAAGGTGGTGTGAAGGTGTCTCTATCTGAACACTTCATCTGAAAACTTCAGCTGCTCTTTTTGGGGCTTCACAGATCCCGGTTTCTCCCTGGAGTCCCCAGCCCCAGCTGATGGCCAGGAGCCAGGCAGCCCTCATGGGCTGAGGATTGGGAAAGTTGATGGGCAGCAGATTTGTGCACAGCCTGGCTTGGCCATGTTGGCAGAGGATGATCCACATGCTTCTCCTGGCATGGAGCATTTCCAGGAGAGCAGCAGGATGGGTGGGAGCTGCCAGCTTCCCCGCTCCCTGCCAGCCTGGGGAGAGCCACTGAGCACACATGGCTTCTGGGCTCTGTAATCTCCAGCCACAAACCTCTCCTCTAAATTGCATTTGTGCTCATTGGAAGTGATTACATTTTCCTGGAAGGATTTGACCCTCTGGCTGCTGACTGCGATGGCAGCTCCTCCTCTGAATGGCTGCTGGCTGGGGGCTTGGCGGGGTGACAGCCACAGGAGCTGGGAGCTCGCTGCCTTCCTGTCCTTGGGAGCAGCTCTGGAGGCCCCGGATTTGCAGCAGGGTTGGGTGGGCAGAGTGGGACTCCAGTGCAGAGGAGAAGGTGTTTCACCCCCGGCAGGAAGCGTGAAGGGGCAGGGGGCAGAGGATGAGGAGGCAGCATGGTGCGGGTCGTCTGCACTGGCCACCTCACCAGCCTGAGACAAAAACCAGACAGGATGGAGAATGTGACACCGCATCACATTAGGCATTTATGCAACGTTCGTGCTGAGGGACCAGCCAAGGTTCAGGGGTTTGGAGGCTTGCTCATAGCCAGGAAGGCTTCTCTGGCCTGGCCTGGGAAGTGGGTGAGTGCTGAGCTATGGGAGAGATCTCCGTCACTTCGTGCCAAGAAGGCTCGCTGCTTGGCTCCTCAGCCTGGCAAAAGAGCCATAACCGGCACCTTCTCAGGAAGCAAGTCTTGTCCCTCTCCAGCCCCACAGAAATCCTGGGAATGTCTCAGCACTTCAGATGGCAAAAACATCCCATTAACTTTGCAGAGCCCAGGAGCAGGAGAGAAACTCACCTCTCTGTTTTAGGGATGCCGGTCCTTGGGAAGCTCTAAGGGAAGAGTTCCCAATGATGCTCGTGGCAGTGATGTGTGCAGCTGTGAGATGCACAGCTGGAGACCAAACAGATGTTGATATTCTGGGTTTTAGGACATAGGTCTGCTTAACTCAAAGCAATGAAGATTAATCTTAGCTCCAAGGCCTGTTGCTGTGTCACTTCTATTACTCCGTCCTGACTTCTGGGTATTTCTTTTCACCTATTTATAGGAGCATAACAGTTATGGATGGTCCAAGTTGCTGGCATCTGCCTGCATTCCTTCTTCCTGACCACACTGCCCTGTCCCATGGATGGAGATGGGGCACAGCCCAGGGTCTGCATCCCTTCAAACGCCCTTCCCTTCAGGAAGTGTCCGTGATGGAACCGACAATATCACAGTGCCAGGAATGAAGAGGAAAGGAAAGAAGGGAAGGGAAGGGAAGGGAAGGGAAGGGAAGGGAAGGGAAGGGAAGGGAAGGGGAAAGGAGAAAGGAGAAAGGAGAAAGGAGAAAGGAGAAAGGAGAAAGGAGAAAGGAGAAAGGAGAAAGGAGAAAGGAGAAAGGAGAAAGGAGAAAGGGAAAAGAAAAGGGAAAGGGAAACAGAAAGGGAAACGGAAAGGGAAAGGGAAAGGGAAAGGGAAAGGAAGATGTCTCTTCTTGTCTCCCAGACAGGCCAAATTAAAACTGGGGCATGGAAAGCGCTGTAAAACTTCTATAGAAGACACAGTTTGTGGCCAGTCACTCTGACCATGTTTCCTGAACAGAGGAAATGTGACAAACCATAAAGTTAAAACATACAAAGTGCAGAAAGTTCATTGTTGCCATACAGGTGAGAGACAGTCAGTCAGATTCAATAAATCTTATCTGTCAGAACATCCCCGGGGTCCCAGTGATGATGCCCCCATAAGCAATAATATGCTGCTCAGCACCAGGAATAATCAGCAATTATCAGGTGTCCTTGGTATGACTCGTCCACCAGAGCACTGAAGTGAACCAGTTTAACAGCAGCTACACCAGCTTGTGCAGATGTGTGAGGTACCCTAGAGCAGGGTGAAGCTTTCAGCAACAGCTTGACTCTGGTGCAGGCTTGAAGGAGGGTAGAAAACTCATTTTCAAATGCCCTGGCAGAAATCAATTTCTAGGTTTTGAACAGAGAGAAACAGCCTTCAGATAAAGTCCCAGCCTCAGACCTCTCCAAAGAGCAGAGGGACAGAAGCCTCAATGGTTGCAGCAGTCCCCCTGGTTTTCAAAGCCATGATTTCCTCCTCACCTAGTCAAAGCTGGACCAAGATGCAGTTGTTTCTGTGCAAACTCCATCCATATTGCCCTTGACCATGGGAGAACTCATCTTCACAGCATATGCTGGCTGCATCACTATGCACAAATAAAGCAAGATATTCAGTCCTAAACCCCACATCTCTGAGTAGTTCCTGCCATAAATTCACAGGTGCTTCTGTATACTGGTTTAGAGGTTTAATTCTTGCTATTCTGATCCCATCTGAGGGTTTGCAGCAGGCTGGGAGGAGCCTGTACAACCCTGCAGCTCCTATAACCCTTGGGAAAAACCTGCTTCAAGGAACTCCACCATCCAGAAAACTTCTCCCCATGCTTCGCTGCCCATATAGCTGCACACACACCCCCGCACGTGCAAACGAGTGCCACGCACTGAGCCAGGGCACATCTGATTAACCTGATGTGCTTCCAGCAGGAGGCAAGAGGAGAACCAGATGTGGCAGCTGGATGCTGCTGCGATCTGCGCTGCCGTCCCTGAAATCCAGGGGACAGAGGCAGCCCCATCCAGACATCCCAAGAGTTGTGTGGGAGCCTCCAGCCTGGTGTGAGGCTGCTCCCTCTGCCTCCCTCCCCAGCAGGGACAGGCAGCTCCTGGCAGGGCTCTCCCCAGGTCCTGGGAGCAAAGCTGCGGGGAGCAGGAGGGCTGTAATTACAGAGATAACTCACACCATGTCACCCAACAATGATACATGAAAATGCTACATAAACCCGTCTATCTGGTGCTCTCGATTTATCTTTCTGCCTCTCTATTTATTTCTTCCTCCAGCCTATCGCTCGGTACCGTGCAGGAGCTGGAAATGCCAGCTGCTGGAAATGCAATTTGTTTTGATTCACCAGCATCTCCCAAAATATCTCCGTGACCTCTTGAATTTTTTTGCAATGAATTATGATAATGATGATTTTTACTTCTATTAACAAACTGCAGTAGCTCAGCATGGCCAGTAAATATATGAAAAAAGAAAACCCAAACCAAATAAAATATACATACATTACTTTTGTTGTTGTTTTTGTTTAATAACGGGGGCCTTCGAACAGTATCAAACAGGGGTGCCTTTTCTTTCTCCGCCTTTTCTGAAAGGCATCAGTACCAAATTTCTATCCTAATTATAACAATGCTTCTCCTAATGAAAGAATTTATTTGCCTCCTCTAATCAGCTGGCTGGCTTCGGAAATTGCAGCTGATGGGTGTGGAGGAGGGGCTGCGATCAAGGTTTGGAGCGGGCACCTCGCAGTTTCCAAGGTACCCCAGGAATTCGGGAGCCGCTTCCACAGGAGGTGCAAATTGGTGCTGCTGCTCAGGACCGGACGGCAATGCTGAGCTGAGCCTTCCTGGGGAAACTGGCTCTGAAGTCCTGGAGACCTCCCTGCCCCTGTGCATCCCCGCTCTGCTTCCAGGAGGGGGGATCGTGGGCTGCAGCCAAGGGGGAAAAAATGGAAAGGAGAAAAAACCAAAATGAACACCCCCCCCCCAAAAAAAAACCAAACCAAAAACCAAAACCAAACCAAAGACACACCAAAAAATAAACATACAAAAAAAAAAACCCCAAACCAAACCCAAAACCAACAACAACAACCAAAAAACCCAACAAAACCAAAGATAAACAAAAAAACAAAACAAAAAAAAAAAAAAAAAAAAGCCAAGCAAAACAAAACCGGGGAGAGGGGGAAGAGAAAAATCTCTGCTAATGAAAAGTGATTTTGGTGAGCATTAGTCTGTTCTCGTTTCTTTTTTTCACAGTGAAAACCAGAGATGCTGAGCCAAGGAGGTGGCTTCTCCCCGTCGCTGGGAGGCCGCAGGAAGAAGCGCAGGCCGAGGGGGCCGCGGGGATTTGGGGCGCTTCTGCTCCTGTCAGGGCCGCACGACTCCCGTGCTGCCTCCCCGGCGGGTCTGGGGGCTTGCTGCTGGCCCCGGGCTGCAGCGCGGTGGGACCGCAGGCTCCACGCTGGAGCCCCTGCAGGCTGGGGACTGAGTCCCTCACTCTCACAGTGCTCTGCGACAAGGAGCAAGGGGGTGTGGGGGCTCTGTGTGGGACAGGGGGGTTGTCCCCACTTCAGCCCTTTCTTCACCAGTCCCGTCACTGGGGGACTCTGGGTCTTGCACTTCACAGGCTGCACCATGGAGTACAGGTCTAAGCACAGGCTGCTGGGGGTAGCCTGGGACAGCCCCCATCTCTCGCCCTCCTGCTGTAGGAACCCCCAAACCCAGCACAGTCCCCACATGCCCAAACAGTCACAGAGTCACAGAATCACAGAGTGTTAGGGGTTGAAAGGGACCTTGGAGATCTTTGAGTTCAACCCCCCCTGCCAGGGCAGGATCATATAAGCTACCCTGCAACCTAATCTACCCTACAACCTAATCTACCCTGCAACCTAATCTACCCTACAACCTAATCTACCCTAACACAGGTCACTCAGGAACTCATCCAGGTGAGTTTTGAAAATCTCCAGAGAAGGAGACTCCACAACCTCTCCGGGCAGCCTGTTCCAGGCTCTGTGACCCTTACTGTAAAGAAGTTCCTCCTCATGTTAAGGTGGAACCTCCTGTGCTCCAGCTTATGAGCTTCTTATGAGTCCTTCTACCAGGCTCCATCCAGGTGATTTGTGAGGGTGTGGGAGCTACAAACCAGCAGGAGAAGAGGTCTAATGATAATCATACAAGTCCTTTAAGACTTTTCAGGACCCTGGGCACTGAAGCTGAGCATGGATCACCATGCCTGAAGGCTTAAAAGGGTCGGTGGACATTACCAATATCTCACGATTAACTCATTCCATCAGTGACTAGTGACAAAAAGCCCTCACAACATGATAAAGACTGGCTCAGGGATGTCATCCAGACGTCTGGGTGATGCAGTTCTTCACATGGCCATGGCTTAGATTCACTTTCTGCTGCCAAACAAGTCACTCATGCTCTGCTGCCTTGTAATGATGATGTTCAGTGTGGTACAAGGCATTAGGATATCTCATATGGATCATCGTATTCTGGTTTTGTAGGTGCAGTCACAGCAAAGCAATGAGGAGCCACCTCCTACACTGTAGGAAACAGCATTTCCAGATCCAAACAAGCTGTGGTTAGAGTTTCATGCATCATGTACAAAGACTTACTCAACAGGAAAAAGCATCAGGCAATGTGGGACCAGTTCCAGGGTATGGATAACTGGGTAGTCATAGAAGCAACTGGAATTTAAACTTTAGAAAGCCTTGGGAGAGCAGAGACTGCTGACTGCTGGTCCAAATGCTCCTGACTGTAAGGCTGACTTTGGCTTTTTGCTGGGAGGGATGTGGGCTTAGCTGCACGCACCAACCTCATGCTAGCAAGCAGTACGACAGAATTTGCCAGGCCAATGTACCTTTTTATGGGGAACCTGCCCAGCAGAGTGCCAATTTCACACGGGCCTTCTTGAGCATTTGGACTGCGAGGAGATGCAGAGTTCTAAGGACTCAGTCACTGCTTATTTTACATTTCCAGCCTGCAATCTGCACCACTCTAGGATGGAGTCAGTGCACAGAGAGAGGTCAGTGCACAGAGGGAGATCTGCTCCTATTTGTGGTCCTGAATATCTAACAGGGCCATGGGGGCACCAGCAGGGTCTGGGGATATCAAGTCAGGTCAAAGATGCAAAGCAGAGTGTTGCTCTCACTGCAGCTATGAAGAAAAACCCTTGCAGGTGCCAGGGACCCTCCTAGCAAAATCCACAGTCCACGATCTATAAATTAAAAAGCACCTCAAGTATGCCCATGGCTGTGCAGGGTAGGATGTCGTATCCCAGCCTCCCATCTGACTCCTTAGAATCTCCCCAGCACCGGTTCTCCATCCTGCTCTGTCCTCTTGGCCCATTTCAGTGCTGGGATTGCAGACTCATTGATGCAAGCCCTTGCTTTGTGCTTCCAGAAGTTTTTGGGGAGTGCATGGAGGGCACTGAGAGTGGGACCCAGCAGCTCTGGATGCTGAAATCAGAGAAAGGGTTTAAACCCCAAAGAACCCACATACAGCTGATTGGTAGCACTGCCCCAAAATGCACCTTCACCCCAGGGTCACCACCACAGACACAGCATGGACAAGTGTAGAGTAGAAGCAAAGTTCTTTTAAGACACAAGCAAAGGTGCACAGGGTACACTGAGGAAAGACAAAGATCAGCCAAGAACCCAAGTCTGCCTGAACACCTCAAGGACACTTGGGTACAGCACAGTTCTCAGATCCTCTTACATAGTCACAGGTATCTCCTCACAGGTCATCCTCCAAGAAGATCTGAGCAGATGGCTCTCCTCATGGATCTGCTTATCCCTGGGTGTTGCTTGTCATGCCCTGGGATGTATCAGATTTTCCTTCACGTTATGTGATTGCTGAGTAGCAGATCTTGCTATGACTCAAAAAGGCCCTAATCTTTCACACCATCTCCTGTCGTTGAGTGGAAAGGGCTCGGTGACTTGCACTGCAGTTTTTACCCAAGAGGAACATCTCCATACCATCAAATCAGGACCCAGCCTGACAGTGAGAGACTGGCTGGGATAACTTGATCCTCACCAGAGCATATGGACTTCTTTCTACCATAGTAGATTGACATTAAGATGTCCCTGCTCCCTGCAGGGGGGTTGGATGAGGTGACCTTTAAAGGTCCCTTCCAACCCAACCATTCTATGATAGCAATGGCAAAGCAGCCGGAAATTGGCCTGCGAGAAGAGAATTCCCAGAGGAGAGTTAGGAAGCAGTGCCTGTGCAGGTGGTACTGCACAGAAGCACTGTCCCTTCTCTGTCTCCTCTCACCCTGGGAATCACCCAGAAGCTCCACACAGCCCATGTAGTGTGGTTCTCACCACACGTACCCACAGCTGCTACATCTGGATGCACACTGACACTCTGCATACTTGTGCACTTAGAGAATCATAGAAGCGTTTTGGCTGGAAGAGAGCTTTAAGATCACCGGGCCCAACCATTAACCCAGCATTGCCATCCCATTACGAGCACCCATCCCCCGCTGGGCAGACTCACTGGCTCCAGAGGCCACGCGGCCGCACTCCCAGCTCTCCGGTGGGATGCGGGGCTCGCTGGCTCGGGGTAGCCCTGTGGTGGTAGCAGCCGATGAAGGCAGGACGTGAAGGATGCTCACATGCTGAAGCCGTCAGCACCATGGGTGCTCATGTGACAGTCGCAGGGTATCTGTTTTCCCTTCGATGGTATAAATGCTCTCTTCAGAGCAGCACATTCCCCGCCACCGCTAATGAAAACACATGGTGCGTTTATGCAAAAGCTCCTTCTCATTCTTGGTAATGACATTGGTGGTGGCAGCTCCTGTCTCCTCCTGCTGCCTCGCTCCCTCCCAAGCACCCTTGTCATTTCCCTTCCCTTTATCGACAGCCTTTAATGGGATGAGTCTTTTGCCAGCAGAAAGGAGCCAATGTGTTCTCGGCGGCTGTCAAAGGCACTTCGACTGCATAAAGAGCCTCCCATGTGGTCTCACAGTTAAAACATATATACATACAACAGACAAAACTGTCACCAACGTGCCAGAACCATCATTAGCACTTGATCTTCCTAGCACAGAGGACATGCCTCAGCTAGTTATTTTCATCCTAAATCCTTTTCTTTCTGTTTTTGTTTTATTTTGGGAACTGGGTTGGGAAAGGGTACTTTATTTCCCCTACACTGCCTGGAAGAAACAACAAGGACCTGGTGGGCACATTATGTTCCTAGTAAGGAGCTGTGGCATCTCTATGAGATGCCTTTAGAAAGTGTCAGACAATCTCCCGACCTGCCTATCCCCCTGCCACCCCTTTGATAAGCTTTAGATGAGACTAAGTGGGACAGGAAGTGCAGGGAAGGGAAAAACTACACAGCACCAAGAGGGAGCAATAATGTGAGGATGTGCTGAGCAAGGAACAGAGCTGATTTCTCTGCTAAATCAGCCCAGGAGGGCTCTGCAGCACCTGCTGCTGTGTATGAGGAGCTTAGCAGGCAGACCTGGCTGTCTATAGTAGCCATATGCGGAGGGAAAGGTGCCTTTTGTCTGAATTGATGCTGGTTGTTCCTCCCACCTGTCTGCTGCAGAGCTGATGCATCTGGATCTGTCTGGGGTAGAGGTGATTCTCTGAATCGAACCTGTCTGGTGTGCTGGGGACACTGTGCAAAATGAGCAAGGCCTGTGGGCTGGTCACAGCAGCAGCAGGTTCCTTGTCTCTCTGTAGAACATCTGCCCATGGCCTGCCTGCTGTCAGCTGTGCTTTATGATCACACCCAATGTTGTCCATCAGATGCTGAAGAAAGTGTCTGGCTCACCTGGATGCACTGCAGGGTCTTGTGGCAGGTACTGCTTCCTTGCCTTCAGGAGAGGAGCTCTGCTGGCATCAGCAGCAAGATGTGCAGGATGTGTGTCCACTGACAGGTACCTCTGCACCTTCTGCTGCCCAGCCTTGAGCTCAAGAGCACCCACCCAGAGATACATTGCAGTCAGTCTTCAGGGAAGATCACTTCCATCATGTTCTCCACGTAGACATGCCTTGAGAGAGCGATTCCCTGGGCAAGCCCTGTGCTTGCCACCATGGACTTTGTCTTCCCCCAACAGTGTTCATCTTTGCCCAGGCAAATGTCACAGAACCACAGAACTGGAAGGGACCTCAAGAGATCATCCAGTCCAACCCCCCTGCCAGAGCAGCATCACCTAGATCAGGTGTGTCCAGCCAGCTTGTTTAGACACAGAAATAGAAAAAGGGACCCAGGTACCAAGAGGAAATTTGCTTTAAGAACCAGAAGAGACCCTGATAATAATCATAGAATCATAGAATGTTAGACAAGTTTCCTCCAGGTCCCCAGCTCTGGGAGCAAGATCAGCTAAAAAAAGCAACTGCCCGCAGCCCGCAGCAGCTCCTTGCTGCTGCCCAGCAGCGGCTATGGGCACAGTGGGGAGGGGGCTCCGACAGTGAGGATGCTTCAGGGGGCTCAGGGCTGCAGAGCTCAGAGCAGGGCTCCTGCTGCCCAGCCAGCACTGGTCTCGTAGAGCAGTGCCAGACACAGCATCCCCGGGCAGCGTGTTGCAGGCAGCTCCAGCTCTCATCCCACCCCCCCTGGGAACAGCCACACGAGCCACCTGCGTCCCAGCAAGCGCGGCTGAGCCCGAGCAGGAGAGATGGGCAGAATCAGACCGGAGTGATGAATACGTTGCAGGATGCCATGTGGTTTCACAGACAGAAAGAGAGGCTAAATTCATCTACTAAATTATTCACTGTGAATTTTTGCTCCGTTCTAGCAGACACGCATCCAGCAGCTATATAATAGGGAAATTCAGTATATATCATAGTAGTTAGACACGTATCCATTACGCACAACAGTTGTTAATCTTCAGTGAACGTATTTAATAATAGCTATTTATGTAACATACATTAACTACCCCTTTTAAACGGCAATTGAATGCATAGTTGAGAACCTTAATTCAAAGCACTACTTAAAGCTGAGTCTCTGAGTCAGGGTAATAAGGATTTTGAAAGAGGGGTGTTTAAGTGCTTCAGAATAAAGAAAGGTGACTGGAAAGAAAATGTTATTAAAAAAAAAAAAAACAAAACACCCAAAGAGGTTTTTTTGCACTCAAAATCCCTCCTGGGTACAGACTGGAGCCATGGGTCTGAGAGGGGAGCTGCGGGCAGAGAAAGCATGGAGCTGATGCACACACAGCTGGTTACTGCAAGCAAGGGAGATTGCTCAGTGCCCTTGAGGTCCCATGGACTGCAGCCTTCCATGAATCATAGAATCATAGAACGTTAGGGGTTGGAAGGGACCTCTAAAGATCATCTAGTCCAACCCCCCTGCTAGAGCAGGATCACCTAGACCAAGTCACACAGGAACATGTCCAGGAGGGTTTTGAACGTCTCCAGAGAAGGAGACTCCACAGCCTCCCTGGGCAGCCTGTTCCAGTGTCTGTCACCCTCACCGTGAAATTGCATGAGAGATGTGCCAGGCTCCGCAGCTGCCCGTGGCAGTGATGGATGTCCCAGGGCAGTGGGAATCTCCTGTTGGCAGCACCACTGCTGCACAGAGCCCAGCTGCAGCCCACAGCGGGCAGGGAGGGTGGGGAGCGTGGTGATGCCTCCAGCCTTGCAGATAAACCCACCACAAACCTTCCTAGAAAGGGAAGGCAAAAAAACTCCAGATTGGCAAAGTGCTGCCCAAGTCCCCCCCCACCCCCAAGGGAGTCCCTGCAGCACTGGGGGTGTGGGATGCTGAGCTCACCAGACTGGTGCTGGGGATGCTGCTGGGCTCGTACCTCCTAAAACACTTAAAAAAATGATCCCCTTAATTTTTTATTTTAATCAACTCCCCCATCTCCATGCAATACACATCCGTTAGCCTAGACAGAGTGGGGAGGAGAGGTGGTGTCATAGAATGTTAGGGGTCGGAAGGGAGCTCTGGAGATCATGGAGTCCAACCCCCTGCCAGAGCAGGGTCACCCAGGGCAGCCCACACAGGAACAGAGCCAGGGGGGCTGGAAAGGCTCCAGAGAAGGAGACTCCACAGCCTCTCTGGGCAGCCTGGGCCAGGCTCTAGCACCCTCACTGTAAAGAAATTCCTCCTCATGTTGAGGTGGTGATAAAGGATCAAAGTTGAACTGAGTTGTGCTCCAGGGGCACCGGAGATTCTCCCTGGAGAGCCTGCATGGTGTCCCATCTGCCTGGCCACACAGAGCCAGGACCAGAGTGTCTCCCTTCTGCCCTGCACCAAACGGCTGCTTGCTCCATTCTTTTTGCCCTCCCCAGCTTCCCTGGCCTCACCAGTTTTTCCCCATTTTGCTGATTGATTTGTAAAGTAGCCAGGCTAAAATGGGTTTCTTTGTGAGCAGTGGAGCCATGATATCTGCTTTTCTCTGGCTTCATGTCTTGGAAAGCGAGACACCATCAAAGCATCCTGAAGGTTGGATAGTCTTAACTGGACTTCTGCATGGCAATTCTCTGTGGTCTAATACTCTGATTAAGGTGCCATTGTTATTTTGGCTTTGTGAGGGCACTGACTTGAATTTCCCTTCCTGTTTTAATAAACCTTGTTGTTTCCAAGCTCCTGTCCTGTTGATTTAGACTGTCAACTCCCTGAGGCCAGGAACACCAGTTTCTTTACTGGTTTCTTTTTTCTTTATGTAGGAATATGGTGAGATCTTCTCCTGATGTCCAGCATAAAGGCTCCTAACCCAAAGGTACCTGTGACTCAGACATCTCTTGATGAATTTTCCTCTTGTGAATGTGCCCGTGAAGTTGCACATTTTCACTACATACCGTGAGAAGAGCCATCTCCTGGTTAACATGAACATGGTGTCCCTCAGCTCTGTGAGAAACCTCCTGGTCCTCCTGCTGGAAAGAGAGAAGAGCCAACACCAGCCCACCCTTTCAGGGCCAAACATGATTTTACCAGCTCCTGTCACACTCCCTGTCACATCTCTCCAGAGACAGGCCCAGAACTGCCCAGGCTTGAAGGTAGAGCCCACTTGGGATTTACAAGGCGATAGACTGACAGCTTCTGGTCTTTATACTTCTAGTCTTTATTCCTTTCCTAATAATTCCTAACATTTGATTTGCTTTTTCTAACCACTGCCAAGCACAGAAATGACATTTTCAAAGATGCATGTATTATAACACCAAAATCTTGTTCTTTAGCAATGACAGGCAGCTCACGCTGCTTTATTTAATTCATAAAGCTAGGACTGTATTTTCCCATGTCGGTTAGTTTCCATTTCTCTACACTGAATTTTATCTGCCCTTTTGTCACCAGTCACTTGGTATTATGAAATCTTTCTGCAGCCCTTCACAACTGGCCCTTGTCTTCACTACCAAAATCTCTAAGTATCCCCAGTTCTCAGCTGCAGGTGTTACTGCAAGAAAGAAAACTTGTGCTAATAAGCCATCTGTGGTGGCATTCAGCACAGCTAAACCAGGTCAGCTCCAGAAGGGATATGGGAGCAAACTTCCATGTTTTCCTCAAATGAAGAGAGAATTATCAGTATCCAAGCTGAACCACCTCTCTCTACCTTAGACCCATCCAGGGAGGGATCAGGGCTCTGGCACTGGCAGAAGGGCAGTATCTGGCTCTATGTAGAGCCCCTGCATCTCCAGCTAGCTTGGCTGGACACAGACATCTCCTCACACCCAGCTTTCTGCCTGAATTTGGGCCTCTGAGACTTCCCAAGGTGCTGCTACATGGAAGGGTGGTCCCAGGAAAGCCTCCTGATAAACTCTGGAGTGCTGGAGCCAAGAAGAGGGGAGTTCATGGAGATGGATGTCGAGGGAGGAAGCAAATGAAATAGTGACTATTACTTTTCCTTGCACCCAGCTGGGGGACTGAAGTGCCATGCTAGGTCATCACCACCAACTCATACCTGCACGGTGCAAACTCCTCACCCACGGCGCAAGCGCGCAGAACATGATTTTCTGCAGAGGTTATCCAATGGCACGGGGGTGCAGTGAGGAATGGACACCTGTGCTGTGTGTTTGACCCTAAGCGCCTTGGGGCAGGGCAGGATTTTTATCTTACACCGGTGCCATGGTGAGTATATGGACTCCTGATGGTGTCAGACTCTGATAAAACACCTACATGGTCCATAGTCTGGTGTCACAGGAGACACAGGAAGATCATAGCCCGAAAGAAAAGAGCAGGGTGGGAAGATTAAAGAAGGAATATTTTCACCAGAAGGTTGTGAAACAGATCCAAACTGCCTTGCCCACAACCTCAGACCAAGCCACAACAGGTAGGAGTGGACTCCAGGACACAGTGCTTTATGTTTGCCAACCCATCACTTGCCACAGGGATGCTGTCCTGAGGTGTTGTACAGCTCTGCAGACAGGCTGAAACCATTTCTATCTTGGGGGTCCAGAAAGCTTCACTCTCTCCAGTCTGTTCAATTCCCACCACATATGTGAGAAATCACTTGGCTCCTGCAAGCGCAGGGAAGCGAGCAGGAAAACCTTGCTGGAGCCAAAGCACTTACAGGGTGGATGAAGTGGGATGGAAAGGATGTGTCTCCAGAAACTCTTCTTTGATAGCTGGGTCAGCAGCAGATTTTCTTCTACACCCTTGGGGCTCTGAGGACAGGGCATGTGCTGAAGTGTGCAAGAGCAGCCTGCCTCCTGGCTGTTGTGTTGTGACTGGGAAGGGACTACTCTCTCCTTCCCTCTGGTTTGTCCCAGAGGTGCTCTGGTAAAGGAGGAAGCTGCAGGGCTGAAGGTTTGGCCTTCACTTTACTCTGCAGCCACTGATTCTGGCTCTGGGAGGTTTGCTCTGGGGCTTTCCTCTGCAGACATCACCTCTGAGAGCAGCAGAGGGTGGCAGCAATGGGAGGTGCCATGGTGATCCTTCAGCTTGGGGCCACAGTGCACAGCACAAGCCTGAGGCATGTTCCTCACTCGCACCACTGGAGCAGGAGCAGAAGGTCTCTCTGGGACCACCAGGCAGGCTTTCTTAGCGGGTGCAGAAGAGCAGGTTTGCTCCCAGCCAGGTTAAACCAGTCCTGTCCCATACATCTGCCTGTAGTGAACTGGTTGGGTCATGAGTGGGCATGCAAAGCACATGGCACAAGACATCCAGCAGCAGACTGATGCATTCACTGCTCAAGGGAGTGGTTTATTCTGGGGTACCCATGGTGGCATCACCCTGGATGAGAGGGGTGAGCAGGGCCAGGCATGGGCCCACCCAGAGATTCCTGGTGAGGAAATGGAAGTACCCTGGTTCTCCCCATCCCTTTTCCCAGTCACCTGCCTTATCTCTGCAGAACAATCCCCAACCCCCTCATTCTCTTCCACTTTTTCTCCTTCTTTCTTTGCCCCTCTGTGTGTGCAGATGGCCTGACTGGAGCACCTGTACTGACCAGACTGGTGGGGGTCTGTGAACCATCAGCTCAATCACATGCTGGTGAAAGGCAGAGCTGATGCACAGAGGATGCCTGGTGAAGCCATCATTGCAGCCTGTGTGTAGGGATGTGCTGGAGACAGGTTGTTCAGAGCTGAGAGTCACATCTGCATGATCTTCTTTTTCCTGAGAAGAAGAATTTGGCTAGCATAGTCTTGTGGGTGCTGGGAATGAACCAGAGATGGCACATGTGCTCACTTTTCTTTGCAGATCCCATTTGAGGCTGCTGGGAAGCTGGACAGGGAAGAGACCTTCTCCTCCACAGGTTATGTGGTGGGCCTGTGCTCCACAAATCCTCCTTCCTAGCCTCTTCTTTCTAAAGATTAGGCCAAGAAAAGCTGCAAAGACAGCATGGTTTGGTTTTCTGGCCAAGAGGGGGAACTTCACCCCTCTCAAGCCCAGCATTTCTCTTTGATCACAGCAGATCCTGCAGCAAGAGATCCAAGAGAATGAACAGCTCTGAGTGATGGGTATGCCACCACGTGCCAGAGCAAGCTGTTCGAGGGGTTTATCTCTCTGACTGTTAACACTGGCACTCAGCTCCCTCTCCCAGTTTGTCTGGCTGTACCCTCCAGCTGCTAGCTGATAGTCTGCCTTTGCTAGCCAGCTGGCTTTTTGGTATCTCCTCTTCTCAAAGGCACTTCTAAACTCATACAACTCAGATATGAATGGTATCTTGGCTTTACCAGTGATGTCAGCACCTTGCACTTTCCTCTTTCTTTGCACAAAAGGTTTCCAACACCTCAGACCATCCCTTGGGTTATTTTCTGATGATTTCCAAATTTGCTGCCACGCTTTTAAAAACGCGGATCTCTGGCACAGAGAGGGAGTTGAGTGGGTGCCTCTGTTGGGCATCACAAAGGTGATGCCACGTCCCTCTCGTCATAAAGGCCAGGTTGTTCCTCAGATATGAGAAGGGGTTTGGGGCCTTTTTTGAAAACGTAGAAAACAAACTGGTTTTTTTGCAACAAGAGGTTCCATGGAAGAGAGATTCCTTTTAGTTCATTTGCAAACTGTGCGTTTGTTTGTTTGTTTTTAATGTTATTCAAGCTTGGAACAAAGATAAAGGTTTTCCAAATTATTGTCAAATTGATTTTTAAAGGATTTGGAGTCAACATTTCATTTGACAGTATCAGAATTCTTCTCTTCAATCAAGCTTTTGGATTTTTCCAAATTAAATGAAAGGGAGTTTTTAAACTGAAAAATGTTTCAGACACAAAAAAATCAAAACATTTCATTCTCAACATGTCAAAACTGGCCATTTGAAATGTTTTCACATGTTGGGTTTTTTTTTGTTTTCTCCAATAAACAAAATTGGGCAAAATCACCGTAATTTTGCAAAACACTTCAGAGCTGACAAACTTGCCTTTCCATCACAGAAAAGTTGTACGAACCAAAATCCATTAATCTCCACTCCCAGTGTGGCATTCGGGGGAAAACCACCTCCGAAAATGCGCGTGTTGGAATTCCCAGGCAAAAATTAATTCCTTCGCTCTCCCGATAATCAGCATTTCCCACTCCTAATTTTGGTTGATGAATTGCAGCTCAGCCCATCAGCATGCATGGCACACAACACGCGGAGCCAGCAGCCGGGGTGTGATTCCTGCCCTGCTCACCTGCCTGCTGGAAGAAGACTTGTTTAAGTCTCCGCTGGTCTGCAGTGGTTTGAACTGGGCAGCTCCTCTCTGTGTCAGTGTCCCGGTTTATCACCGTGGATAATTGCCCATCCCTTCCTGGCTGGGAGCTGCGTGGAGTCCACCAGACTCATTTCCCTGAAAGCCTCAGATGAGATGTAAAAACACCTCAGCACAAATCTAAACAATGTGTCTGCTTAATGGTCGCCGAAGGGGCATTTTCCTTCGGAGCAAATCCATCACTGCGGCGAGTGTCAAACTCCAGGGGCTGGCTCTTTAGGCTGAAAAGGCTCTGGCACGCTCAGCTCCGCTCGCCGGCTCCTGGGCGAGTCGGCGTTCGTAGGAGATGTGACTAAGCACCCTCCAAATATTAATGCTGCAAGTCTGAGGTTAATTAGTCTCCACAAATCATACCAGGCTAGCTCTGGGCATGGGAGCAGCCCACGCCTGCTCTTCAGCAACACGTCCCTGCTTTCACCCTTGGGCTTCTGCCAGCGGCTCTTTGCTTGTGCCGGGGACACGTTGTGGCAGGGGACAGAGGACCCCCACCAGCTCCACATCCCTTGGCACGAGCTGCCCAGCTCTGCCCGGCCAGGGTGAAAGGAGCTGATTTCCTCTGCTGCTTGATTTACAAAGTGATTGATTTAAGAGCTGGAGCTGGTAACAGGGAGCTTTGAAATGAATGAAATTGCAAAGAGGATTTATAAGTGTAACTGAGTTGCTTTGGCAGCGAGACCAAGCAGGGACGTTGTGCCAGGTGGTGAGGACAGGGGAGCAGCAGGACTGAAGAGAGACCTGGGATCCAGCAAACTGGCTGGACAATCAGAGCTTCATTCTTCTTTATCTCATGTGCAGTAAATGACCAAAACTGGTAAGAGGACATCATGGGAGCATCATGGTCTCTCCTTGATTAAGGCTCAGGCCAGGCAAGAACCTCCCTTCTCAAAGTTTTTATGCATCAGTTCCCTGGCCTGCTGTGAACATGCCACCCATGGACACTGCAGGTTTAGTGTCATCTGCACCTTGTGTCCCTGGGGGATGGACAGGCAGAGCATCACTGCAGGTCAATGAAAGCACTGCAAAGCAATTGCAAAACACCTTCAGTCACCTGCTTTCTTGCATGTGGTTCTGATAGCTGAACCATCGGGTGCCCATTGGCCTTGAAGCTTCCCGATGGCTTCCTCAGGGGTATGGGACATACTCACTGTTTGAAGTAGGTGCTCTCATTTCTTTACCATGAAGGAGATGTTGCAGTCCAGCAGGGAGGTGCCAGTGCTATGAGCATCTTGGGTCAGGAAGCTGTGATAATGGGAGGTCTGGCTCTCTCCCTTCCATGCCACTGATTAAATTTTTCCTTGAGCTCGTCACAAGCTGCCAAAGCAGGAACGTGAGCCCGGGGCGGGTTTGTATTACACTGGGCATCTGAATATGTGCGTGAGGTTCTCTTTATTGTTTGAACAATGCCTAAACCCGCCATTTCATCACTTCGTGTGCACTCTGCTGTCTTTCCTGAAACCCTAGCAGCAGAAGCCCTGGGATTCAGGGTAAATTTTTCCTTTCCCATGGCCTCAAACTCCAACAGCATATAGATGGAAAAGCGAGTGCATTTAAATATTTGCAAACCAGCAAAGCGGAAACCTAGCTAACTCTGAGCTTCTGGCATGGGAAAGCTGTTGCATTTACTCCTCTGCAGCAAAGCTCTGACACAGCCATTGGGAATGACCAGTGACTGGTGGCAAGACCCAACTGCAGTCCCGGGGCAAAGCAGCAGCCGTCTGAGCAGAGGGAGCCCAGCCCAGGGATGGGACAGGACAGGGGGGCAATGAACGTGCCTTTCATGACAGCCAGCTCAGCACCGAGGCAGGCACACGAGCCCTTGGCCAACCCCGGCACAGCAGGACACAGCTGATCGAAGCCCGATGGATCGAGGAAGATCAAAGCTCCCCTTTTATCTCAGTCTCCCTTCTGCCTTCTTCCACAGCTGGAGGGCGTGTGTTCCCCTTCTTTGTAGATGCTTCATCCCCTTCTTTAAATCTGCACTTAAAGCTTTCCTTTCTTCTTCAGCATGCGGCTGAGTCCCTTCCGAGTGTGCTGTTGTAATGCCCATGGAGGATCCTACTCTAAAGGCATAAATTACACTGCACTGTGTCGGTTGCCTCTCACTGAGCATCTTTTTCAGGTAACACTTTGTGCTAAGTGCACATTAACCAGTCCTGAACTGCTCCAGCATCACAAAGAGCAGCTCAGGGGGACACCCCTCTGCCTGGCATTCATTAGGATCGATGTTGACAGCACAGCCCAAACCAGGGTGAAGTCTGACACCACCACCCCCCCACCGCTCTTTCTGCTCCTGGGGCTGCCATTACCTAATTGGATTCAATGTAACGTATTAGAGTACACATTATGAGATGACACAAATTGGGTTTGGCTCTTTCTCAGAAAATGAAGGGGCCTCGGTTATTGTAATGAGCCCAGGGAGAAGGAAAGGCAGAGAGTCTGTGCAACCTCCGGTCTACAGGCTGAAGCACCCAGCCCAGAGCAAGTCCCATGCTGCTACTGACCCCTTTCACCTGCAAAATGGGGTAGAAGTGGGCAATCCCTCTCAGCTGGCTCATAGTTCATCCAGGTCTTGAGGACCATCCCAAATCCCATGACCTAACCCTAGTGATGAGGGATGCATTGAGTCATTTACAGGGGCCTGGATGTCTGAGGAAAACAAGGCAACACAGAATAGAACTAGTTTTGGCACTGTGGGCTTTTCCATGAGGCCATTTCTTCATGAATGGGAGACCTTGCAGGGTTGCAGAGGATTGTTGTTGAACATCAAAGACACTGAAGCCAAATCTCAGCCACTGTCTGAACAACATGACCTCCAGGAGATTCTTGTTTTCAGATTGCTCAAGCCAAGAGCTGCTACTCAACACCTCATCCCACTGTTGCCTTGGCCCTTTGTCCAGGATCCTGCAGATTCACTGAGCTCTTCAGGTGAAATGTGTAGAGGGCATGCTCAGAACACCTCTCCTCCAGCACTCCTGCCTGGAGCCCCAGTCCAGACAGGGGGGCACTGCATCTGGAGGTCAGCTCTCAGATGGAGGGTTTCATTGATTCCTAACACAGTCAGTCAGCATTGTCCTCTAATTCCTCAAGAAGCTCTTTGCTAACCACAAGCACAAGAGTGGTCAGTCTGTGCTGTGAAGAAAGAGGGTTAAAGTGCTTAATGTTTACTATGTTTATAGTAACTGCAGATGATGGTGCTCATATGCACATCCAACCTCTTTTAATATCTCGTGGCAATAAGTGCCACAGATTAACCACACGCTGTATAAAAACTTGCATCGGTTTTGAATTTACTGCCTTTTAATTTCCTGCATTATGATATTCTGCATTTCCTGAGTTTAATTTCTTGCAATCCTTATCTTCTCATCATGCTCCAAGATGAAATCCAGGGTATTTTTTTCTCACCACTGAGAACAAAGATACAACACAACCAGCAATTCCTGCAGTACTTTGTCTCCTTCAGCAGGTTTTTTTGCCCCAGCAAACAAATGAACTGACACACCTCCGACAAAGTGAGGCAATATTCAACAGTCCTAAGCAAGGCACGGCAGCTCCTGAAAGCAAGGCAGACCAGCTTCTGAAAGCGGGTTTCTGCTGAAGATATTCCTGTTTGAGCAACAAAATAAAGACATTGGTGGCTGGGCAGGGAGTGTCCTGGGCAGATACACACTGTGAGGACCTGGGTTGCTTTGTCGAAAGGGGGAATCGGCACCAACAGAGCTGCTTGAGGTGTAAGAGGTCTCCTCAATCTACAACTCTTTCCACCTTGCTTTCTGCCTGTTGTCCTCACAGTCCTCCTTTGAGGTGAAGTCTTGCTCTGAGGTATAGATGGGAGATGTGCTCAACAGAGATAAGACTTGTCCTGCGGTCTGTGACAGAGATCTCTGCTTAGCCCATGCCCCAGCAAGGTGAGCACCAGCCTGGAAGGTGTGTAGCTTCTCTCAGTGCAACCCTGAGCCTGGGCACTTGCAGCAGCTCAGAGCATAAACGACAAGTGAAAAGGTCCATGCAACCAGGCAAGAGAAACATTGATGTCTGTGCATCCATCTCTGCAGACAGCTCAGCCCCCTCACCCCTCCTGCTCTCATCATCAGCGACCACCACCCAGGTTCCCTCCTTTCCTTAACTTTAACAAAGCAGCAGGAAGTGGCAAACCCAGGTGTCATCTCCCTTTGTGCCACATTGGTCCCACTGCCCTCGCTGCCGTGGCTGTGGAGCAAAGCAGGGGCTGGGTGCACTCCAAGACTGGTCCAGGTCACAAGCAAGGCATCAGTGCATGGTGGCGCAAGGCTAGCACAGGGCTGCCAGAGGCAGGGTAGCCAGAAAATACTGCACTGGAACAATCCTAGAAGTTGTGAAGTGCCAGAAAGACTCAGGCCTGGTCTCGTGTCTGCAAGACTGGGCTATGAAGCTGGTCCTGGATATTCACAACGAAGATGAGGGTCTCCTGCTGAGCACCATGACACTATGCTAAAGTGTTCAGAGACATCTTCCTTCCCAACCCAGGCAGCTAATGGCTGGTTTATGTCCTGAAGCGTGAGGGTTTAGGTCCCCTGCAGATTTTTATCCCATTTAATGTAACTGTAGATATCCTCTGTATTCATGTAAATGAATAATCCTTTTTGAATCCTTCTAAGCACTTTGCTTTAGCAGGCTGGATATTATTAATCATAATGCTCTGCACTTAGACAGCATTTTACCTATTCACAGCACTGAACAAACACCAGCTAATTAACCCTCCCCATGCCGTGGGAGGCAATTATCACCCTTGCTGCCCAGAGGGGGAAGGTCTCACCAAAAGTGTCAGCGAGTGGGGGTTTGAGGCCAATGCTGCCTCTTTTCCCACGGCGTGGCAGTGGGTGCAGTGGAAACAGGTCATTATCTCAATGTCTCTAGACCTACTTGAAACTTTGACTTCCTTCCTAAGAATTGTGAAAGAACATAATTCTATTCCCCCTACAACTGACTGGCTTTTTGCACTGAAAGTGCAGAAAAATGAAAACTAGAACTAAACCCGTTTAATTAACTAAACAGAAATCAACATTCGGAGAAGAGAATTGTTCTTGGGGGCAATTTCTGTCTAGTCAAAGCAATGGGGAGTTGGGGTGGGTGGAGGGAAATGCCACCAGAGCAGCTCGGGATGGTTTTGCTGTGCAGCCACCACCGGCTGCAGGGGAATATTGATAATAATAAAAATAATGATGCTAACGATGATATTTCTGTGCCTGGCTTCCCTGCAGCATCCTGCACAGACGGATCCCAAAGCACGTTATAAATGGAGTTGCTGTTGTCACTCCTCTTGCACGGGCTGGGCTCTCACAAATACCACACAGCTGAGAGCCAGCCTTGAGCTGTCTCCATGTCAGGCAGCTGCTAACAGCCTCCTTTGTCCCCCGAGGGGACCAGGTCTCCCAGACACCTGCCAGCAGGGCTGCCATCGTCCATCTTCTGACCCTGGTGACTGAGGGACCTGCACCTCTTCCTGCTATGTGCTGCTCCACTGCCAGAAGGGTCATGTAGGTGACAAGTCTTACTCTCCCATCACACATGATTTATTAACCCTTCCTTTCCCGGAGACAAGCCCATGAAGAGGTAGCACCCCATGTCCAGGACACTGACAACTAATCAGTGGGGTCATCTCTGCAGGCTTAGTGCAGAGGTCTCTCTGCCAGATGAAACAAGATGGGCAGGAACTGTCCCTCTAATTCAAGAGAGGAGCTGGCAGGAAAAGCAGTATGGGATGCATGACTTGTGGCAGGAGGGTAGGCATCAGTAGTCCTTTTAACCCTTACTGGACATGGATATGCTCTTCTGCCCTGTTAATCAGCCACGGGGAGCAGCATCCTCCTGAGGGACAGTTAATGAAGGAGAGACACCATGCTCAGCTCCCTGTGCTGCTCCTGGCTGCAGTGGCTGCACGGTTGGCTGGCAGGCTGCAGCAGTTCCCCTTCCCAGGGCTGCCCTTGTCTGGGCACCTTGCAAAGCAGGTC
Source organism: Todiramphus chloris collaris (assembly GCA_025345505.1). Classification (NCBI taxonomy): domain Eukaryota; kingdom Metazoa; phylum Chordata; class Aves; order Coraciiformes; family Alcedinidae; genus Todiramphus; species Todiramphus chloris. The sequence goes on along the minus strand of JANVCC010000120.1, from coordinate 1,168,987 downwards.
ACGGGGATTTCTCACTCAGCCAGGAGGACAACGCTGCTTCCCAATCAGTTTTCACCTCTGGGCACATCTCCAGCTGAGCCAAAACTGCCCATTACTTCTCCAGCTGAAGCCCTCATTTTGCAGACAGAAGGCTGTTTATTGCCAGATAAATAACGCTGCATCTCGTGGAGCCAGCTCAGGGCAGCGCAGGGACATGGAATTGCGAGTCAGGATAATCACAGGTGTATATCATATCTCAGGGGGATATTATATCAAAGGCACGCTCCTCTCTGTGAAGACAGCAGCTTGGATTTGACTCAGATATCAAGTGCTCAGTGACTGTGGCGTATCTACGCCTCTTCCCTTCTATCTGGTGCACTTAGCTGCCCTCCCGGTGGATTGCTGCTGCCCTTATCTACCCCCAGTGCTAATGCACCAGAATATATTCGAATTGCCCCGACGTAATTTCTGTGGCTGGTAAATGTGATAGATGAACTACCCTGTTCATGCTGCTAATGGAAACCCAGCACAAGCGAGAGCCAACTGAAGTACTCATAAGTCAAAAGAGATGCTGTGATTTTCACTTTGGTACCTGAAATCCCATCCGCCCTCTCTCTGATCGAGAAGGAGAAGGGCTTCCTCTGTAGCTGGGATGCTCTGCAAAGCCCCTAACTGAGCTGAGCATGTAGGTGACCCTTTGGGCAGATGTTTGCTGTCCCACCCCTGCCAACACGCCAAGCCGAGTGCCCAAGGTGCTGTGTACACTCCAGATCATCCCATCAGAACCTGCTGGAGGTTTGTGCTATTTGTAACCAAACCTGCCTGAGGTCTAAGGGATGGAATAGCTCAGTGCCCTCTTCTGCTGTGCTGGAGGATTTGCAGCAGTGGCTTGAATCCCACCTGAGGACCCCTTGGATGGAAGGTGTTTTTGAGCCAGTTTGTTGCTTTAATGTTCAGGAGACCTGAATTCAAGTCTTTGCTTCTTTTCAGGCTTGCAATGTGATATAAGGCAAGTTGCTTTTGCGTGCCTCAGTTTCCCTGAGCCATGACAACTCTGCTCTATGTTCCAGAGGCCAGAAAGAAAACCCATTTGCAGAGGGTGATAATACAGAAGCGTATGGTTTTGGGAGATTGTGCTTTCACTCCACTTCTCTTCCACACTGGGAAATTCACTCAGGAAGCCTTCAGAAGGGAGAAATCCCTTCTCCCCCTGGTCTGCTCAGTTGTTACCCTGGGAGAGCTCTGGATGGTGATGAATTGCTCAAGTGGGAAGGCAGCGGTGCCCTTTCTGTTTGTGTCGAGTGTGTCTAATATACTGATATATGCTGCATTCATCCCTTTTAAATATAAATCAATAAGCTGCTATATTTCAAAAGAGAAGAGAGAGCACAGGCCAGTCAATGTGCTGTATAAATGTCTTCATTCCCTGGGGTCCCCCTGCTTGGCCTGGAGGGCCGTAGCACACAGTCACCAAGGGAGAGGAGATGTGCTCAGGCCTTTGCAGTGAGCTGTGCCAAGAAGCAAGTAAAAACATGTCAGGGTTTTCCCTGTGTCCTGATGCTACCAAGATCCTCAGCAGCAGCCTTGCCCTGGACCAGCCTGATGGGAGCCTGTAGGGAGGCACCTGAGCTCGTGGTAACCAAACTTGCTCTAGACATGGGGCCAAACAGTTCAGTGCCTTCTCCTCCTCCGCAGCTGGATGGTTTGCGGCAGCTCAAACACCACATTTCATTTCTCCCCTGCCTTGGTACAGCAGATGTGGGGCTCTGTGCATGGGCATGTAGTGCGTGACACGAGGTGTGATGCTCAGTTACAGCAGCCTCATGCTCTGGAAGAGGACTGAAGGCCTTACCTTTTCACAAGGTCTCCAGATGTTAGGGACCTTAGGGTGCATTTGTGGATTTGGGCCATCCCTTCTCCAGGATCTGCATCCTGTCACAGGGCCTGTAGCAACAGGACAGGGGGTGACGGTTTTAAACTAAAGAGGGAGATTTAAACTGGAGAGAAGGAAGAGATTCTTACTGTGAAAGTGGTGAGAGCCTGTGCCAGGCTGCCCAGAGAGGTGGTGGCTGCCCCATCCCTGGCACCATTGCAGGGGAGGTTGCCCGGGGCTCTGAGCACCCTGCTTGAGCTGAAGATGGCCCTGCTCCCTGACAGGATTTGGATGAGATGACCTTTAAAGTTCCCTTCCAACCCACACCAGTCCACAATTCTATGATCCCCCTCCATCCTTTCCCCTTACAGCTTAGCCTGGAAAGCCTCCTGGGCATGGACTGTGGCTGCACCTACACAACAAAACCCTCCACCCCAGAGCAAACCCTACCACCCCATGTACTTCCTGGCAGCCGAGTGCAGGATCCATGGGCTCAGACAGGTGGGCATCCTGGGATGAAACATCTCCCTGTCCCCAGGGGCAGGGCTGGGAACCAGCAGTGGAAGGACATCAGATCTTCCTGGCAGAAACTTGTTCTGGCTCAGGTAACACGTGTGGTACGGTCAGATTTTCCTCTTTCATTTCCAGCTGATGTCAGTCTGTCTGTCCATACCCACAGGGGCTCTCATCTGCCACTGCCAGTACTCACAGCCGGGGATGAGCTCTCAGGGGTCAGCTCAGTTAAAGCAAAATCTCTCGACATTGCAGGGAAGGTGCTGAGTGATGCCTCCAGCCACCACTGCTGATGCAGGAGCACATCCCCTCCTTTCTCTCTGTTACCCAGCTGAGGGCTGGGCAGTATCACTGGTGTTATTAACATTAGAGTTAAAAAGAAAATAAAAACCTACTCTGCACAATTGCAGAATGATTGTGGGTCCAAGAGCTGCTAATTATAAAGCAGTTTCAGATCTAGACTATTATTTATGATCAAAAAATGTCAATTTGTATAGGCTCCAACATTTCACCTACTAAAAAACGCACCCATTAATTCATGTTGCATTTAGATCATTTCAGGCCAGATTTCTCTGGTTAATGCACATGATTCTCTTTCAAGTCCTTTGGAAGCCAGAGTTGAAGTTGAAAAGAAGAAGTGGCCCCTTTTCTGGAATCTTCTGCTGAGAAAAAAAAATGTTAATTATCTCTCAATATTTTATTAATAATCAATTTCTTATGATTATTTTTTTAATGAGATGTCATTACATAAATGCCCTCATTTTCTGGAGTGCATTTGGTATTTGTAAGAGTCTGTGATACAGTTTGCATGAATAATTCCCATTCAATTGACTATTCCCAAACTGTTCACTTCAATCCTCCGCTATTTATTACTCGAGATGTGTGGTTGGCCACTCTGCTTGCCGAGTATTATTGTTAATTGGATGACTATAGTTTCTCAAACAAGACGAATTTAGGGTTTGTGGGTAGCACAGAGGAAAGCGCTCAACCACCCGTTGGCAAGCTGGATAAATACTCAGATCTGGGAAATTCCAGGATCAGCGAACGTTTCCCTGAATCTCCGGGTTTCACTCAAACCGTCATATCCAGCAATCTGCTCACACCAGAGCCAGGGGAGCCACCCTGTGAGTCCTCTCTGAAGCACAGTTTTCTCATGTCATGCAATGACTCTGTTGGGGTGGGGGACACGCGACACAAGGTCTGAATTTGCCATCTTGACCTGAAGTAAAAAGGCAAAAAGAAAAAAAAAAGCCATTTGGGGATTCATAATAGCATGGATACTTTCAAGATTGTGTGGCCTGATGTAAAAAAAAAAAAAAAAGTATGGATTTATAAAGGCACAGATCCTTTCAGCACTGTGTGATGTATTTGTAGTTGTGCTAGAGAGCATCTTGATAAGGAAAATCAAATCTTTTTTTGCCTCAGGGGATAGGGACATGTATCTTGGGGTCAGGAAGCACCTTCTCACCACCAGCTGAAGATGGGCTGGATTTCAGTTCATCTTTCACTAACTGTGAGGTTTTCAGCCACTGTCTGTGGAGGGCAAAAGCCAATGGCCATGCGACGGCTTCTCTGACACCAGATCAAGTACCTCTGGATCATCTCTCTGTGCCAAAACCACCCATCGGGGGGGGACACACAGCTCATGAGCAAGCGCCAGGACAATTGCACATCACGCACGAGTGCCCCGGCTGCCACTCTGCCCTCTGCTTCACAGAGCTGATGGAGGTGGGAGGGAATCCCTGCTTTTCTGTGGGGGGCGGGGGGTACAACAACGTGGGTGATAAGACCCTGGCAGCGTTCAGTAAGTCTCAGATCCCGCTGCCTAAGTGAGACGTTGACAGAAACAAAAGAAACCCCGTTAGGAAATCTCTCTCCCTCTGCCTGGAAGAGGGTGAGGGTTTTGCTGGGGCGGGGGGGGGAAGCGGAAGGTTTGCATATATTTCAAGCCTCAGCCGAAATACAAAGTGCTTTTTGTGAACGCAAGAGAAAAGGACGTGAAGCAGGCAGAAGAGGAGGAGGAAGAGCAGGGGAAGGATGCCTCAATACAAAAAAGCTTAGCCTGATAAAATATTTAGGACGGGCTCACACATCAGAATATTAATGCTCTGCATTCCTTGTGCTTGCACTCTGTTGATCTTCATTCTCCAGTGACCTTGTTTACAGTATCTGAATTTGCAGTCTGCATTTTAATAAGGCCCTGAGAGAAGGTCTGAGACACAGCGTCTCACTGAACCAACTTCAAAACCCTCCTCCAACCGGTTGAAATTCTGGAGGATGGGATCTTGCTCCGGGGTGCCTGGTGCCTTGCTCCCACTGAGGGCAGACCCTCTGGAGAGTCCGGCTGCTGCCCACCCCAGGTCAGCCACCTCCTCCTTGGGCCGGGAAACTGGGGCAGCGTGGATTCTCCCTGCAATTAATTTTCCTCCCCACCCGGCTCAACGGCTTAGTGGGAGCCTGGCCCCCTCCGTACGGTGCTGGCAGCCCCCGCACAACGCCTGGTCCCTTCTTCTCCCCCCGTCATCAGCAGGTGACCCGCAGGAGATCGACTGGCTGCTCCCCACGGGTTCCGCCAGCCAGAGCAGAGCTAAGCAGCTGGAAGCGACTGAGAGCCACGGTCCCCTCAGCAGGCACAGGAGGGGTCCGGAGGCAGCCGCTGTCTCCTGCAGCCCCCGGGAGAGAGAAGCGTGTTCCCGAACCTGAGCTGCCTAATGGGCTGTGAAGGGGGCTCAGCAGGCAGAGCCCGGCCTCGGGGGATGCGCAGAGATCCTGCAGTCCCCGTGCTCTGTCACGTCTGTTGGCTGCTTCCTCGGAGATGCTGTCGAAGGTGGGAGAGCGTGGGAGGGCAGCCAGAGCCGGGAGGTTTCCCTGGGGATGTGCCAGTGCCCAGCTCTGCTTGCTCAGGGACTGCCAGGATCCCGCCTGCCTGAGCCAAGATCTGGATCTGAGGCCGTGATGGCACAGGGCTCGTTCTGCTCTGGTCCGTGCCACCCAGCAGAGGGTGGTGGCTGCCCGTGGACACGCTGGTGAGCAGCTCAGGGCTGGCTGGCGCTGGAGCCGTGCCGGGCTGTGCAGGGGGCTCCCCGGGACCAGCAGTGTCCTGTGCGGAGAGGCAGCAGCTGGCAGCTCCTATGAGGCCCTGCTGTCCCCAGGGACAGCCCTGCCCTGTTTGTCTGTGGCTCAACACACTGCGAGGCTGGTGCGGTGCCCAGGCACGGCACAGCGGGCACCCTGGCACCACAGTGCTGGGTGGGAGCAGAAAAATAACAACGGAGCATCCGGAGTTCTTGGAACAACTCCCTTGAAAGCAGATACTGGAAATGAGCTTGACACCAGTCACGCCCTTTCGAATACCCAAATGCAAACCATTATTCAGAGGGTGGGGGACACCTTTCCCCAATCCCACCCCACTACTACTTGTTCTCACTTTTAGAATGCCCCGTGATTCAAAAGGGTACCATCCCTCCTCCTCACCATCCACTCCACCTCTCCCACTCACCAGGGAGCAGTTACGTGTTGTGCCACGCCTGGCGTGTCCTCGTGGTGCCACAGGCAGGGGACTGCAGACAGCAGCATCATGGAAGGACAGCCCAGGGCATGCCACAGCGTGATCAGCGTGCCAGGAGCTGGGGGTCAGCCGTAACGTTGCATCCACACAGCACTTTGCACGTTTTTTTCCTCCAAGATGGATGAATCCTCACAGAGACTCTGGGAGGGAAGGGAGGATGAGGTTTTCTGTTTTACATATGGGAAAATACAATACGTTGTCACTGGCAAAGCAAAGATAAGAACTCAGAGCAGCTTCTTTCCATCCTTACCTCTCCCACTGTGATAATGCCTCAGCATCTGTAGGGCCTCGCAGCTGGCTGGGTGTTCTGCTCCTGCACAGCGCTGTCCAGACTCTTGAAGAAGATCTTCACTCCTGCTTTCCCCAGGGAAAAACTCAGCAAGTCTCTCCCCTTTGACTCCTCACAGAGAATAGCTCAGGGCAATAACTCATCTCCTCTGAGGAGTCATACGACCCTGTGTCACCCGGGGTCCTGTTTCGGAGGGATGATGATGAGCTCCACTGCCTGCTGCTCCTCCCCACTGTGGAAAGGGAGGATTTGGGAGAGCTCTGAGGGCTGCACTGGTGCCCTGCAGTGGCCAGAGAAGCGGGGAAAATCTGCAGCTCCAGCTCAGGATATAATCATTGCCCTGCCAGAGGTTTGGAGATGATTTTCAAGAGCAGCAAGGGATTTTCCCTCCTCTCAAGTGACCTTTCTTCCTTTTCCTGAAGAGCTCCAGGCACAGACGTGTATTGCTCACCAGTCTCTCCTCGGCATGTCCTCGGCTTGCTTGGGTTTGTGTGCAGCACAAGTGCAGGCTGGTGAAGCTTGGCCCTGCAGGTTTCTGCTTTCTAGACAGACACTTCCTCCCCTCCCTCCTGCCACTTGCCTTTTTTGGGTTGCAGAATTGAATTTTACTTCCAAAATATTACAAGAGAGCCTTGTGCATTTGCTTGTCGTTCTGGAGACCATTTTCCCCCAGTACAAACCTTGCCACTGACTTCTGAGCACATGGCTGTAAGTGACCTTCTTGGCCGATGCCACGAGCCGCACTGGGTGCCCATGTTCCCATCATGGCCAGTGGACACCTGGACAGTTCCACCACTGGAACTTACAGTGTGATTCAGGAGCTATTTCTCACTGTGTTGTACAGTGCTGTGAGGTCTCTCTCGGTTTCACACAAATAACTATATACACACTGGTGCAGGTGAGCAGTTGTCTTGATGATATTTGTCAATTGGCACAGAGGGAAAGCACTGAAAGCAAAGTTATCGTGGTCTGAGCCTCCATCAGAGCTCAAACCCGCACAGCCCGCAGTGCTTATGTGTGTTTAGCAGAGGAGCCAGAAATGCAGCTGGGATGTATCTCCAGTGCAGTGCAGAGCCAGACACTGACATTCCCCCTGCGATTGCTTCTGTGCATCAGTTGCATGACAAATTGGGAAATGTCAACCTTAGCACTTCTAAACTACATCTTTAGAAGTCCCACGAGGACTGGGACGCACAGTCATGCTGGGGGTGGACTGAGAAAACCCATCCAGCCCCAGCTTTGAGATGACCGCAGAAAATGATAGAGCTTGCAAAACTCAAGGCTGACTTTATTTTTCGGTTCGGAGTCTTTGGCACAGTCTCAGTCTCTATTTCCAGCTTGGCTGCGCACCATCAGAAAGGCCGGGATGTGGCTACTCATTAAAGAAAGTCCAATTCTCCCTCGGCTCAGTAGCTTGGCTTTCAAACAAGCAGACTAACAGCATCAAAATCCCAGGAAGGTGGGATGCCCTGGGAAAAGCCAGAGTCAGTTCACAGTCCGATGCAGCATCCTCTGAGGCTGGACTGTGCCACCAGCCTGTGGCATCCCCCCCCACCCCACTGCAGCTTGGGGCTGCCTGCAGATGGGTCTCTGCACTGGGTGGTTTCATCGTGGCCACTGCTTTCTCTGGAGAAGAGATGTCATTGGGAAGAGCAGGATGAGACCACTAAGTACACGGGCTTTGGGAGCAGGGATGTGGAAGGGGAGGTTGCTGGAGCCTGTGCAGCATGAAGGTGTCCAGGGAGGGTCTGCAGAGTCCTCTGGGAACTCCCACGCTCACTGTGCATCTGCTGAGATCTGAGAGGAGTTTTTGGGGCACAGAAGTGCAATCTCCAGGAAAAAGGGTTCAGATATCGGAGTAAGGGATGGCTACACTTCCTGGGATGCCAAGTGTGTAAAGGACGTCTTGTGGCTCCCCATGGCTGGGGACAAGGGGCAAGAGCTGTCCTGGGCATTACGCTCATACACAATGGGCAGGACCCATACTACCCGCAAGGGCTCCCACTGTGCCCAGAGCTGTTCTGTGCAGTGCCTGACAGGGAAAACTGGGATTTTACCCAGGGCATGAGGCAGGGGAGTTGCTTCAGTCATACTGAAATGCCCAGGGCTCACGGAATGGGGAGCTGCAGCCACAAGCTTTGCACGCTCAAAGCTGGTGCTGAGTTCCCAGCACACAACACACACGGGTGACACCAAACCATGTGTGTGCCTGGGCTTCCTGCTGTGGTCCCAAGCAGGCCAACCAACAATCGGGACCTCAGCACCCCAATCTCTCTCAGCACCCTTCAGCAGAAGACAAGGTTGAAGAGACCTGACAGGGGAACAGAGGTGGCTGCTCTCCCTCATATAGGAGGAGACATCACTATCAGAAGTACCTCTGGGTGTCCAAAAAATTGAGGACTGAGGCTTCATGGAGCTTCAAGCTTCTCTGGAAGACCCTGCAGAGCTGCCTCCATCATTTTCATGACAAGGTGTCAGGACTGAAGCTCAGAAACAGGCTGAGCCAACGTGGCTCACAGGGGAAGGACAGGACAAGGGTTTGGGATCTGGCCTCAGTGCAAGAGGACAGGAAATTCCTTGTGCTCTGTGGGCTTCAGTTTCCCTGTTTATTAAATGAGGTCATTGATGCATCATGCTGCACCCTTTGAGATCTGAAGATGGACTTCTAAGCACAGACTAATTGCATCTTTCCCTCTTTATCACCTCACTTCCCAGTGGGATGGGGCAGAGATTAAATATTGAGACCAGGTCAGCTAAGGACAACCCATCCCAGCAGCCCTGGAGCAAGAGGAGGGTGTGAACAGTTGCCTGTATTTGCACCTTGTACCTATTCCAAGGCTCTCTCACAGGTCCTGCAGAAAAGCTAAGGCCATTTTTTTTTTATTCCCCCCCAGTTTGTAAATAATGATCAAGCTGGAAAGGAGCAGAACTGCAGTGCAGAGAAAACAGACACATTTCTTGGGTTTCTTTAAAGCCCCTTGTCTCCTGCCTGGCCGTGGTGTGTGAGCAAGGCTGAGGCTCAGGCAGTGAGGTGAGGGGATGGAGCTGCAGGGCCAGATGTGTCTGTCTGTATACAAGCTGCCCAGCACATCTGTGTCTCAGAACAGCAGCAACATGCCCTGATCCCCTGCTGTGAGGGTCTCACCCTCTCCCCAGCTCCTGGAGGTGCTGCTCTCCCTCAGCAGCAACCCCAGGCAGCAGGCAGGGAGAGGGGACCTGGGAGGGGGAGTGCTCCCCGCAAACCTCCAGCACCAGCACAGCTCCAGGCATCAGGAACAAAACACCAAAAGCAGTCAATAGTTCCCCAAACTGCAGCTCCTGGGACACAGGGTGCGCTTCAGGCCAAGGAAAGGAAAGGAAAGGAAAGGAAAGGAAAGGAAAGGAAAGGAAAGGAGGTATGGGGTAAATTCTGTCTGAGCCTCTGCCTCTCTGAGGGTTGCTCCAGGCCATCCTAGAGGGAAAGTTTTGGGATCCCTTTTCCTCCTGCCACAGGGAAGGGGATGTGCTGCTTAGTGCACCCCATCTCCCATCCGACACGCTCAGTGCATAGGAAGGTGTGCAGAGCAAGTGGGTCCCCAGCTGAGAGATGCTGAGCCCATTGCAAGAAGTGCAGGGAGGGAACAGTTTCCATAGGAGGCCTGGAGAAATCCTTGAGGAATGGCAATTGTGCTGCCTGCTGCCTTCTGTGGGCTTACTCCCAAGGCAGAAAGTCCACGTAGTGAGAGCAGTTGGACCCATGTACAGGTCTGCAGATGCTGGTCCCCCCATGCCAGCTCTCCCAACGCACTCTCCACCTACCCTGGGAGCTGGTAGAGCCCTGGGTGAGGGATGGCGGTGATTTATTTCGGAACATTTCTTGCCTGTTGAAAGCCTGACCTCAGATATGGAGAGACGACATGGGGAAGATGTACGAGTGTCTCTCAGCAAAAGTGCATCAGAGAAATTGAGCGTGAGCTGCCATCAATCTGCCCAGGTTCAGCGGCCCCGCGCAACAGCGAGGGGGACGGGGACCGGGAGGGATTCTGCCAAGGTCACCTGGGAGCTGACTCAGCCTCTGCTCCCCGCTCCTGCCATCCATCATGCCCGCTGGGGAAGAGGCAGGGAGCAGAGGCTGGAGGCAATCTCCTTCTCATCCCTCATCCGTTCCCCTTTACAGCTTCATTTAGGAGACTGAAACAACACACAGGCGCAAATGTCACCAGGGGCACGGTCAGCGATGATCCCTTGGTGGCCGTAACAAGCCCTGACAGGCTCCACGGGGAGAGTCATTGCCCCAGCCAAGCCTCCTGCCCTGGGGACCCGAAGGGCTGGGACAAGGACAAGATGGATAGGGAAACAGGGAGAGAGGTGACAGGCGGATTTTTAACTCTCAGTGGCTCCAGCTAGCGTAGCACCGTCATTTGGGTAACGTGCAAAGTCTCCCCTGAAACTAGTGAGGACTAGAAAAGAGTTGAGCTCTTCTCAGCAGCTTTTAGAGTACTGAGAATCTGAGCAGGATTGCTTCTGCCCATGGGGTAAACAGGCCATGGATTTGCTTCACCAAACCTCTGCAAACTGACTTCAGCATCTCATAGGCAGGTTTATGTTTTACTTTCCAGAACACACAGCCTCTGCAGGGACCCCGCGTTCCCTGAGGGCAATCAAGTCTACACTGCAGCAGATCTCAGGCTTAGGTTAGGCTCAGGAGAGCAGGTCAGCAGAACTCAGGTAGCTGAGCCCTTGGGAAACAAGTCTCTAAAGTAGCGTGAAGATTGTGCAAAGGACTCAAGCACTCTCAGGTATGGAACATGAGTTTTGGAGAGTGGATGGGGGTGACTGTGTGATGCTCCCTGCAGAACATCTGAACCTTCTTCTGGAATTGCTTCTCAGAGAGAGGTCTCCAGGATCTGAGTTCAAACCACCATTTGTGATTTTGCTGATCCACAGCTCCCTCACTAATTCCCACTTGGGATTGCATTTCTCTACCTTGCAATTAAACCTGTGTTACCTGCCTTCTTTGCCTGCCCAGATGTGCACCAGTCAGGCCATTCCCTCCTCTCGTGCTCCATGTACCTGCACTGATTTATGGAGATGGTTCCAGCTGAGCTGCTCTGAACACACGAGCAGGGAAACGATGCTGAATCCAAATCCAAGTGCAACAGCGGCCACGCCAATAAACAACTTTTGATTTTGACTTTCTGCAAAGAGGCTGCCCTGGCAGTAGTGAACGGGTGGACAGCTTCACTTCGGAAGAGCTGTACCTTTCTTCATTTCTAGATCTACACAGAAGAGCTGATTAGCTGCTTAATTAAAAACCACCAGTAACGTCCATGCAATGCTCCAGAACACCAACGAGCTCGCCCAGGGCTGTGCTTCACTAAGTCTGTACCCCCACCCTGTATCCCAATTCACAGCAGCACATGTGAAGAGAGCAGCAGAGATCTCAGCACTAAAGGGGCAAGAAGTCGGATCTCTTACCTAGCCTGGATTCAAGCTGGTGACCTGGTTACAGCAAACAGCAAACACGGCACAGTTCTGTTCTGCATGTGATTAGTGACAATATGGCCCATCATAATATTTCCAGGGCTCCTCAGTCTAGGTGACAGTGTACATCCCATTTGCAGGAAGGACCCGGTCTTGTCTGAGCATGAGTCTCACAGACTTTTAATGAGTGTCTTTGGAAAAGTGCAAAACAATACATCTGCCAAACGCATTTGGTGATTTCTGTCAAGTGCCTCTCGACAGTGTCAGGCACATTAATACCTCTGCGAAGCTGGCCCTGGATTACCTTCATAGCTTTGCAGATTGGAAGCTGTGAGAGTAATTGATTCTTCACTTCATTAGTTAAACTGAAAAGGAATTAAGAATTGCTGAGGGTATGACAAACTGGTTGACCAAACACTTCTTTTGCTGTGAGCAGGTGACCTGATTTACCTTTTCTTTTTATCAAATGTGAATGATTTTGAAAAGAAAGCACCGGGATTTCAAATGGGGAAATCAAAACCTCATTATTTTTTAGAATTTCCTGGTGCTAAAATGATTCAACTTTTCTATTACATTACAGAATTTTGAAAACAGACTCAGTCACAGAAAAATACCTTTTTTTTACCTCGTGAATAAACTATTCAGGCAAAAGAAGCCACACAACTGCCCACAGCTCGTTGTTGGTAAACTTTAGAGGCTCTTAATTCACACAGGACCTTTGAAAGTGTTTACTTTTGGTTTTGTTCTGCGCTCCAAAGCACTGGTGATTAACACAGCAGTTCCTCCAGGGTCAGGCTGGGGGGCACTGCCTTGGCCACATCCCCCCCTGAGGCTGGAGGAGGGTTCTGGCACCAGGACTGGAGGTTAAGTGGGGGGAAAGGTGTCCAGAGGGACATTGCATGGGACCTTGTTGAATTGGACTGAGGAACCCGAGCCGGGAGCAGGAGGTACCTGGGGGGAGGAAGGGGGTGCAGATGGGCATTCCATGCAGAACAGAAATGTGCTCCTGGAGGGAAGGCCCCAGAAGGGACATACGAGGCAGGTGAAGCCGGGCAGAGGCAGGTCACACAGAGACACAAGTTGTCAGCATGTCTCTCCGAGAGGTGTGGATACACCTCCTCAGTCCCTGCTCTCAGCTGAGTCGTGTTAGCTTCCCACATGGAATTGCACTGTAATTGGTCCTTTCTGCTGCTGCAATTCCTCCATGGAGGAGGGTTCCCTTTCCCTTTGGGTGGATGTCTGTGTTAGATTGCAAAGTCGGAAATGAATCTGGTTTTTCTCTCTACAGGCAGCAGAGAGACATCAGGACCTCCAAAAAGCAACCTGACCCTCCAGCACCTGCTGGAAGAGGTGCTGAGAGATGGTCTGGACTCACCAACTCTTCTCAGGAGAGGAAAGGAGAGGAGAGGAGAGGAGAGGAGAGGAGAGGAGAGGAGAGGAGAGGGAGAGGGAGCTTGGACCCACAGGAGGTTCCAAGGCCACCTTTTCCAGGCAGGGAAACGCAACCCAGCCCACCTCTAGTCTGGCAGCACTGGTGCTGAGGCCAGGGCAGTCTCTGCCCTGGGATCTTGGCTCCTCTCTGCACCGAGCACGGCAGCACTCTCCCAGAGCACTGCCGGCTCTTGGGGCTGCCAGGCAGATTGAGCTGTTTGTTTTGCCTTGTCTGTCTCTTTATGCATCCCCAGGTCCCCAGTGACTCTGCCAGCAGCTTCCAGCACTGAAGGCATCCTTGTTTTCATATATCTGTTAAATAAAATGTCAGCAGGTGACAACATATGCTTCGTTGGTGCTGTTCTGTAATTTAACAGAGTTAAGAATGGATCAGAGTCTGACGCCACAATTCAATTTAATAACTAATGTCATTTTTGGCACTATTTGACACAGACCCATTGCACTGCCCCATCCAGTGTGCAGCGACAACTTGTCCATCCCCAGGCTTCATTTTGCACTGGCTAAATCCATGCCTGATCAACTCTAGCCTGCGGTAGCAGAGCATCCATTCAGATATACCTTGCCTAGCAAAGGAGGGCTGGCTGGGCATGGGTACCCCTCTACCAGTACTGTCACCTAGTAAATCTGACCCCGGGAAAGCAAGAGTGAACAAGAATTGGGGTTTTTTTGCCACTATCTTTCTCCAAAGGCTTGTTTTTCCTTTTCACCAAACCCAGAGATGCTGGCAAAAGCCACCACACCCTTCTCGGTGACTTTGTTCATTTGAGACCAGTGTGATACAATCTGTTCCTTTCTCTTAGATGTTTTAATTTTTAAATGGCAATCATATAACTGTTATGCAGAGCCTGAACTGTTAACTAAGAACTTCTCCTATGCTGGGACCAGGAGGCGGGAACATGCAGGGTCTCTTCCAAAGCGGCAGTGCTGTCAATCAGAGTCCATGTTTTGGGAAGAGTAGACAGATTTTTTTCCTATCAAAACGACATGTACAAAACCTATCCCTGGCCTTTGCTCCTCTGAGCTCTGCTTAATGCTCTAGAAGATCCCCACAGCCAATGGTTGTCTCCAGATGAGCATTCAATTTATAAATCTTGCATTTAGTAGTTGAAATACAAAAGTAATGTGTGGGGAGTGTTTGACACCATCCTCCAGCAATCCTTGCTTCCAGCTGACACTGCTCATCATGGCTAAATATGAAATTCTTAATACCAGTTACCATGGCCATGAACTTCATTTCTATTGTAGCGTGTTCACATCTCTTCTTTTGTTCATTCCACAGCACACAAGCTGCTGGACTCCTGACTGGCTGCCTGGTGGTAACTGAACTGCCCTGATATTCCCTTTAAAACCAAGCAGAGACAGCCCTTTTTTACCTTTGTCATTATAATACTGCAGGTCTGTGAAGTATCAATTAGCTGTGTTGATTTTCCAACTCTTTAAGCCACCACCTAAGCGCAGTGGTGAGGGGCTTAACCCTGCTATCACCTTCCCTCATCCCCTCTGGTGTTAATTTATTTTCAGACAGGTTATTTGTGGAACAGGAGCTGGCATTTTGGCTCCTAAAGCAGCAGTTGATTTGCTCTGACTCTTTCTTAAACTTCTCCATGCTCTGGCCACACTTTCTGCTGTTTCTCCACAGATGAAAACATCAGTTATGAGAACCTCGGTACCATCAGAAATCATTGCAACACTCTGGCAAAAACTAGCAGCAAACAGTTGCCTGAATGCAGTGTGTTCCAGCAGGTGTGCTGAAGGTGTCTAAAGCCTTCTCTTTTTCAAACAGTCCTTCCCTGGATCCTGGTGAAGCAGCACGAACAGAGGAACATTAATCATCAGCCATTTCTGCCCGAAACTTTTCTCTGCGGGTCATGGGAAATGTCCCCCTGTGACACACTCAGTTAATTAATTTGTGTCTATATGCATGAGAATAACTGAGGCACTTTTTTTTTCCCCCGTGGTGTTTAACAAGTATCTTCGCCGAGCTGGTCTGCCTCCATTTGCAGATCAATAAACCCACCTCTGCCTCTGTTTGCGTAGCTACACGATTCTGTGGATGACATCTCCCACCCTGTCTCACTCACACCCATGAGCTCTAGGTCCATCGCGTGTGGTGTCTGCTCAGCGTGACCTCCCCACTTGAGCACCACGCATCGCCTGGCAGCGCTGGCCTGTGCTGGCTGGTTTGCTCTCCTTGGTGATCTCAAATTGATGTCTCAAGAGCTCATTCTGGGTCTGGAGTGGCCTGTCCCAAAGCTGTGCTCTGGTTCCCCATCACAGCCCAGCATCCCATTGAGAACTCATTTACCATCCCAGAATTACAGAACTCAGGCTAAGTCAGTCACAGTCACCTCTGCATTCACCTCCTTTTTGTGTTCTTTGTGACAAACCTCTCTTTCAGAGGTTCATTATCAGGTGAAGTGCAGCTCTCTGCAGGAGCTGGTTTCACAATCTCCTCTGCTCGAGTTCGCCAAGCACTGTTAAAACCACCAAGAGCTTCAGAGCCAGCTATTGTCAGAAAATAGGGTTACCTCCTGAGCGCCTCCCTTTTGGCTGGCAGACAGAGCAAAGCACTGTTTAACCTTGTCCAGCTGTCCTCTGCCTTTCTGGAAGGCTTCAGTTCCGAGGGGCTGTTGACTTGACTCGCCCATTCAGCGTGTTCTTGGCTCGTTTTTTTCCTGGCACCGTGGCCAAGCTCCAGGGAGGTCATGCTCCTCCTCACATTGATTCGTGCCCTGTAGCACAGCCCTTTAAGCAACACAATGGCTCATTCCAGTGCTGCACAGATGCAAAGGTGCTGGAAGGACCGACCCTTTGCTTTGTCCCTTCCCACGTCCCTTAGCCATTTCCACAAAGAAGACAAATGGAGCCAGGCACTTCAGTGACTTCTTTATGAGCAAATATAACAAAAGGAAGGAACCACTTTTCTCTGCCCTAAGACAAGCTTGCATTGAAAGAAGAAGTACTGAGGTGGGCTTGGGAGGTCCCACAGTAGGGAGAGCTGCAAACCTGACATGGGGCTCTGCCAGGGACCGCCCGCCTCTAACCCTCTGCATTTCCATAGCTGTCACTGCAATCCAGCCCCTGGCCCTGCTCTTCTGAGCAGAAAGAGGCTGTGTGCATCCAGCCCGTCGAGCTGTCACCATCTCAGAGTGACAGACGCTTTACAAGCTGCGAGACAGACAGGGCTCAGCACCCTGCCTTCTGAACCGGGGACTCGGGGCAGAGCAGGCACAAGGATGAGCTCAGCTTATACTGGAGTTGAAACCAGGCCAGGAATTATACATGCAGACCAGCTGCCCTCTTTGCTCACTGGCAGTACACATCATAGACCCAGGGCTGCAGACTGCCTGGGGAGGCTCCCTTGACTTCTGCAGAGAGGACATCTCCACAGACATGTCCAAAGAACTGCTGTCCCAGCAAAGCACATGCCTAAAACTCCTTTTCTTAGTCAAGCCATCCATCACTTCCATAGCTTCAGGTCAGAAAGGTCACCATAGCTGGTTCTGCCTCTCCTTTTGCCTTCTTTGGATGAGCATGTGTGCCCTGTAACGGGTCAAGGTGGCTCAGGCAATGCTGTGCTTTGCACCTGCAGAGAAGTTTCAGGGGCAACACCAGAAAATAAGGGTGTGAAAGTATTGCAGAGGAAACCACCTGCTTTGAACATCCTGGAGTTGTTTATCCCCTGGAAAGGGAAACAGAACATGAAAATACTTCAAAGAAAGCCCTCCAACAGCCAAAGCTGAGCTGTTGTGGAGCTGCGGTGGAAACTCAGGCACCCCCAGAGGTGAGAGTTCCTGAGCACCATGAGTGTGTCCCTACGGAGCAGCCACTGGCTGTGGGAATCGTACACTGTGCTGGATTATAAAGCACAGGGTAGACTGGTACGGTCACCTCTACACTGTGCGGGACGTACTCGGCTTTACAGCCACAGCCCTACCCCTTGAACCATAGCAGAGTGCAACTGTACTGCTGGGTGAGAAGAAAATTCATTAAAAACCATCCCTCTGAAGGAATAGCACTGATATTAAGAGTCTATCAATAATGATTCACTAGGCAATGAAATTTCAGTGATAAAGGGTGACAAAATATTGTAAGATATGTGCATTGAGGTTGCAGAGCAACTTATCTGATCTGCAAAGCAACGTGTTGCAATGCGCAGGAAACCATCTGCTGCCCACAGTGTAGACAGACATCAGGACACAGAAAGACCTGAGGAACGCAGCATACTGGTGAAACAAGGATTGTAACTGGGGGCTGTTCCCTCGGGATGAGGACAGAGCTCAGCACGGTGCTTGCACAGCAGCTCCCACAGGTGCCCTTGCTCTGGCCATGTCCCCAGCCTTCCCTGCAGCACAGGCAATGCATCATCAGTGACTGGTGCTGAAGAGCAAGGCTCCTCCCCGTCAAATGTGCTGATGCGGAGTCACTTACTGCCCAAAGCACTTCTCTGGGGACATTCCTGAGTGTCAGCAGTTGGACTTGGGGTTCCTCCTGTCACTCACAGAGAAGCCTCCAGGCACAAGCATGGAACTGCCTGTGGCAGGAGTCGGGCAGGACGGGCAAACCCCCCTGCCTGGCTGACAGCTTTGCCTGTGCTGGAGCCATGGAAAGATGGGCTGGCTGCTAAAGAGGTGTCCAACTATATATGGTGGGATTGGAGGCAGCAGGAGGAGCCAGTCCAGGTCTCCACATCCCCCCTGACAACTCTCTCTCACCTTTCTCCAGACTGAGACATCCCATTCCCTTTTGAAGACAGCAATGAGCAGCGTGGCTGGTGCTGATGAGGAGCCCAGAGCCAGCTCTGGCTGCACGCCAAGCCCGGCTACAAGGCAGCAGCAGAACAGCAATGCAGATGTGCTGGGGGGGGGGGGGTGTCTGTGGCTGGGAATCCCCTGCCCCTCAAGCACACCCCATCCATCAGACCCCCTTTCCCAGCCTCCCAGACCCTGATGCAGAGCAGCGTCCTGCTGCCTATGCCCCATGCCCCCCAAGCAGCCTGGTGCCTGCCACTCGCTGCCTGTTACCATTGAGCCCCGGAGCCTTTCCCTTGGTGCTTGCTCTGGATTGATGGGGTTTAGAATGGCAAGCAGTAAAAACATGGTGTGAAAACTGCAGAGCATAAAATCTGCCCTGTAAAGAGCAAAGGCTTCTTCTTTTCCTCCTTGTAACCTGTAACACATTGAGCAAATCCCAGCATGCGCTCCCGATGCGGCACAGAGACCTAATCCAAAAAGCCCAGGAATATCCCATGATTAGGTGCACATTATGAGTAATGGTTCTATCGAGGACCAGTGGAAGATTGTCTCTAACTTGCTCACAGTTTATGTTATATGACTGGGGGGAATCTTCTGGACTTGAAATAAAGCCACCGGTCCATCAGTCATTGCTTTGCTTATTCCACAGCATTAAGGGGATGTGCTGATGTTATGATCGGGCTAAACATGTTCAGCCTGAGGCTGGCACAAGAAACCAAGGGGGAGATGGGGAAGGAGAGCGCACAGGGAGCCATGCTGCTTTCTCCTTCCCCTAATGGACTCGATAATTGACTGGCAGTGGGAGTGAAAGTGCTCTGGCCAAGCAGCGTGTGGAGTGGGCTGGTCCCCTGCCAGCAGGTTGTGAGGAGGGATGGAGGCAGCCCTGGAGACGTTCTGCCAGAGCCAGGGGCTGAAAGACAGAGCAGCCTTCAGTTTCTTGGGGATGCAGCGGAAGACCTGGGGGTCTGTGTGGGGTTGCTGAAGAGGAGCACTTCACCTTCTGCCTCTTGTGCCCATGGGAAAGTTGTGCCATGGTAGCTTGCTGTGACAAACAGGATGAGGAGGAGGAGGAGGGAGGGTGGTAGATGACAGGGTGTTGCCAGCCTGCACGCAGCTCAGAGAAGTGGTGGCTGGTCAGGGTGTGGTGAAGGTGGCCGTGGAAAGCAACCTTTGAACTGAGGGGGCCATTCCCCCTCAACCCTGATCCTCCTTACATAAATCATCTGCTGAGGTCACTGCTGTCCCCAGCTCCTCCATGGTGGCTCCTGGAGGGCCTCAATGACATGATTATCCCTCCTTAGCAGAGCATTTTCAAAGCCCAAGGAGGGCTTTGCTCACTAATCTGGCATTCAGTGCAGATAATAGGCTTTGAGATGAAGCCCTCCTGGAGTCTATTTTAAGGTGGTTTTGTAGCCCGTGACAGCAAGAGCCATCCTGCTGCAGCACTCCAGGGACACTGTGCCACAGCATGGTCACTCTTGCCCATTGTTCTCTGCCAGACAAGCTCCTTCCCTTGTCTATGTGCCTTTGCTCTGGGATGTGTGAGCTGGAGTGCAACCTATGGATGCCATCACCATCCCCTACAACTGCTCAGCCTCACTGGGCTTCTCTGTCTTCCCCTTTCCAAAAGCTTTAAGGGTGTCTTTATTTCTCTGGGTCTCCTCAGCAACGGGGTGGAGGTGGGAAGGGCATCTCCCAGCCCCAGAGCAGGACCAGAGCGAGGTGTTTGCCCAGTGTCTTTGTCTGCAAGGGGGTCACTCTGTCAGGGATGCCCTGCTCCAGCCCTGTGATGTGGTCTGGGCCAAAAGGTTCTACACTTCTGGCCGGGAGTTTCTTTAGTGACTGCTCAGTATCAGAAGGGATGGGTCCCTCTAGAGATACCTGGGGGGACACTGTGCCCCCACTCTAGGGTGGTACTCACACAGCAATGCAGCAGAATGGGAGCCCACTCTTGCTGTCATCCAGAAATACTTGGGATGTGGTTACCCTCCTCTCCCCATGACTCTCTCCAAGCCTTTTTCTGCTCCTGTCACCCTTTTCCCAACTCCACATACCCCCACCTTCCTTCTCAGGGTCACATCATTGTTCACGTCACGACACGAGGCTGGAGAGAAAGGCCAGGCCAGGGTACATCTCCAAGGTGCGTGTCATATCACACACCCCCCCCCCACCCTCCCCAGCTCACACGGCTCTCGGATCATAAATCTGCAGAATTGGGATTTCCCAGCCTGCCCAAGTGAAGCCAATGCATTAGCAGCAGCGTGTGGGAGCCCGGAGCCAGCTCGGCACTGGGGGGAAGGATGACTAATCTGCTCTTTCTGCTCTGCTGGGAGCCAGGCTGGGAATTCGTAAGGCAGGCGCCTCGTGCCAGCCTCCCAATTAGGGACAGTCTCACCCCACAAGTGGGAGCCCCAGAAGAGCCACGGTCACAGGGTACCACAGTGATGCAGCCAGGAGGGAGCACATCAGGGCTGGGGTTAACGCCAGCCTTGCTGCTGCCCACGTGGGACCTCATCGCTCTGGCAATGCCAGGGGAGCACCGGTTGAAAATCTGCCACAGGCTCTGCCTCTCCATGGGGTAGGTGTTGGCAGGGGCAAGGCCAGTCCTGCAGAGAGGCTGCTGCACAGCAGAGGGGATGGCAGGGACTGGGCTCCAGAGGGATGCAGGGATGTGAGTCACGCTGCAAGTGCTGCCACAGGCTGTTGACCCTTTGCAGAGGCTGTGTCTGGGGATGGGGTGTTGCCCCTTCCTTAAGACTTATGGCTTAGGGCTCTCCTTAGACTCCCCTGCCTTATCCACCCTGCCTCTGCCAAGAGGGAAGGAGGAAAAAGGCACCGTGGCTCAGTAGAGCGGCACCAGCTCCTGGCACAAGCACTCGGTGCTGGGAAGGTGAGGACGGGCTGGGCTGGCAGAGGGGTGGCAGAGATGCCATCTCCAGGGCTCTGTGGTCCGTCCCAGCATGCACTGGTAGAGCCATCGGGATTTGTGGACTGGAATAGCATGAAATGTTGCTGAAAATCAGGGTTAATCTGAACCAGCTCCAGAGGCCAGCTCTCCTAGAGCTGCCTCTTTATCTCCAGTGTGAATCCAAATCCACAGCAGGCTTAACTTGGGTCTTGGCAGCTTTATGTCGGCTCTGATTAGTTCACATCACCTTCTTTACAGCTTCCTGACCCTCTGTTGAGAAAGCTGGCTCCAGATTTTCAATATTTTATATTTACACAGCCGTGAAACCATCCTCAGGAGTCCCCAGGAAGTATAGTTCCTGAAAATACCACCTGGCCTCCTGCCTCCCTGTAGACCATTATCCACATGTTGTGGACCACATGTTGTCCAGCATCCTCTGACAACCAGCATGTCACATGGGGTGGGTGGGAGATCATTGTGAACCCCTGAACCCATGCCTAGATCTGACCCAGCCATGTGGAGCTGGCACCAGCCAGGCTGGTGCCTGATGGGTTCTGCTCCTCATCAGAAGCCAGAAGCCAAGCCACCTTCCATAGGACTTGGAACATGGGTGTACCCTGATGAGTCAAGCATTCTGGGACATTGACTTCTGACCAGGATGTCAGAGAAAATGCAGGTTGTGGCTGTGACCCACCACTGTAGAACCTGGGGAGCATCAACCCCAAAATGCAACCAGAAAGCTCATGGGAGAAGCAGGAGCACAGACAGGTGTGGATCCATCAGGGACCCCTCTCTTGGTGGGCAGAGTCCTCTGTGAGCTGGACCCAGGCTGGGGCCTCCCTACAGGTCTGGGGTGCTGAGCCCATAGCGCAGACAGCTGCAAGTGGTGAGGATGCAGAGGGTGGCAATGCCTATCACCATCACCAGGGCTCGCATAGGGTGCACGGCACTGCTCTGAGAAACAGGGGAAGTTTGGGTGGTGATTCCTGGTTCTTAGATCTACAAAGCCCTGCCTCATCCTTCTGCTCTGTGATGTCTCACTTCTACCAGCACATGAGACACCAAATTGGAGGGCTCTGTTCCCATGTATGTGAATATGATGCTGAATGGAGCTGGGCCAGGGAGCTCTCAGGTTAAGTAGACAGGGCAGAAACATAGAGGACAAAAGAAGTAAAACTTCTCCTTTCCCTAAGCAAACAATTTAGACACTCCACACTACAGTCTCCAAAGAAGGCAAGACCAGCCGGCTGCTGTCTTTGGCTACTGAGGCCCTGAGCCAGAGTCCTGTGGTTTCCGTAGAGCATTTCTGTGTTCAGCAGGTCAGAGGCAAGAGATTTGATCAGCCAGATGGGAAGCAGGGCAGTCATCTGTACCCTGTGCCCAAGTGAACTGGGTTTGACCAGCTGCTTTCTGGAGCATATCCCCAGTCCCCAGCCGCGCTTCACTTGAGATACATCAGCAGCAGACCCACCAGGCGTGGAGTCAGCAACACAGCAGCAGAGCTGTGGTCGGAGAGGGCAGGCACTGAATCAGGCAAGAGTTTCCCATGTGAGCAGATACCCTGGACCAGTACCTGCTACCCTAACCCTCTTCTTCTTGCCTTGCTTCTACCCTCCCCTGGCTGCAGCCTCTTGGCACTGAGGCTGTCAGGGATGGGATGTCATCAGAGGCTCCTACAGTCTCTATTTATGTTACAAATGGGTGCAAAAACGAGGTCGTGTGTGGAGAGAGCCCTTGCAAAGAGTCAGGGGACTTCCTGTAAGATAGAAACTCTACCTCTTTTGCCATTTGCATGTTAACCGTACACCTCCAGGTCCCCAGGAAGCCATCTGGTGTGGGGATGTGGTGAATTCTGCTCAGACAGACTAAATATCACTGCTATCTCTTGGACGGCTGGTAAAATCAGTCCTTCCTGTGCCACCTGAACACCCAAAGGTGCATCTCTGATTTCTCAGCAGATGGTGGCAGAGATCATCTTCTCCTCCAGTCTCTGCCACAGCCTTTAATGGGTCCATTTTTTATTTCAGCATCAAATGACAGGGATCTGGAATTGTTACAGGGGAAGTGGGCAGGGTTGGGGACACAGAAAAGGATCTACCTCCCAGCCTGCAGGCAAGACACAGCCCTTGTGTACAACTTGGAGTGAAGCCAGACACAGACAGACGTGGGCTGACACATCCCTCATCTGTAGACATACCAGGACACTCATTGCCGCTGAAATACTGATGGCTGTGAAGTCCAAAGGATGGTATCCTCACACAGAATGGCATCGCTTGTGCATGGGCACACACAAGGGTGTGCACACAAATGCCAACGCTGGCAAGAGGGTTATTAAAAATGTGAGGATGGACAGTGACCAAAAAGCTTTGGCACCCAGAAACATCGCACTGACAGGGAGGAGAGTGCACACTCACCTGCCAGCTTCCTGCAATCCCTGCCCCACTTCTCAGCTGGCCATCGGAGCCCTGATGAACCCAATAGGTGCTGTGATGTCCTATGTCCCATGTCCCAGCAAGGGAGTGAAGGGCAAGACCCAGCTCTGCCGATGCTGTTTGTATCAAGGAAGGGATTTGCTGAAGTCCCTTTAGCTGTAATCCCAGGTGGGGCATTCAAGCCAAGCTGAAGTGGTCAGCGAGATGTTCCCTCCTCTGGGTTCCGTGGGGATCTGTGGAAGGAGAAGTGATGCCTCCACAGGACGCTGTTTTGCTTGGCAAAGAACAAGAAAAGCAAGAAGAGCGAAGCAATGCTCAGGAGGCTTTCTCAGAGAGCACAACAGAACGCTAAGTCAGGCTCCTACAGACAGTCAGAAGCCCTTCATACACTGGTCTCAGCTGAGCACTGGTGCTGAAGGTTTGCACCAGATGCCAGTAGGGCCAGGATGGTATCAAGAAGCAGACACTGTGTCAGATGCTGGAATAGGAAGTGTAGATCCATGGAGGTTGTATGAGAGAAAAGCAAACATTGCTGCCCTAAATTATTTCTACTCTCTTCACTGTGAGGTCCCCAGCTGACTGTGCTGGACTGTCCCTGCTGTGGCAGAGGTTCATAATCTGCTGTAATTAAGTGGGCACAAGTCTGATCAGTCTGCAGTGGCACAGAGACTTGGACAAAGGTGTTGCTAATCCCTGGTATCCCCCCTCCAGCAGTGACAGGTGATGTGCTAAATTATGGCCAAGCACCAGCAAAGCACAGGTTGTCAACTGGTGACTTTTCCTGTGGCACAGAGAATTACTCCAGCTGGCAGCGATGGTTTCAGCAGCATGGGCAGACTGCAGCACCCGAGCATGTCACGTGGGACAGGAGGAGCAG
This sequence comes from Todiramphus chloris collaris, assembly GCA_025345505.1. Classification (NCBI taxonomy): domain Eukaryota; kingdom Metazoa; phylum Chordata; class Aves; order Coraciiformes; family Alcedinidae; genus Todiramphus; species Todiramphus chloris. The sequence goes on along the minus strand of JANVCC010000120.1, from coordinate 1,144,879 downwards.
GCAGCACATCCTCCAGAGCCCAGCAAGAGGACAAGGACAAGGAGATCCAGATCTGGTCTTGGCCCACAGATCTGTGGCAAAGAACATCCTCAGAAGAGCAAGATGACGGCATCCCCAAGAAGTGGACATGCCGCTCTCCAAATTTTTTCCCCAGGGACTGCCCGGCTGGGGAAATACTGGTCACAGCTTCAGCTGGTAGGACACAGCAAGCATCTGGAACTGTGTGCTACAGCTGAAATAGTTTCTGAGTGCTCTTATTCTTCCAACTAGACAGAGGATAATAAAATCGTATAATGTTTTGGGTTGGAAGGGACCTTTAAAGGTCATCTAGGATGCTAGGCTCTGTCCCTGTCCTGCACTGCTCCAACAGGGAGATCAGGCAGGCTGCAAGTCACTGTCCTGTAAAGCAGAGTTCCTGCTGCCCTTCTGCAGCAGGGTTTGGGTGCAGGGAACCACGAAGGCACTGCAGTGTCCTCCTGCTCCCCCCCACTGCCCCTTCCCACCCCAGTGAGAGACAGGGCAACAGAGGGGTTAAGAGACTCAGTATTCTCCACATCAATCCATCCTGCAAATCTGACGGCCCCATCTCTTCAACGGGCCCAGATTGATTTCTTGACTGGGAGCAATGAGCAGCTTCACATGAAAAATGAGGCTTTGCACCGTCAATAGAAGTTCTAATTACAACTTAAATCCAGGACATTCTTTACAGTGCAGACCAGATTTACAGCGGCTTGCAGGTGGGCGTGCAGCCCTTTCTAATTAAAAGCAGCACGCATTGCAGATTGCTTCAGACGGCCCATTTCCAGCTACCCAGCACTGCAAGGGCACAGGCAGCTTCTGGCATTGAGCTTTCAAGGAAGGTACCAGGTACCCCAAGGGCACGCAGCACCACTTGCTTTGGAGGTGTGAAAAGAGGACAGAAAGCTCTGCTTTCCTCCGTTATTTTTTAATCTGTTCTGTTGCTGACTGGGTTGCCCACACTGCATGCTGGGCTTGACTGAACAGCCCCACGTGCGCAGCATCATCCCCCTTGGTCCATCCCGTTTCTCCATTGCCACGTGTAAAGGGCAGACCTGCTGGGTCTGACTGGGAGTGATTCAGCAAGCTGGGGGGGAAGCATCTGTTGGGACATCATGGGAAGCAGCCTGAGAGATGGATGGTGCACCAGAGGCAGGGACCCAGTGTGCCAGAGCATGATGTGAGAATGCTCTGTGGAATCTGGCACCAGGAGCTGGGGCAGAGTAGGTCCCAAGGTGCTGACGAGGGCACTTTCCAGCTCTGCTGTTGAGGTGCTCTGAGGCTTTGCACAGACTCTGCTCATCTGTGCCTCATTTTCTCCATATTGGAATTAGGAGGAATGTCATCTGAACAGGTCTGGAAAACCAGAAGGTGTTAGGAAGACAGAGAGAAAGTGTCTTGTTAACTGGGCATTGCTGGGGGAGCTCTGTCAGAGGGAGGTGGCTTGACTTGAGCCTGGATGTCCTGCATGCCTGTTCGGAGTGGTGCTGGGTTGCGGGTACCCTCTCTACCCAGGACTGGGATCTTTCTGGGGAAAGTCTGTCCTGCATACCAGGACCTCATGGCTAGTGCTTCACCTCCTCCAGCCCCTCGGGCTCTGTCAGTCACTGCTCTGCACTGCAGTGTGATGGTGTTTTGCAGGAGGCTGTTTTCTGCTGTGCTGCAGATGATTGTCCCAGGACATGCAAAAGGGCAGGATCCCTCTGCTAGAGCCTGCTGGCTGCTGCACCAAGAGCCTGAACTTGCTCAGAGGGGTGTGGGTGTCTGAGAACAGTGTGTCTTAAGAAAGCCACAAAGGGTACTGGAGTTGGAGGAGGCCAGAGGCAGAAAACATTGAGCAAGTCTCCATCATCTAACGAAAGATCCTGTCTCCTTGGACAATGCCATGTATCCCAAATGGCTTCCACTGGAAACTTAGCTGCCCCAGCAGTGGGAAGTAGCTCAATTCCTCGTAGAGGGCACTGGTATCAGGGGATGAACTCTTTCTAGTCGATGTCAGGATCCAGTATGACCAGAGACATTGCAGTTGTGGTGATGGGAACAAACTATCCCCGTCCCACTGGGTCCCATTGCTGTGTGGTAGGCAGGCTGAGCATGGCCTGCCAGGGTTCAGACAGCCCTTCCTGTTTCTCCTGGTGCTCAGAGCATCCTTGCTCCCAGCTCTGCTCCTGTGGAGTGGAGAAGATCCTCCTGATCCATTCCTTCTTCATCACAGGATTTGCAGATCTGGGCTGGGTTACAGTGAGAAGGGAGAGCACTGATTTCGTAATTTACTCTTGCCATGAGCTGCTGCTTTTGAGAAAAGAAAAACCCTCCACAGAAGGGCTTCTGGAGGTTAGTGGTGATGAAAGTGGAGAGTGTTGGGGCTCTACAGAAATCATCCCTGCTCGTGCTGGAGCCTGAAGAGGTGGAGCTGGGTTTAGAATCCAGAAGGTTGGTGGTGAGACTGATTCTCCAGAGCTTTTTCCACTAGAAGCTTGGAAAGGCTGAAAGGTGATCCTGGAAGCTGCTCTCTGAGGAACCTTCCTGTGTCCTGGACCAGAACCTATGGCTGCTGGCTGGTAGCAAAGGGCAGGACGAGGAATCTGCCCAGTGAACAAAAGCAGCCAACTGCCGTTGGGACTGAAGGAACAGGCTGCTCTGGTATCCTTCACGAAAAGCCACCACCATCCAGGAGACAGATCTGTAACCAACATCTGGTGGGATGTGACTCTATGAGGAGCCTGCCAGCTCGAGAGGTCACAGATGCCTCTAAATATGGGAGATAGGATCTCTGTGTTAGGATGAGCTAGAATCTGGCCTCAGGATGCAGCTGGTCTGGACCCCACTTCACTGCAAACAGCTGTGGGGGCCCAGGGCATCCTGGGTGAAGGCAGAACCTCACTCTCCTTTCTCCTTGGTCTTGTAAATTGCCTGCCTAAAACGAGGTAAAATAGGCCATGTCATCCAGTCCCTGGTGTGGGTGAGCAGCTACCAAGCCCAGATGTGACCAGACCCATCCTGACACATCTGCTGCAATTGATCAAAGCTGACGAGGATGTCAGCAAAGTTCATCCATGTGGATCCCATCATTTTGGGAGTGTCCTGTTGCACTGCACCTGTTAGGATATGAACAGACATGGGTCTGTACATCACTGGGCTGGACAGACCAGGGGGGAGTCCCTCAAAGCTGATGTGCCTCAGACCTGTCTATTATTTCTGTTTGGATCTAGTGGCACAACATGAAAAATGGAGAATGGGCTGTTTCCTGATCCAAAGATGTACAATTTCTGCAGCCCTCGGGGTCAAGAGATCATGGAGGGTGTTCAGGCAGAGACTTCCAGACCCTCCAGAGAATGACCAGGGCTGCCTGGGGTGAACAGGGTCATCCTGCACACAAAGCTGGTCCTTGTGTCCTTACTGAGAAAAGTTCTGTCCAGGTCTTGTGCTGGGCCACGACATCAGTCTGTTACCCCTTGAGGTGAAGGAGGTGGAAGGCTGGTTCTTTGGGATTCAAATGGAATTTCTGTTTCCTGTAAGAGGTGCACCAAAACCACATCCACATCCTTGCAAGACTTCAGCAAGAGTCTCTTGGGTCAGTGTCTTTGGAGAATTTTGCCTCCGTCCAAGTCCTTGAAGCATATACTTTCCATGTTTGGATTCGGTCTGCAAGGAGAGGTATTGGACAAGATTTGGTATAGATTCAGTACAGAGCTCCTCAAACATGAGGCCATAGGTGATTGTGCCATCTGCAGTTCTTGTGAAGCTGAGCTGTTTTCAGGAAATTTTCTGTCTTTCAAAGCAGTAATTTGTTTCTGTGCTAACCTACCTCCTATATTCTCCCTTTTACTGTTCTGCTGTGCAGTTACCCATGCTTGAAGGCTGCACCCTTCAGCAATGTCCCAGCCAGGAACTGTGCTTCTCAAACGGAGCATCAGAGGAACAGACCCTTCTGTGGGAGTCCTTTCCAAGGGCCTCTTGTAGGTGGATGAAGGGACCTTTCGGAGGACTCTGGGCAGCCTTCAGACAGCAGTGTTTGAGACACTGTAGTAAGAGTGAGAGGGTTCTTTGCAGCTGACAAATGCATCAGGTGCAATTTCAGTGGGGCAAGGACCCTGAAGATGAAGTGTATATTTTTTAGAAGAAATAATTTTTCTCATGGATTCATTGTGCTCCCCATCTCCCAGCTGAAATCATCCCCATGCAGAAGGCTGATAAGGAGGCAGAGAATAGGAGCTAGTTTCCTGCACTCAGCAGACAGCGCCTGTGCCTCCCTCTGCCTCTGCTTTTATGTAGTTTGGAAGTGCTCTGAAACTGCTGGGCACAGACACTTCTGAAGCAGGAGCAACTTTGCACAGCGCGTTTGTTTTATGTCTGAACTGTACATACAGCAGTGAATAGAGCTCATAAAAGATGGATGTATTCTTGTTCTTTTTGCTGGTTTTGATTTATTATTTACTTCACTTTTTTCAACTCTTCCGAAGTGCTGTAAATCATCTAAATCATTTTTCTCCTCTGCTTGGCTAGTTTCGGGGAGCTGAAGCGAGATTATGGTGCCTAGCTTCTCTGCGTCGCAGGGTTTGCTGTAGGTTTTTCAGGAAGAGAGACAGAACCAGGAAATTTGAGCTTTTATGTCTCCACGAAGTACCTTGGAAAGACTTAAAGGTCTTCCGTCCACTTGTTGCATTTCCAGAGGCTCAGATCTGCGAGCACTGGCTAACGTGAGCAGGACTGTCCATGTTCACGTGAATCAACACGCCCATCGTGCAAGGAAGGTTTGCAAAAGCTGCTCCTCGTGTAGCTGGGTTGTTGCAGGTCAGGAGGGTCAATACCATGAGGCTTCAAAGAGAACATGGATAGGACTCTGGGTCTGGGGACTCCAGAGATGTGGTGGCATTTTTAAGCACATGGGCACAGGCCCACTCCAGGGGAGCGGCTCGGATGGCTGGATGTGAAGGGTGCAGAAGGCTTTGCTCAGGGTTGTTTAACATCTGAGTAGTGCAGTGACGTTCTCCTGGTCTTCAGTTCAAAGTCAAGGTACTCCAGAACCTGGGGCTTCTCCAGCAACGTCTCCCTGGCCTCATTCGCATTGTGGGTAACTAAGCAGGAGCTTCAGCACCCAGAAAAAGAAGGAAAATTTGTGTCCACAGGCAGAACAGGCCCCAGAGAGCAGATTTCAAGGGCACGTAGCACAGTACAATGCTGTTGGAGCAGCTTAGCACTCTCCGTGCACCCAGCTCAGTCTGATATGAACCCATGTCATGCTGCTGAACTGAATTCTTCAGAAACTCAGGACAAAGAGACTTCTGTGAGACCCAGAGCCTTGCTCCTCCAGCCTTCCTTGCTCCTCCCAGCTGCTTGTCCTGCCAGCTCCTCACAGCATGGGAGCAGGGGGTTGCAGTCCTTTCACAGTGGAGGACTGGGGTGCCCCTGTTTATTCTGGATCTAAAGGGTTGGAGTCTGTGCTGTTCTCTGGACTCGGAGACATTCACTGAGCAGGTAGTAAATACAGCAGTTTAAACCCTGGAGAAGCACAGGACCATCTTGTCTGTGGAAAGAGAAAGGTCCTGAAGAAGCAGTGGATGGGGTGAAACGGAGAGCAGAGACCCCTCCATCCCTTTCCCACAGCAGCTGTGGGACAAGGTAGGACCAAGGTCCCTTCTCACCTCCGCACACTTTCAGCAGGACCCAGGCAGTGCGTCCCCGCAGCCAAGAGCACACCAGGCTGCTCACAGCCCTGGAGTCAGGGGCTCTTTCTCCTTCCTGTCACTTCGTGTCTTTTTTTTTTCAAGGGGAATTCAGCTGTAGGGGGAGAGAATGAGCAGGCTGCTAATGAAAGGGCAGCTGCTGCTCTGTGTCAGGCGTGTGAGACCCTACTGGGAGCTCAGCTGGACGCAGTGGGTGGCTGGACACCGTTTATTTTTACATTAGAGCTATTTTCCTCTCACCCTGTCTGCTCTGTGCTCTTTATTTCTAAGTCAGTTCATCCCTTGTCAGATGGGCATTGATGAAGGATGAGAGCACAAACCTTGCCGGTAAAGGCTAATTTTAGGATAAAAACTGATCGGGGAGGGGGGGGGGGAGGGGAAAGGAGGGGGTCAGGGTGTCATCATCCATTAACATCGATGGCATAGCTGTGCTTGATGAATGGTGCTACCTGCCTTTGCCTGGTTCTTACCAACACTGCGGCAAGCAGAGAGGTAAGTGCACAACATGGGGCAGAAACTTACTGGCTGCTGGCCAGAAAAGAGATTTTTCACAAATATTCTGCTCCCCTCCTCCACCCCCTCCAAATAAAACATCAGGAACTGCCTGTGAGTTGAGGAGGTGACCATCTGGGTCTGCTTTCCTGGCCAGGGAGAAGGCTATCAGAGCACAGGGTACCTAATCACCTGCAGATGGGAAGGTAGGATGGAACAAGCCAAAGCTGTGCTTGAGAACATGTAGCATCAGTCACAGGTTTGATAGGAACAGCAATATCTGCAAACAACCTCCTCATGAATGATCCGAACACTGAGCTGGTAACGTGAGTCCTCCTGATGCTCACATCACTGACTGTGCTTAAGAACAAACCCTTTTGCCATGTGTTGGTTCTCTTGCCTGGACCCTTGGAAAAAAAACCTCTGTGGCTGGTTAGAGATATGGGGAAGCAGAGCACATCAGTCGGGTGGTCCCTGGGGGTACTGCATCCCCCCTCCAAGCAATGAGACCAACCATTTGAACTGCCAGAAGCTGCATTAGTGGAAGAGAAAGGAAAACACAGCAGAAGGGTAAAAACTGTCTCCAAGGCAGAGGGTGTGCTCAGAAGCATCATCCAAAGCAGCCTTTCTTCAGAGCTGCCTCCTCAGCTTCAGCTCAGCCCTGCTTGTCCCTGCAAAGTTCTTTGGCCCCCAAACAGGATCCAGTCTTGGACAGACCCCCAGAAGATGCATTGCAACCAACAATATCTACATCATCTCTCCCTCCCTCCTCTCCAGCTGGCTGGGGGGAAGCTGCCCCCAGCTCAGGGACACTGGGCACATCTCCTGTGCATTCATCAACAAACAAGAACATTGCAACTCAGTTGCCCCCATTCTGGGTATAGATCACTGCACGTAACAAAAACAGCCTCTTGGTGTTGTCCTGAAATGCCCACGAGGTCAGCACAGAGAGCCCAGCACCAGCAGGCACCCCATGTTGTCACCACCCCCATGGTGCACTGAGTTTCTCTAGATGGTGTTGGCCCCCTTTTGAACAACAAGACACTGAAAAAATGACAGAAAATGGCCATGGATGGGGTTACAAAGGTCTTATCCCCTTCCCAGAGGAGCAGCTCTAGCTGTGCATGGCAACTGTATGCGTAACATGGGCAACTGTACAGCAGCTCCAGGTGATGCCATATCTTTAACTCTTGCATTTTAAAAGCTGCACTGTCCTTCTGTGGAAACAAGCCTTAAGTGGACAGCCCAGTTTCACTGCAAAAGTAAGATCTTTGAGGGCTGGGCAGGGCAATTAAGTATTGATGCTTCCAGAAACAAAATTTTCTTGGAAAAAAAAAACCTCTTACATCATTTCTTCAATCCTGTGGGATTCAATCCTCCTCTGAAGTTGTGGCTCTGAGACCCATTTCCAGCACTGAGTGGGCAGTGGGACACAAGGAGCCCAGCCCTCTCTCAAAGCTCCTCTACATGACCAGCCCTGGGAGAGCATCCCTTGGCACACAGCCTGCTGAAGGATGCGTGCTCCTTACACGGCCCAAGCTGGGGCTGTGGTACCCAGCACATGGGCTCTCCTGTGGCCCAGGACAGAGGCAGGGCGAAGCTCCTTGCTCTCCCTGACTGTCCTGACTACCTGGTGAGCCTTGCAGATGAAGGTCATCTTGGTGCAGGTGGGATTCTGCAGAGCCGGCTGAGCTTCCTCTCATGCCCCAGGCATCAGCAGAGCTGCACACAGCAGAAGCTTTTATTTCCATTAAAAACGGTGCTGAATTGGGAGGCAGGAAGAACCCAGCTTTGCACCCAGACAGTGATTAATAACGGGGACGAGGTGCCAGAGAAGGTGTGGATTCATCTCACCTAATTTAGAGATTCGAGGTCTAAATCTAAGGTAGCCCTCTCAGCTCCCTCAAGGCTGAACAGAGAGAAAGGGTCACTCCAGAAGGTGAGTCTCTGCAGAGCAGAGCCAAGTCCGAGCCAATTACCACTGTGAGTTTTACAGGCTTAGGGCCAGGGGCAGGAGGTGGGATGCTCTGCGGTGGGGAATGTCCTCCAGGGGGGTGCAGAGTGGCAAAGGGTGGCAAGGTGGAGGTGCAGTGGGACAGAGGGGGTGACAATGATGAAGAGGAGGAGGATGTGGTAGTATAGCTGGATATCATGGGGACTACTGTGGCCATGTGGCTGTGAGCCCCCTGGATCCACTCATCCCTGGAGGGGTATAGGATGCTGACCATCCCGTGACGCACCTGAGCACGGTGATGCCCCGTGGCTGGGAGCACGGTGCCCACGCTGCTCTGCACTGAAGCAGCCTGACAGCAGTTGGAGGAGTAACAGACTTGAACATCACATTTTAAATGCCCATAAATTTGGAAACAGAGCCAGAGCTCTTTAATCTTGGTTCATTTTTTTCATTTGTAACAAGATAACAAAGGAAGCCAAGCGCGAGCTCAAGCTATGAATTATTTAGGGAGGGCACATCCATCGCTGGTGGTTTGGGGTCTGCTCTGCCATCCTGGGGTGCACTGGGTGAGCAGCGGTTGGCCGAGGGCCAGCTGGATGTAGGATTTACTTACAGGGGTGTGATTTCCTGCAGGCATTGAGGAGGTTTAACCCAGCCCTGATGGACACAGAAAAGTACAGCTAGGTCCCAGTTTCTGTCCATGGCCTCCAGGATGGCTGTAAGGTCTCATGCAGCATTATCCCCTCTCAGCCAGTCATCTTCTGCATGAGATGCAAAAGGCAGGAATTTTTACTCCAGGAAAGGGTGGGTATTATTGACCCCAGTCCCGCCCCCCCCCAAAAAAAAAGGTATTTAGCAAATGCTTGCCATAACACATAGATCAGAAAGCTCCCCCAAAGCCTGGGAAAGGCATCAAAGCAAGGACCCGCATCAAGATATCTCTGCATGTGCTGTCCCCTGAGCATGGCTGAGACCTTGTGACACGTGGGAGTGAGGGAGCTCAGTGACACCGGCTTGTTTTGGGGTCAGAGGCCTCCAGCTGCATCACATCCTGGCCCAAGGCACAGCACAGGTCTGTGGAGGAACGCTGTGCTAAAGCACCAGGGTGGAGGAGCTGAAGAGGGAACATTCCCCACCCTGCTCTGGAGCTCGGTGAGAAGGATGGAGGCTCCTGAGCAGCCTGGAGCACCAATTCCATGGAAATCCATTTATCTCTGCTTCCTGCAACCCTCACGACATGAATAAATGATGATTGCAGAAGTGATGAACCTGCCCCTGTTTAGGTGTGAAATGAATGTTTACAGGCATAGAATAAATCAAGTATCCCACGGGCGAGCAGTGGGATATTAAAGCAAACACCTTTGTGCGCTTAGCACTTGCTATTAGAGGCCAAGGGTTTGAAGCCCGGCCAGGTATTTCCATTAGCTCCAGCGTGACAGGCTCTGAGCACTGGGTACCCGTTCAGCACGGGCCGAAAGATCTCGAAGGACAGGAGGAAGCCAACAGCTCTCAGATGAGCAGCTTGCCTCCCGTCTTCTCCACCTTCCCCCTCTGTTTCTCTACATACCTCTCTCTCCGCCTGACGCTACAATCTGCACAGGCTCTAAGAAGGCAGGAATACAATGCAAATTCGTGAAGGATTGGCAAGAAATTGCATGTGTGCTAGTTGCCTGTCAGCATGCAGAGTACTTCTAATCTTGTCACATAAATAATACGATTATGTAAAATATCAAACAGTTGGAATAAACTTAAAAGCCACAATGTTCTAGTCACAGACTTAATAGAGGTGGAAAAAAACAACAAAAAAACAAGTAAAATCCTTTTTTATTCTGCACCATGGAGGGGAAGAAGCTCCTCAAAATCAACTGGAGCATCCCAGGGAACAAGGAGGTGAGAACAGGTTAGGGGGATAGAATTGCTCTGTAGGATAGCTGGACAGAGCCCCCAGCCTCATCTAGCCAGGACTGATGAAGAGGAGAGACAGCAGAGCTGTGGACTCAGCAGGAGACTCCCCAAGGTCACCAAGGACTTTGGTCATAGCCAGGATAGAGCCAGCATCCTCTGCACACCGACTTGCCTTGCTACCCCTAGAAACCCACCACTGCAGTGTGACTGGCACAGGACATCCCTTCTAACCACGGGAATTATTCAACTGAGAGGAAAACATTGATCCAAAAGCCCCCCGAGCCAGATGTCTGTATTGTGCTTGTCCATACCCCCATTTGCCCAGCCCGCGCTGGCTCTGGGACCGGGGCACAGCGCGGAGGCAGCTGGCAGGGCGGGCTGCGTGCTCCCGGGGCACAGTTCCCCTCCTTGCTCTGCATCGCTCCGCATCGCTCACGCTGCCCTCCCTCTGTTTGTACCGCCTGCAGTGATTCCCGCATCGCTGCAGGATGAGAGAGGAGGGAACGGTGCCCAGGGACCCGCCAGGAGGATTTTGCTACTGGCCCCGAGATCAAGAGAAGCATGAAAAGCCACTGTCCCTTTGTTAGAGCTCACTAAAGAGACCAGGCTGATTGAGATGGAAAACAAAATCCTCTCCTCTTCCCCCGCACCAGCACGTGCACAGCCCTGACCATGCCAGCACAGACCCCCTGCGTGCACGAACACAGCTTATGGCCGTGACCTGCCAACCCCAGCTGGGAGCTGATGCTGGAGCAGCCTTGGACGTTCACCCACCCCATGGCATATAACTGGGCCTCCCTCCAGAGCCACACCTCCAGGCCATCCCCCAAGCAGATGCAGCAAGCACAGCTGAGGCAGGACAGAGGATGTCTCTGCTTGGGAAGCACCAGACTTAGCCCCATGGATGAGCTCCTTCCCTGGCCTGCCTTTGCCAGGGCACAGAGAAGGAATTTCATGGTGTGGATGGACCACCTTCACAAAAGGTACCAAGCAGCCATTAGCTCCACTGTCCTCACAGTGGGGCTGGTAACTTCTGCCCTGGCAGCAAAGGTCTTGTCCCCAGCCAGCCACAGACTTGACTCTGGACAGATCAAAGTAGAGTCTGGCAGGGTTTGGACTGCGAGTCCCTGCCTTTCTCACCCATCGGTGCCAACAGCACTCCCCATGGCCTCCAGGGAAGTTTCTGTGGTGGGAGCAGATGAGATGGCAGGTTTTTGGGCCAAGAAAGACCATCACTGTCTGCTTCAGCATCTCTGCTCAGCTGATGTCCAGCTGCCGAACTGTGCTAACGCTCTGCAATCATCTTCCCTGCTGCATCTCCCACGGGTCCATCACCAGGATGGATTTGCTGCTCCCAGACCTTGACAAGTTTTGGAGACCCTTTGCCTTGGGACTAGGCCCTCCTCCCTCTTTCCAGTCAAGCTCTGCAAACATCTCTTGGGGCACAGCATGAGTTCCAGCCTCCTCTGCTGCCTGCAGTGCCATCGCTCTCGAGCGTGCCCGGGCAGCCAGGGACACGTGGCCAAGACTGGTGTGGTGACAGGGCCATGCCCATGGAGCACTGTCAGTGCCAGATGCATGCCCTGCTCGGGGCACTGAGTAACTCACACACTGAGCTGCCCCTTCTGCTTAGGAGAGCAGCATTGATGAGCCGAGCTGCGGGCATGGCTCCTGCCTGTGCAGGGCTGACTCCCCGAGAGGGAACAGTCGGCACTTTCCCCGCCTGCTGCCTCTGACTTGCGCCTCTCTCCCTCCGGTTTGCCCTTTCTGGGTGGGAAGACAGTCAAGGCCACTGTAGGAGGGGAGCTGCTTATTTAATAAAAGAAAAGAGTTCCTCTCATCTGGCTACTTTGAAAGAGGGAAAGGAAATTGCTGGTTTGGGGGCATCCACAAAAGAGGGAGCAGGTCCACTCCCATTTTTAATGGGTGATAAAACTGGGAAAACAGGCATCCCATTTCCTAAGCTCAGCAGACCTTTGTACTGGTGGCCAAGCATCTTTGTGAGTGAGACCAAGCCCAGTTTCTAAGAAATTCTTCTCCTTGGCCATCCCTACAAGGGCTGGCTGCCCCACTTTTCCGGGCTGCAGCAGGCTGAGACCTGGCAGCTCATTGCATAAGTGGCAGAGCAGTGACCCAGCAGCAGGGGACTGTGAGTCACATCCCAGCCAAGCGTCCTTGAATCAGCGCTCTGAGAGTCTTGGCCTCTCTCCTGAGTTAATTCCTGGAGGAAAAGCCCTCTCTGTTGCCAGATAACTGCACCTGATGCCCTCGCCTTGCCACTGTTGCCACAGCGCCGGGGGGGACCCTGGCTGGGGAAGCAGCTGCCTGCTCCATGTGTGCTCCTCTCCTCCCAGCTCCACACTCCTGGTCCACCTCCCCAGGCAAGGCAGCAATGTGGGGCACAAGGGAAAAAAGCCAAAGCCCTGTCAAGGCAGCAGTGTGCCCTCCAACCCCTCTCCTCACTCACAGTATCTCTCCTCTCTACCTCCACCAGGTACCCCCAAACCAGACTGGCAGCCCCATGGCTGAGAGCAGACTCACCCTCCCACCCTCCCTGTAGTCACATTGCACCCCACACCCCCTTCCAGGGCTCAAAATGACTTTGAATGACAAGACCCACTTGCTCCAGGGCCTCCTCATCTCCTCCCGGCCCCGTCCATCTCCCTCCTGCAGGTCTGGGACTCCCCTTTCCATGAAGCTCTGCAGCCTGCTCTGTTACAAGACAGGGGGAGCAACCTCTCCTCTTGTCCCTGGTTTTCTGAGGCTTAAGGCAGCTGCTGGTTGTCACTGGGAAGTTGGGTTTCTTTTAATTCACCTGTAATTGCATTATCTCTGCCCGACTCTCTGCAGAGGGAACTGCGAATACGCCTGCACCGTCCGGCCTCTCCCCTAACGGCTTGCTCAGCAAGGCAGCGCTCCAAGGCCTGTCCCCTGCTCCCTCCTAACTTAACAACCCCGGTATTGGCTTTGTGCAAACGCTGCTCCATTCCCTCAGCTCCTGGCACACAGCTCGTTCCCCCTCTGCCCTGCAGACACGTCCTTTGCAGCGCTGCCTCTGCCATCGCTTGCTGCCAGCTGCGTGCTCCGAGCTGACCGAGCAGGGGGTGCCCAGATTAATGCAGCAACAGGTACTGACCCTCCGGGGCTGAGGGCACAGGCAGAGAGTTCAGCTGCACAGCGAGGCTGCGCACGCGAGGGCAAAGGGGAGAGGTATTTTCTTCTGCTCTGCTGAAACAGTGCTGGGACCCTTCCTTCCCTCTCCCCTGATACCTTCCCGCTCCCAGCAGCTTTTGCTGATCTCTTCACAGCTGAGTGGAGTCCCAGGACGATGCTATTAGAGTTCATTAGAAGCTTGGCTAAAACCTGAATTTCTTAGTTGATTGTTATTTCCAGAAATGTGGGAGAATGGAGCACCGTGGTTGTCAGTGACAGCTCCCGGGGCTTCCAACGCACAAGGAGGAGAAATATTAAGTTTCACCTGATCCCACTGCATCATCCCTGTGTTTGAAGCTTCTTTCCAGCCTGAAACCAAGGGCTATAAATCAGAATATTTTAATGAAGAAGTCTGGCACCAGGCATTATGATCTCCCATGAAAAAAAAATCCCCTTGCTTTTCCTCAGCACAAATACTTCACCAAAGCAGAGGTGAGGCTGCGAAGTTTTCCCGTGTCACCAACTGCAATGTTTCACAGAAGGAAGACAAGGCTCCAGTCCAGCCTCTGCTGCCTCGTTGGCACTAGAACCAGACCCATCCCTGCCACCAGCTCCACTGCTGCAACAGCAACCACGACCTGCTCCCTCCCAGCCCACTCCAGAGTTCCCTGCCTCTCTAGACCTGAAACCCTTTTGAACAGATGTGAACGGAGAGGAAAAAGGCCCTGATCATCCCCTGGCTCTCTCTGGGTGCAGCCAGCCCCTCCTCAGCTTTGCTGAGCACAGATCCAGCCTCGGACTCCAGCCCCTCTCCAAGCACTGAGCTATTGCTGTCATTCAAAACCAGGAATTTCTTTTTCTGAGCAGGAAAGAGCATCTTCCCATCACTGTCTCCCATCACACATTATGAAGAGATACAGCTCAGTAAATCTCATCTTAGCTGAGGGCATTACCCCGTGCCAGTTAGCACCTGATCAAACCCAGGTTTATTCAGCCTCACACTAATCCCTTTGCAACAAGATCCCCCCGCAGTCTGGAGGCCGGGATTTAGCGGGGATCAGTGTGCAGGTGTCGCTGCCTTGATCATCCCTTTGGAAACGCTGCGCTCTGCAGACCCAGTGAAAAGCAGCCTGGGGAGTGGTGACAGGGGGCAGGTGGGAGAGAAAACGTGTCTGCACGGGCGGAGAGAGCGACAAACTGGGGGCTGGTGGTTCCCCTCCCCCTAGATACTTCTAAGAGGCCAAAAAACATTGGAAAGAGATGGAGGAAAGAAAGGGAAAAATATCTCATTTTCAAGAATTCTCTGGTACTTAAAAGCTTGAGACCCGCAGGGGAAGCTAATAAATTTTAAATAGTTTGGAGAGTTGAGACCAGCAGTTTAACTTTGTGCGGCTGCTGAGTTGTTTTCCAAGTGTATTTAATGAAACCCTTCATTATGTTCAGATAATTATGATCTCCACATTTCTGTTGCTGTTGGAGTTTACCATCTGTGCTTGCAGGTACACGATCCACCTCGACACGGTGGGCACTGTGAGTGATGCCCTTGCTGGGCTTCACTGGCAGACCATGGGGGTGGGACAAATCTTCTGGTGCCATGTGCTGTGGCCACCAGACTACTGCTGGAGGTGTAGGCAGGACTGAGGCTGGCCCCAAGGGCTTCACGTGCACGTCCCCCAGGGTCCTGCATGGGGTTTCCCTCTTGATGCTCCCCTGTGATGATGGTGGGATGGGGGGCTTTCACACTGACAGGTCCCTTTGGGGTGAGCAAAGCCTTGATGTCCCTCCTGCTCTTTACTGACCTCCAGTCTCAGCATTTGAGTTTGCCAGGGAAGTGGTTTTGGCTGCCCAGGACAAACTCCAGACTCTGCAGTGATGAGGTCTGCTTTGATACCTCCAGCTCCCTGCAGCAGCCAGTACCCCCATCCCATGACTGTGGGCTCCTTCCATCTGCCCCCTCCATCCTCAGCCACTCTTCCAGGGCTGCACCCTATCAGGGACCCCCAGCCCAGTGTCTCTGCTCCAAGCCCCTTATTCATCCATCCTTCCTCCTTCTCCAGCACGGGAAGCTCCAGGTTTTTCTGTGCCATCCTGGTCCTCAGGGGTATGTGGCACTGCCAGGCACAGTACAGGGTTTGCAACTGAGCTTTGACAGTATCTGGTACTGACCCATGGCCGCAGAGCTGATCTGCCAGACACTCCCATCCAGCCCCACAGAGATCCCTGCCCTGGCCGTGGGGCCCAGTGAAGGCTGTGGTGGCTCACCCCAGCTCTTCCTCCAACAGCAGGAGCGTGAGCCACCCCATCAGGGAGCTGGAGCCATCTGCAGAGTGGGGCTTCAGCTCCCACTGACTCAGGTTCAGCCACTCACCGGGTGCCAAGTTTGGAGGCTGCCCTGGCTCCCAGCCTGATGGGATGGGGTTTTCCACGTGTTTTCTTGCAGGAAGGGTGTCACTCAAGTACGGGGCAACTGGGGCTGGGGGGGATCCTCAGCTTGTGGTCCTCCACAAGCACAGCCCTGCTGGTGCACAGCATCCTTCTCCTTGCAGGGTAGGGCTGGTCCTGCCCCGGGACCCCATGTGAGCTGGAAATGCAGCTGCTATCCCAGGCTGGCCGTGCCCCAGGCTGTTGTGTGATGGGGAACCCCCTTGATGTTAGTGTGCTGTGATCCACAGAGATGCCTCAGCTCCAAGGGGGCTGAGGAGAACCAGGACTGAGTGGCTCTCCACTGGTCATGGTGAGCAGCCACAGCAGGAGCATGGCAGCCGTGGGCTCTTCTGTAGATGCTGAAGGGAACCAGCAGTGGGAGATGGAGCCAGTGGTGAGGCATGAGAAAGGGGACTGCAGCCCTGAGGGGGAGGAGGGCTGCTGGAGTACCGGGTGCTGCTCTCCCCGCCTGCCAACTGGGCATTTTTCCCCCGCTCTTAAATGTCAGCGATGATGTTTCCTGCCCAAGCCAGCTCTTCCCCTTGGGGACTGGCCAGCAAGGTCTGTTTTATACCCACTCCCAACAGCTTGGGTGGCTTGGGATAGGGGCTGACGCCTCTGCCATGCCAAGTTGGCAGCATCACCAGGCTCCCCAGCCAGCTCCTCTTGGAGCCTGCACCCACGCTCAGCACTCGCCCAACTCCAGGACTCCAGCTCGCCTCTCCGGGGTTTCCTTCCACTCTGGATCTCCACAGGCAGTTTAGGAAGCAGCAGGTTTGTTTTGAGGGGAAAAATAAGCAGAGCAGGGTCCCTTATGTATAGCCTTGGGAACATCACCCCCCACTCTGTGTCCTGCCCCCCACCTGCCTCTCCTTAACCTGCAGAGGCAGGCATGGCGTGTCCTCAGCAAAATCCTGAAGAACCCAGGGGTCAAGGAAGAGCCCAAAACTTGCTCCCCACCTACAGCACCCCTCAGAGACCCTGGAATCCCTGGCCCAGTGATCCCAGCAGCAAAATGTTGGCACCTGAGAGCGAAGTGGTGGGAACACCTTGAGGCTGTCAGGGCAGAGCTGCTCCCTCAGTGCCCGTGCTGGCACAGCCAGGCTCCTGCCAAAAAGCACATCATTGCCACTTTCTTCCCTCCAGAATCTGGAGGGTACAGAACTTAACAGCTCTGAGTGATGCCTTCATGTAGCTCAGAAGGCATCTGCACTGCTGCAGGGAACTCGGGGAAGCACTGGGTGCAGGGCTGGGACACTTCTTGCGCTGGCTTTCCACAGAGCTGGGTGGTGGCTGAGTGGGTGGCTCTGCCCCTGGATGCTGGTGACAGGGGCAGCTCCTGGGGTACACTGGGCACCTCTGGCAGAAAGGGATTTTTGGGGAGAGCCCTTTTTCTGGCTGTGGGTGTGAGGCACAGAGAGACTCCCAGCAGGGAGCCTGGAAGATGTGACTGAATGGGAGGAGGCATCGTGATACAGGGATGCTGCACACTAGCAAAGGGACTGCAGATGTGTGCACACGGGAGATTGTGAGCAAGACAGAGACCTGGACATCAGAGGAGCTCCAGAATGGGAACAGAAGTGGTGGTTTAGTCTGCTCCCCATTCTTAGAGGGTGCCAGGATGGAGTGGATGTATGCCAGCCCTGCCTTGGGGCAGGCACAGGTGGCATCCAGGAACAGCAGCTGGCATCAGGGTGATGCCCAGCAGGGCTGAGGTGCGACAGCAGAGCTTGTCTGTGTGGAGGCAGAGAGTACATGAGATCCTAACATCCTTGACTCCCCAGGTGCATAATGCCCCTCCCCACATGAAGGCCCAGCCCCTGTCACCCTCTCTTTGCAGCGGAGAGCATCCCCTCTCCTCTGAGGCTGTCCAATGACTGTCCCACCCAGCACACACTTTGCACAAGGATGCCCACCTCAAACCCCTGAAACACACTACCCGTCACCTGCCCAACATCCCTTCTTGAGCTGAGGCTGTCTCTACAAAGCAAAAAATGTCTGGAAAGGATTGTGTCAGGCTTTGTAGCTGACTGCAGCCAGCATGTGAGCCATGACAGTCCCTGCAGGACTTGGGGACTGGTGCTGGGTAGTTTCTTCCCTGCAAAGATGACCTTGCCTGGCAGCTGCTGGGAGACCAGTGGGAAGGGGGAGCACTGAGCACTGTGGATGTGGCTTCAGGCTCAAGATACCATTGTGTCTGGTTTCAACAGGATTCTCATAGTCAGGATTTCCAGAAAAGGTTTCCACCTCATGCTGGAGTGTCCTGGCTCCCTAAAATGTAAGGGAGGAGAAGGAGCAGCAGAGAGGAGATGGAGAAAGATGCTCATAATGTGTAATGATCCTTTAATGCTCTCTCTGGCCCCCTCCCAACACATATGGGAGCTGGATGAGCCAATTAAACCAGCACCAATTAAATCAGCATAAATCACATCCTGTAAACCAGAGGTGGGGCTAAGGCAAACACCCCTGCTGTGAAGGATGTCAGAGCTGGCCTGAGGTTGACCCCCAGAGCCCAACTCCCTTCCGCTTCAGAGAAAGCCAAAACATGGAGACACTGTCAGGGAGCAGAAGGGGATGGGTGGGGACCCACACCAGAAAGGGGTAGCGGCCTGGCAGAGATGGTCTCCCCTGTGGAGTCAGGAGTGCCACAGCTCAGCTACTAGCTGGGACATGCATCTGTCTGCACTGGAGGTCTTCTGTAGGGCCACCTTTGCCCCTGGACTGTGATGACTGACTCCTTGTGCCAGTGCATCATGCCCACCCTGATCCAGCCCTCCTTCCCTGGGCTCAGCCCTACAGATGCCCTCCTTGCTCTGTATGAGCTTCAGCAGTTCTGGGGTGCTGTGCAGGGTAGACTCGCCCTGGCAGACTGCGTAGCTGACTCTGCCCTTGTGCATTCATCCCAGGCCAGTCCTGAGTGACTGGGGTTGCCAACCAAGGAGACTGAAAAGCGTGTGTATGAATTCCACTCTCCTCCCTTCCCTCCTCTGCCCATGCTCCTCACTTTGCTCTCTCTTCAATCTACCTCCCTGCTCTCTAAAAAGGAGCTTTCTCTGTTGGATGCTGGCCAGGTATCCATCCTTACCTTGTCTGGAAGAGCCCTGTCCTGCTCTGTGGGGGTTTTGTGTCCCCCTGGCTCTCACAATCAGGTAGCCCAATGTCCAGAAGGTCACAAGGAGGCTGCAAAGCCATTAGGAGAGGAGTTACGAGTGGCTGAAGCTACCTGCATGTTAAGACACCTGATGTCACAATGTCAGAGCTGCAAAGTGAGATCTGGAGCACACGAGCAGAGTGGCAACTCTTGACTTAATCCAGACAACTGTCACTGAACCACAATGGAACAGGGACTCTAATTAAGTCCCACAGCCCTTTGGGAAGTATCAAGACAGAAAAACAGTTAGAAAGCTTTAGGCAGGGTGATTTTAAACAAATGAGGAAGTGCCTTAGAAACAGCTTAAGATGAAAGCTACCAAATTAAAATCCTTGCAATCAGTATGGAGGCTACTTATGCAACAACCTCCCGAGGAGGAATTGGAATCCCAGAGATAAAACTCTAAACAAATAAAGAGACAAGAGATGAAGGAAAAAGAAATGAAACTTGGTCTCAGAAAGTGGTATACAAAGGGCTGCTTGAGCTGCCTTTAAAAATTGGAAGCCTAGCATCATGAAGGGGGCTTGGCTTTGGTAAAGGGGCAAACCCAGTGTCAGGTAATAGGGGAGTGTGAGGATGAAGATGGTGTCTAGCTTTCCAGTATGTTTGCTGCAAGAAGAGAGCCTCCCTGAGCAAGCAGGAACGTGGCTGTGGTGCTGGTCAGGCATCTCTCTGCATGCTTGAGACCTCTGCATTTTGATGGCTCTGCTCTTAGCAGACTGGTGAGAACCCAAAAGTCCCCATTAAATACTTTGGTTTGGGGGAAGAAGCTCCCAGCAGAGAAACTCCTCATCCTTGGAGTGACAGGATATTGCCCTTTCATGTGAGTTTTTGGCAGGGTTGGTGGGTATGAGATATGTCAGGTCCCATGGATAGCCTGGGAAGCCAGGGCAGCTCCAGCTTTAGGAAAGTCCTGTACAACACATGAGCTTCTTCCAAGATTTATCTGGGGACAGCAAACACAGCATGAAACCTGAAAGTCAAGTGCAGGTGCCTGAGACAAGCCCTCAGTTTTTAACATAGCCCCTCTGGGCTGAAAGAGATGGGAGAGGAGAGGCTGAAGCAGGGAAGTCCAGCCATGGAGGCAGTGCAGGCCACTGAACGGGGGGCTGAGTCCTTGCCCTTGGTAGTACGGGAGTGCCCTGAAGGTTTGCATGTGCCCAGAGGGTCCTTGTCACTGCTGAGAGGACATGGTGGGTCCCATGACAACTCACAGCCCTAATGTGCATTGATTGAGGACTATGTCGGTTGCACACTAAGTAGTGTGCGTTGGTTGCATCCTCCAAGTCTGGAATGCTGCTGCTTCTGAGCCCTTCAAAGGTACAGGCTGGCCAAGGCTCAGGAACTCATCACAGGGAGACATCACTGCTCAGCTGCTGGAAGACACACCTGAGGCTCCAATGGAGCTGGGAGAGGCAGAGCCACAGACACAGACATCAGTTTTGGCTTTCGAAGGATGCAGAGGCACAGGGACAATGTGGGAGCTGGCCAAAGTCAGAGGAGACTCCTGAGAGGTGCCCTTGCCCTGCTCCTGGCTGTGGTTTGCTGCTGTCAGGCTGTGCTGCCAGGTACCCTGTGCTCACCATATGCTGCACAGAGGTGCCCCCCAGCTATACCCTCTCCTGTCAGCAGGGTGTTGTGGAGCAGATGAGAGCACTGGGCACACGGCGGTGTGGGGACAGGACCTGGCATGAGCATTTGCCAACCTTTGGGACTAACCTCCTCAATGGCCTGGGCACCACCTGCAGCCAAGGAGATCTCCTGGAAGGCAGCTGCAGGAGGGCAGACAGGGAACGCTCTATCCTGGGTCTGTGGCACAGTTGGCTTTGCCCATCGTGCAGGCCCAGGAACTGGTGCGGGCAGAACTCCTCTTGCCAGCCCTACCGGTGCGTGGGCTGCGATGGGCACGCTGCCACCTCCCCTGCCCCGCGGTGGGCAACGAAGCAGTGTGGCAGTGATGGAGTGTGGCTGGCAGCCTGAGCAGCCCTGACCAGCGTCCCCGGGCCACCTCCCTCGGCACCAGCAAGGCAGCTGTGCCTGTGCCCAGCTCTCGGGTGGAGACGGGAAATCAGCAGGAGTGTTTTGGAGCCGGGAGTACTGCTGCCTGCTCTCTTGCTTCAAATCTAACTGGGACAAGCTTAGGAAATTAGACAGGGGGAGGGAGGGATAAAGGAAGATAAATAAAACCAAATAAAAATAAACTCCAAACCCTCCGTTCTTCTTTGATTATTTCAGGGTTGTTTTTTAGTGATGGGCTGGGTTTTTTTTGGGTTTTTTTTTTTTTTCACGCCAAGATTACTAATTGTCTAAGCATCTCAATTTGCTGGTTTCACTTAATCACAGACACTTTTGAGATTATCAGCCTTCCCCACATGTTCGGTACCTTGTTTCCAAACTACAAGACCCACGGGGAGCAGGCAGCGAGCGCCTGCAGGAGCGACAGCAGCAGAGCTCCCGCTCCCCGCTCCCCCCGGGTCCCTCCGGCTGGGCTGTCAGAGTTTGATTGCTTCTGAAACCGCCGCGTATTCCCCCAAAGTTCCAAGGACGGGGGCCGGGAGGAACGGCGAGGTGGGGGCTGGGGGCACCGTTGTCAGCTTCTGGCAGCTCCCAGCCTTTGATTTGCACAAAAGAAAGGAGGGAGGTGGGGGAGGGAACGGATATGATTTATTCAGCAAGTTCCTAACCGGGTTTTTTTTTGTTGTTGTTTTGTGGTTTTGGTTTTTTTTTTTTTCTTCTTCTTCTTCTTTTCCAGAGGCTGTGAAATAACTGAAGCCGACGGAAAGGTGAAGTGCTGGGAGAGATGAAGGTGGCACATTTGAAGGCATTTTCTTCCTTTTTGTCACATCTCGCTGCATAGCTTTTAATTCCTGGAGCTCAGTTCCTTCCTGGAAAGCTGGAGCTGCTGTGATGGCTGGGGGGGGGGGGGGGGGGGCCCCCTGTGAGCTCTGGGGTCCTCCTGGCCAGGACTGGGGCAAGATGAGGAGGAGGGAGGTCCTGTTGCTTGGGGGCTGGGGGCTGGTTTCAGCCCCATCATCACCTTGTTGCCCTGTTGCCCATGCCGGAGCCTGCAGGTTGGCTCCACACAGCTCTGCTCTGCTCTTGCCCCAGCACGATTTGCCATGCCACGACCCAGGACCTGCCCAGTGATGGACTGAGCCAAGCAGAGACAGCTCAGCTCCAGTCCCTGTGGAGGAGCATCGTGGCAGAGGACTCAACACCTTCGTGATGCCACCAGGCCAGGCAGCATGAAGCAGGGCACGTCACCAGCATGGGTGCCACAAGGGACGTAGGACCCAGCAGTTGGGGTGGGTCAAATTCCACAGCCCTTTAGAGATGTGATAGTCTGAGCATCAGCACATCCCTCTCACTGTTAGAGGGTTCGCAGGAAGAAGGAGTTTTACATTTACAGTATGAAAAAGTGTCTGAAATCAAATTTTCTTCTTTGAAGGGGAAAAATATATATTTATTTTTAAAAAAGGAAAAATGATGATTGGAAACTTGACTTTCCTTCCTACTCCATTGGTCTGTTTTGGGATAACTGCATCTTCTTCAAGTCCAATTGTAGTTTTCACTCTTAAATAATAGAAACCAGAGAACAGCTCCAGGAGCAGGGATACCTGGGGGAAGCATGAGGAAACTGCAGGAGCGGAGATGCCAGCACCACCCAACACAGCTTTCCCTGAGTGGAGCAGGACCGTTGAAGCCCTGCTCACCCCATCCTCACCAGGGATCTCTGATGGCTCTTCTATTCCTTTCACGGGCCCTCCAGGGAGGCAGTTATAAAAAGAGTCCCATTCAGCAGAACCCATGGCTGGGTTTAGCATCTGTCAGCACCCAAAAAAAGTCAAATGTCCAAAAATTCTGCTCTATTAAAAAAAAAGCAACCAAAACAAACAAACAAACAAACAAAACCACAATTGTGATGCAAAGGTCTTGTTTACAACCTAATCCCCCTTGGTACTGTGTTCAGAGTCCCTGGGAGCTCAGCACCTCTCCTGTAGACCCAGCTGTGATCTCTGACCCTGCAATCCTCGCCCATTTCCTTGGGAAGGCTCTGACACAGCCCATGGCATTTTTTAATAGAAAGTCACCACAAACCGTTCCCCACAAGCGATCCTGCCTCTTTCTGACTGCACCAGAAAGTGATGCAGCCCCTTCTGCACCACTGCCAGAAACATCTGCATCACCGGGAAGAACTGTGGTCCTGCAGGAAGAAGAAGCTCCTCGTGCACGATTCACTGAGGGGCTTTGCTTGGTTTGTTGTTTGGGTTTTTTTTTTTCTTTTTTTTTATTTTCATTTCCCATTTGCAAGTTGCTGAGAAGCTGATCCTGATTTCTGCAAATGAATTTGTTATCTGCAAGTGTTCACTGAATAGTTTATGCAAACAAATTTCAGCCCATGGGGTGTTTGCAAACTGTTCATTTCATGGTATGTGATTAGTAGAAATGGTCAGAAAATGGGTGCAGAACAATTTTCACGAGCTGTCCTCAACACCCAGGCTCCCTAAGCCTAGATTGCCATCGCTGCTTTCTTCCATTTAGGTTTTCTGGGTTTTTTTTTCAAACTGGAATTAGAGAAATATTAACCAGCATGTGATTAGTTGAACTTTTCATGCTTTGTTTCTAGCTAAAACCTCTGAAAGGAGAGCAGCTGATGCTCACAGGAGAAGACCTTTCTAAAACACATTGATAAACAGAAAGCAAAGCCTGCCCAAGAACCCTGTCAGAGGAGGACCAAGCAGGAGCACGGGCCTGGCTGTGACTGATTTGAAGACCATTTTGGAGACTCAACTCTTTTTCCCAAGCGCTGCATCTGCAGACTTCAACCAGCCCCACCAGGAGGAAGTCAGAGGAGAGGTAAAAAGGATGAAATAAAATTGAAGGGGAAAATGAGAGTGTCCTCTCCCAAAAGAGCACAATCATCCTGCTCTGGTGCTTTTCCCAGAGAAAGAGACAGCCACCCTGCAGGGATCCCCCACCCAGGACCCATTCCTGATGCTGGTTCTGGTCTCCCACGCTGGGGTGGATGGAAACCTTCTCTCACTCACAGGCCCCAACTCTGCACTTAACTCGCCAAAGCTTTAAACGGAACATCCTTCTGGTCACTCCTTGCCTCCTGCTTGACACCCCAAAGGGACTGTCCCTTCTCCAAGCCCTGTAGCACCCTGCTCACTATCATAAACCATGAAATCTGTTCCCTTACCACTCCTAGAGCTACAGCACCCCTACCATGGGCAGGGGCTCCATTGCAGGTCCACCCACCCCTCGTGCTAAGAAGGGCTAAGGGACACAGAACGAGTCTCAAATGACCTGATGGTGACGACCCAGAGGTGAGACCCTGGGGGAGCTTGGTTCAGACCGTCTAGATCCAAGACCCTGTGTCCAGGGTATGCAGGGGGCTCAGAGTGACAGAGGTGGCACTGGCAGCTCAGGGCAGAGCCGGAGGCTTTCCTCATGGGTTTAACAGCACTAACAGAAAACGGTGCCCGGAAGATTTATTCATTTAACGCATCTGGTAATTACATTCCGGCAGGTGGTATGTGGGGCCTGGATTTGTTCCACGCACACCAGGCTCGGGAAGGCTCCAGTCCCACGTTTGATAAATCTCAGAATAGAATAAATAAATAAAATCAACAGTCCCCAGCTGCGAGTGTGGAGGAGGCACATCCTCTCCCCATGCAACGCGCTCCCCCTGCCTCCCCCGCTCCCCCGCGCTGGGGCTGTGATTCAGCGCTGCAGCCCTGCTCCCGTGGCGGGGATTCTCCCTGCTCGGCTGGGGACACGCACCGGCACACGCACAGACACACGCACGGGCACACGGGCACACACACAGACACACGCACGGGCACACGGGCACACACACAGACACATGCACGGGCACATGCACAGACACACGCACGGGCACACACACAGACACACACGGGCACATGCACAGACACACGCATGGGCACATGGGCACACACACAGACACACGCACGGGCACACACACAGACACACACACGGGCACTCGCACAGACACACGCACGGGCACACGGGCACACACACAGACACACGCATGGGCACACACACGGGCACACGCACAGACACACGCATGGGCACACACACAGACACATGCATGGGCACATGGGCACACACACAGGCACTGGCACACACACAGACACACGCACGGGCACATGGGGCACACACACAGACACACGCACGGGCACACACACAAACACACTCATGGGCACATGGGGCACACACACAGACACACACATGGGCACACACACAGACACATGCATGGGCACATGGGGCACACACACAGGCACATGCATGGGCACATGGGGCACACACACAGGCACCGGCACACACACATGCACAGGCACATGGGGCACACACACAGGCACCAGCACATGCACCAGCATGGGCTAACACACAGGCACCGGCACATACAGAAGCACTGGCACGCGCACAGCCATCGGCACACACAGGCACTGCCACTGGCACTGGCACACACAGGCTCTGGCACATGCACAGGCACATGAGGCACATGAGGCACATGAACAGGCACCAGCACACACATAGGTGCTGGCACACACACGAACCATCACATAGACACGCACAGGCACACACACGAACCAGCACATGCACATGCATAGGCACACACACGAACCAGCACATACACAGTCACACACACGAACCAGAACATACACAAGCACACACATGAACCATCACATACACAAGCACACATGTGAACCAGCACATGCACAGGCATGCATGTGAACCAGCAGATGCACATGCACAGGCACACACATGAACCAGCACATGCAGACACACAGGCACACACATGACACAGCACACACGCACGCACAGGCACCAACACATGCACATGCACAGGCACACACACACATATTCACATGCATGGGTACACACACGCACAGGCATGGGCACACACACACATGCACGGGCACACACATGCACGGGCACACACACACACATGCACACACACACATGCACACACACACATGCACACACACACATGTACACACACACATGCACAGGCACACACACACATTCACATGCACAGGCACCAGCTCACTCGCATGAGACAGGATGGAGGAGGTGGCCGAGTGGTGCCTGGAGCCATGGGTCTCCTCCCTGCTGGTGCAGGGGGTACCATGGACCATGGCACGTGGGGCACATTCCAGGACCCCACCTGGTGTCCCTGTGGTTGCAGATGGTGCTGTCCACAATGGCATGGCTGTCATGACCCCAGGAGGAGCTGGAGCTGAAGCCTTATCTTCTCAGTGGGGAGCAGGGGTGAGGATGAGGAAGGCTGGGCCACAGCTTCCTTCCAAAGGGATCTCAGACTTTCCAGGGCTGTCCCAGCAGGGTGGTGGTGGTGCCAGGGTGTGGATACTTCCCCAGCCCCACCCTGGGGTCTGCATGACGGAGGATGCTGTAAGCGCAGCTGGATGCTCACACCCAGCCTGGAGCATGGGAGATGTCTTGGCCCCAGGGCTCTACAAGGACCAGCCACGCTTGGCTTGTGCTTTTGCCTGTGCTGGGGGTCTCCGCAGGGTGCCAGGGGTCTCTGCAGGGTGCTGGGGTCTCCTGCACAGCAGACATCAGGGTGGCCAGAGGGCACCGTGTCCCACAGCACCCAGCAAGACACCGGCACAAAGACTGCGGCTGGATTTTATTTTTATACTTCACCTCCCTGCCCGCTCTGTAGAAATGACATAATTATGGGGATTTAATGTTCCACTGCTAAATTTCTTCATTTTTCAGGATAATTTCCACTATTTCATCAAGGAATAATTAATTGCATTGTCTTTAATCAGTTGTTTTACAAATCCAGCAGCGCAAGAAATTTTCATAGACAGACAATGCAGGCAGCTGCTCTTCCCTTCTGGGCGCATTAATGAAGTGAAAGAGCTCGAGCTGCAAAAAAAATCGGCTGGCAAAAAAAGAAATCTATTGACAGGGAGATTGAAAAGATCACAGTGTAATCCCTTAATGTGTGCGAGAGGGAGGGAGGGAGGGATGGAGGGAGGCAGGGAGGGAGAGAGATGGAGCCCAGGTGTGAGTGGAGGAGGATTCAGGCTGCTGGTGATGCTCAGGGCTGCGAGGTCCCTCCTCACCCAGGTTGGTGGCAGCAGGAACACGTGTCACAGGTTTTGATGTGATGGTGCCCAAGGGTGTGTCCATACATGAGAACACATATGTGCATGGTGAATGTCTATGCATGTGAAGGTGTATGCGTGCAAATGCACGTTTGTTTATCAAAGGGACAAAAATCTGGTTTCTAAAAGCTGTCTGAAAGGAAAAGCTCCCAGCCCTGGGGCAGGGGATGCGACGGATGTGGTGTCACAGCCTTGATGAGGTCAGCACTCCAGCCTGACTTTCCTCTTCTCTCAGACCCTTCCCTCCCCGTGTTTCCCAATCAGTTACCCCTCTAGGGAATGGACTGGGGTGTCCCCAAAGCTCCCTGCTCCAGTATCTCTGGGGTGTCACCTCTGTTCCACTGCCTTGGGGTGCACAGCAGCAGCTCTGGCATCTCCCGCATCTCACAGTGCCAGGCACACTGTGCTGTGCTCTGCTCTTAGCTGGGGCTGGAGGTCTATAAAATAGAAGGCAGCAAAGAGAAGCAGTAAATGGGTGACATCTGGAGACATCCCAGATCCCTGGGTCTTTTCTTGCTCCAGCTCACTGCAAGGCTCTGAAACTCTATGTGCACGTGGGAGGGAGTGAGAGCTGGTGGTCTTTGTAGACCTCACCATCTGCCCAGGCTCCAGGGGGCATTTTCTACTTTCTCTGTGACTGACTTTCTCCATCCCTTTGCACCAGATAGGAGATGATTGAACAAGATGGGGCAGTTACACACTAGTGAGGCCTGGGCATGGCCCACATCACAGGGCTTGGGTGGATATTCAGCCCTCCCAGAGAGGGATGATGCCAGGATCCAGTGCTTTGATCTGGCCTATGAGCTCATGAACTCTCTGCAGAGCCTGACTGTGAACTTGTGATTCCCCAGGCTGGAGAGATGCCAGGGCAGAGCCTTTAACAAGCTGCTGCCTCCAAGCAACCCAGTGCCAGGACTCTGCCCAGCCCCAACACCGCCTCACCTCCCAAGATCTGTCTGAGATGCCCGTGTGTCCATGGCTGAGCCTTCCAGTGGCAACAGAACATCATCCCCCTTGCTGGGCTCTGCATGTGCCCTTCTCTGTGTCTCACTATCTAATATAGTCATTGGTCTACTCCTTGCACAGCAGTTCCATCAGTAAATCCGAGCATGTTCTACAAAGGAGGTCATAACATTTACCCCAAAAGCCTGTGCAAGGCTCTTCACAGCACACTTGATGTTTTTTGGCACAGGTACAAGTGTGATGGTAATTCAGGGTGCTCTGTAATTGGTCAACAGCCCTGCAGGGGCCTGATAACCTTGCTTCAGCTCAATTCAGTGAGTGTAAAAGCCAGGAGGGTGGAAAGAGAAGGAAAGGCTTTCTCTGAGCCCTGCTTTGATTTCAGTTGGAAAGCAGTTAGATGGATGTACCCAGCAGGAGGGTGTCAGCCCTCAGGGTGACCCGGGAGGGCTGCTGAGGAATGCCCAGCAGCATTTCTAACCAAGATGGGACAAACCACACTGCCACATGCAGCTCTGGCCCCTCTTCTCCACGCATTAACAGACACGAGTTTTATTTTCTGATGAGAAGATGCACAACACCAATGCCCTGAACCGCTGGGATTTTTTTTGTCTCCAGAGACACATATCCAGCCTGAGAGGGTTCTAACACCAGACATGGGTAGCTAAAGATACAGCTGCTGCAGCCTGGCTAGCTGGCCAACAGGGCTAGCTGTGACATGATCCAGCTGAGAGAAGGAGATAAAAGACCATACCCTGAAGAAAACTCTGGGCCAACCAGTCCCTCTGGGACTGGCCTGAAATCACAAGGAATCATGGATATTTATCTGTAAGAAAAAGAAGGGGACAGAGCGGCAAGAGCAGCGTGTGTTGTGGTTTGCAGATGGCTTAAAGTGTATCTGTTTGCATATACGTGGGGAAAAGGGATCAGGGTTGCTGTGGTTTTCCCTTGGTATCTGTTGCAATCAGGTATCTGAAGGTTTTCCCCAGAGGCCTCAGCAACAGTTAAAAAGAAAACGGTGTTATGAGAGAGGCCCCTGTTAATACAAGGAAGGACATTGTCAGGCATTAGAAGAGACACGTGTCTACGTGAGCAGGGTCTGGGGGCATCTCTCCTCCACAACCAGAGACAAGCAGCTGCACTGGAGATAAGAAAAAGATAAGGATGCCGGTTCTGTCCCTCCTGCCCTTGCTCAGGTGGAGAAGGAATAAGCAAGTTTTAATCCTGCTTATCTGAGAAGACTGGGAGAAGCTGGCTGGCTTTTCACCAGCCCTGTGGAAGCAGTGCCACGTGGAGATGAGAACGGCCCAGCAGAGAAGCAGGACAGCATCTGTCCTCGTTTGGAAGCAGCGTGTGTCGGTAGGGGAGAGCAACGGTGACGGAAGGAGGTGCTGAGGATGCAAGAGACAGTGGAGGAAAGCTGCACGGCTGAGGACACCCGAGGCTTTCCCCAGCTGAGCCCTGTAATACCTCGTGTTGCTGAATTGCCTGCGTGTGGATGACAAGGTGGGGAGGTGTGCGCGTTGATGCTCCAGCTCTGGGCCAGGACCCCCAGCAGGCAGAGAGCTGGCTGGAGATGGCAGCGACGTGGCAGTGAGGAGGAGCCTGCAGGCATCTGGGCTTCACCCCGGGTGGGTTTGTGTCCACCCCACCTGAACATTTGTGCCACGCTGGCTGCCTGGTGAGAAAGCAATACCAAAGTTGCATACGCACGTGCCCAGGAGGACTGGATTTCTAATTTGCCCTCATGAATATTCAGCGTAAGTACTAGTGTGTTCTCCAATCCACCCCTGGCAGCAGAGCCATGTGATTTAACATGACTGATTACCACGTGGCCAGCACAGCTCAAAGAGCCCACACTAAATACCCACAGGATCCACAGAGTTAAATTATTTGAAGGAAAATACAACTCTCACATAATTTTCCGTAACAATCACTACAATCGCAAGCAGCTTGCAAATATTCTGTGCATGAAAAGGAGCTGATTTTCTCTGGGGAAATTCCTACTCTGCTCTCAGAATAAGCCTCCTAAAGCAACACCTTCAACAGGTTTCCACATTAGAAGTGTGTTCTTCGTTATTAAACTGCTTTATACAGTTATCACCCCAAACTCCTCTGCAGCGTAAACATATCATTCCTGGGAGAAGCTGTCAGTGGAGTGCCAAACTACAGCATGCAATTAAAGCCCTAAACAATACAACACAATAAATCACTGGCGCTATGGCCGGTCAGTGTCGCCAAGCATGGAGTAAGGATCTTAATTACATTTAGACCAAACAAGTATTAGATTATTTATGGGATACTGTAAGTGCTTGACAATGGTATAAAGTCATTCCACACGCATCCCTGGGCACTTCAGAGTCCGGATGAAGAGGTAGAGAAAGAGAGGGAGAGAAGTCGAGCCAATATCCATCACGGAGCAGTATTGGAAGGGAAAGAGCCATTGCTTTAAATAAGGCCCAATTGCATCATCAATTTTAAAGCAATAGCAGCAGCATCTGAAGAAAGCAGCAGCTGCCACAGGTGGCCAAACAGCTGGAGAGCTGCCAGCACCCATGGGAGCCACCAGGAACCTTGGCACTTTGTCATGCTCCAGCACGTATTTAACCCTTCCACAGCGGAACCTCCTGCTACACCATATCCAGGGCTGGAAGGAGCCTTGCAGCACCCAGGGGCTCTGCAGGAGCTCTGGGGGTTGCTGGGGGCTGTGTGGGACCAGGCAGGATAGGGCTCTGCTGCATGCATTACCCAGCACTCCCTGTAGCTCGCAGCTGGAGTTTATCATGTCCCAGATGTGGCCAGGACTTGGAGGATGCAACCCAGCTGGGAAATCGCAGGGTTCAGCTGGGGCCGTGTGAATCCGCCTCCAACCATGGATCATCTCAGGGCTCATGGATCTTCAGAGTGGTGCTGCTTTCAAGGCCCAGCTTAGTGCATCTTTTCTGTCCAATGGCCCTGGAAAGCAGAGACTCTTCTTTGCTCAGGGTGGCAATTTCAGAAAGACTTGTGCTTGCCCCCACGCTGTTAAGGCACAGGAACCTTTCTGGAAAAGCTGTTTGCTCACAAGAGCTTTCTCCTGGGAAGATACTGAGTCATGAGTGGGTCTGCCCCACTGCCCTGGGCTGAAGCAGCCCTGCCTAATGCTGTTAAATGCCAGTGATATTGCTTGTTGCTGTACTGTAGACCTGCAGTCCCTGGCCCCTCCAGGCTATGCAGCTGGGTGAGGAAGTCAAAGGATGCTTGTCCATGCTGGCACATCCCATGCTACGTGCCTAGACTCACATCATGCCTGATCCCAACATGTGACCCGATGCCACCAGGCGTGTGGGCACAGTGTGCATGGCTTGTGCCCATATGGATCCGGGAAGGGATGGAGCAGGGCAGATGCGGGTGGGCTCCAAAGCAGGATACTCTGAGGACAGACAGCTCATCCAGACCATGTAGCTGAGAGCCCTGGGACACTCAGGCCACCGGCTGTAATGTGAACATCACAAACATCTCTCCTTCTCAGGTTCAGGAGAGTGCTGCTTTTTAATCCCTACCTCAGACTTCAGGGTGTGACTTAACCAGGCACTGTCCACAGCTCAGCCCTGGCTGCAGTCAGGGTGTCTAGCCACTGCCTAGATGATTCACCCCGTGGGCTTGTCTGCTTGAGAACCACGCAATGCCACCGCACTGCGTGCACAGCCCCGGGAGCCAGAGGAGATGGCAGAACAAGGGCTGGCTGTCCCAGAGACTCCCGGTTTGAGCCTAAATCCTCCCTCCATCATTCTCCAGAGCCTAGGGCAGGTCAGCAGAGTCTGGTTCATCTGACTGCATTCAGATGCCTGCAGCAGCATTCCTTGTCTAGACAGCCATCAGCGCATGGAAAGATAGCTGGTGGGGTGCCCTTCAGCCTATGGATGTCCAAAGTAGGTCAAGTGAGTCTGTTCTACCAGCAGCTATTTATTGCTATTGACTCTTGGGCATGGGACATCTAATTCCAGCTGAGTTGCCTGAAATCAGGCAAGGAGATCACACCCTACACCACCAGGAGCCTTTGGTCCTTCTGCATGCATCCCTGTCAATGTCCCCTCCATGCCTGAGTACTCAGAAGTGACAGCAGGGTTTGCCAAGCTCCTCACACAGTGATTGTGGGCTTGGAAGCAATTCCAGGCAATTCTGTGTTTCTTGCAGGACAGAGCTGATGCTCTGGCTCAGTATTTGGGTTGGAACTATATGGGGCTTGGAACTAGGTGTTTTTTAAGATCCCTTCCAACCCAAACCATTCTATGACTCTGTGATTCTATTTCAGACCAAGAAGGGTGGCATGAGCAGTGCCATCCGTGCCTGCAGAACCAAAGACCACCCGCATTGGGAATGGGTCACATTGCCCATAAAGTAAACATAAGGGACAATCCCCAGGTATGTCCATTCCCAGTGTCACTTTTTTTGTCCCGCCTGAACCAAATTTGCTCCTTCTGCTCTGCCATGAGATCCTGGGCATGGGGCCAGCGTTGTGGGGTAGCCCCATCCTGGCACCCGTGGATGAGGAAGCCACTAGGCTCTTTGCAGAGAGGTGAGGCAGGAGTGTTCCCAGGTGTGAGACAAGCCATGAGCAAGGCAAGTGCAATGAGCACTGATGGGGGCAGGCAACACAAAGTCCTAATTGCAGGGCAGGCTGATTGATCAAGCTGACAAGCCCAGCTTATCTCAGGCACTGGTCCAAGGCTGCACTGTACCATGAGGTGGCTGAAGCTCCTGATTGATGCCAAGGTCATGGGAAGGCAGAGGGAGGGGGAGGAACAGGATCCCACTCACTGCTGGGGATTATTCACCAGTGCTGGACCACGAGCCCCTGGGTTCCCTGTCCAGACCAGTCTATACGCACAGCCAGCTGGGGGATGCCCCAGCTAAGCCTTGCCTACATGCCGGAGCGCTCTCACATGGCACAAACCACTTGGAGGAATTGGGAGCAAATGCTCTTTTTTTTTACTCTCTCTATTTCTTTTATATCCACACCTCCACACCCCCCCCCCCATCTTTTTTTCTGTCTCAACAGCCGACAGGCAGTAAAAGACCCTTTGCTGTTGTCAAGGCAACGCCGGATCATGAAGATGGTGCCGTGAAGTGGCAGCAGCCAAGGGCTCCACTCTCAATCTCCACCACTTCCCTCTCGAGGCCGCGGTGCTGTTGCCAGCCATGATGATTGGCATTGCCAGCCGTGGCTATGGGCACTGCCAGCTGTGCTGACGGGCACTGCCAGCCGTGCCAATAGGCACTCCCAGCCATGGCTATGGGTACTGCCAGCTGTGACGATGGGCACTGCCAAACATGGTGATGGGCACTGCCAGCCATGCTGATGGGCAATGGTGAGAGATACCCTGTGGAAAAGCACAGGGTGGGAACTGGGGAGCCAGGCACACTGCCTGGCCCTGGCCCCACTGCTCGCAGTGCGGGGTTGGCATTGATGTGGTCCCAGCCCCACGTGATCCCTGCCTGCTGCCTGCATTCCTCAGACACCATCTCTGCCCAGACCCATCTTCCACAGAGCACTGTCACCCCACACCACTCACTAGCCTGCACCGAAGGTGGTGATGAGCCCTCCATGAGCCTTCTCCCAGCAGACCCAGACCTTGGGGTTCAATTGGGGGCTATCTGCATCCCATGGAGTCACCAGGCCCACAGCAAGTCCTGTGGTGGTCACGTTGGGAACCTGTCACAGGCAAAGATGAAGCTGCTTTGGGTAGCCTGTCAGGGACCACCTCCCCACACTTAACTCTTTCCCAGCCTGTGGAGTGATTGCAGCAGGGTTCCTGTAGATTGCCCTTGTATGGGCATTTTGACAGTGGAAGATGCACCCTCTCCATTCTTCCACAATCCCCACTGCAGGCAAGAGCAACCCTGCTCTTGGGGAAACCAACAGCATCTTCTGGGCATGATAAAGGAGGTAAATGGAGAGGAGAGGCATCTCTTGGATGGAGAGGTGTGGATGGGCTCATGCCTGTAGCCCCACAGTATATGTCTGGTGCAGGGTTCCCCACATACTGGCCTTCCAGAGCATTCATATTTCTCACTAGCTCAGAGGGTCTGGTCTGAACCACGTGTGTCTGGCCCCAGCACATCTACATTGGCTTGGCCCAGGTGCCCCAGCAGGACCGACCAGAGGCATCTTAGCCTCAGCTGCCTGCTCAGGCTCTCACCACACAGTGCTCCCTGGGCACACGTGAGAGCAGAACTGCTCTCCATCACTGGCTGCAGGAGCTGGCATGGGTGGCCGTGGCTCCCTCACGCTGGCTGTGGCACATGACAGCTACAAGGGAGGTGGCACATGCTCATCATGCCTGCCAGTAGGGCCCTTTCTAGCAGAGCTGGTGGGGGGGAGCCACACACCCCTTAGGTGCTCATGGACACAGCCAAGCTCATCCATCTGCCTCCTCTGAACCAAGTGAGCAGCCCCCATCCCAATTCCTTGCACACAGGGATGAAGCTCTGGAGGTTAGCACAGGGCAGAACCTGCACCCTCAAGAGTCCAGAGCCACATCATCTGGGCTGTGCTCTCTGGAGCATCTTTGTCAAGTCCTGGAGCAGCAGCGTAGCAGGAGCTCTGGGAACCAGGCACTGCTTTTGAGTCCTGCTGTTGACACCTCTGATGGTCACGGTTGGATCCTGATAGACCAAGAGATATGCTCAGGTCTGAGCTCAGTGTGGGTGCTGTGGGGCCAGCCATACAGAGTGATAAGTAGAAGGAGGGTCATTCCCACGGGAACAGGGGTCTTGGAGCAGGGCCGTGTGGTCACAGAGTCCATGGAGTTGGGTAGGGACCACAGGCCCCTGTCTCAGGGCAGGCACCCAGCACATCTCTCTGCTCGGCTCCCCCCATCACCCCGTCCAGCTCTCCGGGGCTGGTGCCAGCACCCCAAGAGACAGGCTCTGTGACCCCAGCCAGGCTGGGTGCCCGCAGTGCTCAGTGACGGGGCCCCAGGAGCAGATGCTCATCCTCGCTACATTTGGCATTTTCTGTTGCTCTGGACTCTGGGGAAATGATTGGTCTGCTCTGAGGGATCTATAAATAGACATTGCCCACTAACCCCCGCTCCCAGGAGGCCAGCGACATGTCAGGAACACAGTGATTGCTGCCAGAGCTGATGCCCCAGCCTCTGCCTGGGTCAGTGCTGTCTGCCAGGCTCCCCAGGCCAGTCCAGCCTGGCTCTGCGTCAGAGGAGGGAAGGAGACCAAGGAAATTACTTTTTCTGATATAGGCAGTCTGGGATGGTTTGGGAGCAAGAAGGATGAGAGACAGCACCTCTTTGTAGTGCACAGGCACTCCAGGGTGGCGTTGCTCTTAGTGTCACATCACTGCTGGCTCAAGTCCCCTCCCCACAGCAGCAATTTGCCCTGCCTGGGCTGGCAGGCAATGGACAGACAAGAAAGGCCCCTCACTTTTGTCTTCATCAGGCCCTGGCAGAGCTGTCCCCACTCTGCTGAGTGCTCTTTAGTCAGCTATCTGCTGTGGAGCTACTTTTCTGGGAGCAGAATGCTTGTCAGGGACAGGCATGGATGGGTCCCCTCTTTGACACCCTCCCCTTTGGGACAAGCAGTGGAAGGAACCTACTGATTGTGGTTTTCCTTCCACTTTAACAGCACCAGGCACCCTCAGCACCCAGACTGCCCTGGAAGATGCTGTGGAGCATCCTCTTCTTGGGACCTGTGTCTCTTCCCTGCTGGAGGGAATGAGGGCAGAGGGTGAGTGTTTGGAGGGACCTTCATGCCACTTAGAATCATAGAATCATAGAATGCATTGGGTAGGAAGGGACCTCTAAAGGTCATCTAGTTCAAACCCCCTTCAATAAGCAGGGACATCTCCAACTAGGTCAGGCTTCTCAGAGCTTCATCAAGCCTGGCCTTGAATGTCCCCAGGGATGGGACCTCCACCACCTCTCGGGGCAACCTGTCCAGTGATCTGCCACCCTTGTATTAAAGAACTTTTCCCTAACGTCTGACCTAAATCTGCCCTTTGCTGGCTTAAAGCCGCTACCCCTCATCCTGTCACTCCAGAGCCTTGTGAACAGCCCCTCCCCTGCTTTCTTGTAGGCCCCTTTCAGGTACCAGAAGGTCGCTGCAAGGTCCCCCTGGAGCCTCCTCTTCTCCAGGCTGAACAACTCCAACTCTCTCAGCCTGTCTTTATAGGGGGGAGGGGTTCCAGTCATCTAATAATTTTTGTGACTCTCCTCTGGACACACTCCAACAGGTCCACATCCTTCTTGTGTTGGGGGCTCCAGAGCTGGACTCCAGGTGAAGTCCCACTAGGGCAGAGTAGAGGGGCAGGATCCCCTCTCTCAGTCTGCTGGCCACGCTTCTTTTGATGCAGCCTTCTGGGCTGCCACTGCACATTGGTGGTTCATGTCCAACTTCTCATTTACTAGTACCCCACTTGGTTGGGCACTCCCACCCCACAGAGACCATGTGTCCATGAAGGCATCTTCCAGCCCTAGGGGCAGCAATTCCAGCAGGCTCTCTGCACACTCAGGCAGAGTTGGTTTCAGCCCAACTCTGCAGCTCACACGAACTCCAGTCACCCTCATCCCACCTCCCCTCTGCTCTTATTCTGCCCATGTCTCACCTGTCCTGTCGCACTTTACGGTTGTTGAGGCATGCTGCATGCCAGAGCCAGGCAGAGGGGCAGGCTCCTCCCAGAGCAGCCTTTGGAGGGGCAAACACATCTTCATGGCTGGGAATAGTGAAAGAACTTCCCCTTCTGGAGTTACTGAGCAAGGGCCAAGTCCTCAGCCTGATGCATGGGTGCTGGTGTCCTTGGGCTAACACTGTCCCCATGAAGGCTGATCCAGCTTTCCACAGCTTTGCAATTCCAAAGCAAAAAATGACATGACAGGGGAACTTGAAAGGAATTAGAGGGAAAACCAGCAAGATCTGAGCTCTTAAATCACTTATGCTCAGACGTTGAATGGATTTAAACCCACTGTCTCCTACTGGAACTATACACAACAACCACAACACAGCCAGCCTGGTTGGAGCTGCATCTGCAGTGTGTCCGGGCCCTTGGTGCATGTCTCCCCATAGCCATGTTCCCAGCATCTTTCCACATCTATCCTCTCCTTCCCCAGCGTGTGTACTACCCCACAGACCTCAGACAGCCTGCCCCAAGTCTCAGGGGAGATGCTGGGGGGTGACACCTTCCCCTGTGGGATCATCTCTCCACTGTAGCCACAGCTGGGGTGAAGATGGCCATTCCTTCCCATGAAGTGGTCAGAGATTTCAAAATCGATCCTGGGCAGCACTGGGATGAAAACCAGGCTTTTCTCCATGGGAAACGACAGCATCAAGGAAGAACCCAGAATCAGCCAGCATTTGGAGACTCTCTGTCATGTAGGATGCAGGTTCAGGTCTTGGTGAATGCTGGGCTCTCCATCCCTATCAGCCCTGAGGGCTGGGGTCAGTGAGGGACACAGCCTCATGAAGATGCTCTTCCCTAGCAGTGGTTGAGCTCTGGGGGGCCTGTTTTGGGCAGAGTTTCCTAGGGATGCACTTGGGATTTCTCTGGATCAGACAGGACATAGATTCCCCAGCACAAGCTGTGCAGATGCTATTGGCAGGGCCAGGCTCAGCTCTTGCTGACATTGCTGGAGGGGGAGGGGACCTTGGCTGGATTTGCACAGCTGCTGGAGACAGGCAGGATGCGGCCGGCGGGCGATCCTTGGTGAAGAGGACCTTTCCAGGAGGGTGAGGGAGGTGGATGTCAGCAGTGGGAGGCTTTCGTTAATGCATCTCCCACTGTGTCCCTTCCCAGATGATGAGCTTCTTCGGAAAGGAGGGGAGAGGACGACCTCCCCACCCTGCCAGTTTGGAAAACCTCACCCAAGCGGTGCCAGGATGTGTTGTATCCCGTTGCCACGGCAACTGACATCTTACGATGCTGAAGCAGGCGTATGCGGAGTCATGCCACATGAATCACGCGAACCATCTGACCTCAGTGTGACGGGGACAGACAAAGAGCAGAGATGTGCTGTCAGGGCTGAACCCCTGGATTGGACTCAGTCACTGCTATGGAGATGGGTGCAGGGGAGGAGGGGTGGTACTGATGCGGGCAGCAGCACTGAACCCACCTTCAGCCTGAATCCAGAGCCTGGTGCAGCCCTACTTGAGGGATGATGGGGGCAGGAACCCGCAGGGATGCTGGATGGGGTAATGAGTGCAAAGAGGCTGCACAGTGTGAACTCCAAGAGTTGGGATGGACACAGAAGCCAGTCGCATCCACCTTCTGCAATGTGGGACAATCCTGACTGGCTCTGGGCATTTGTCCCTGCCCTGCACCATCTGTCTTTGCAGCTTCACTCATCCTCAGGAAATCAGAGTGGAGGATTCTCCCTTGAAGCTCCCAAATAAGTAGAACCATCTGGTTTTGCTTCCTGGGCTGGGAAGCAACTGGGCATACCCATTGTGGCAGACGCATAGCTTTACAGGGTTGTTCACCCAGAACATATGATCAGAGGTCCCTTTCCAAGTCCTGGATGTCCACGTGTTCCCCACGATGGGTGCAGGGCTGTGCTCCCTGAGCGTGATTGGTTCCTCCTGGGATGCTTGGCACAGGGGACCACTCTCTGTGGGTGGATTTGAGGGAGGAGGAGTCTGCTTCCGTCTGTCATGTTATTTAAGTGACACCTACTAGACATCAAAGTCAAGGAGAGCAAATTTTTCCATCTCAACTCGTTGAGAGATGAAATGTTTTCAGCCCAGCAGCAGAATATTACCCCCCTCTTCTCCTCCCAGATGGAGCGATTACAGTTTTCCTCCAAAAAATGAGGATGAAAATTAGCTCCTGAGTTTGCTGTCACTTCATCCCCCTTCATCTTGAGGTGGAAAAAGGGATGAAAAGGGAGAAGGTTTGAGGTGGGAAAGACAAAAAGCCTAACCCCAAATGCTGCATTTAAATTCATGAAAAATTCTGGGGAAAAAAAAAAAACAAAAAAACTCACAAACAACAACTTGCATCTACATGTTTCTTTCCTTTCAAAATTAGTAACTTTTTATGAACCAGCCTCATGTGAGAGAAAAGCAGCACAGACCTTCCCCCAGTCAACCTTTCTGGGAGCACTGGCTTTTCTTGTCAGCAGCAAATCTCAATAGAAATGAATTTTCTAGCAAAATGTTGTTATGGCGGAGTCTTCCCCATGTCACAGCTGTGTTTTGCAGTCTCTGAAGTCTCTGAAGCCCTGGTTTACAAACAGAGTCATTTCTCCAGTCAGGAGCAGACATGCTACCAAGGGATGACCCCAACCCACTGTGTATCAATCAGAGAGGACAGCCAAAAGTGTGGCTGCGATGTGGAGCTTTCTATGGTACAAATCTTGTCTGGAGATACTTAGCCCCCCCC
>JANVCC010000120.1:1079806-1105499 GCA_025345505.1 Todiramphus chloris collaris | reverse complement strand
TGCCCTTTTGGTTTAAAGAGGCTATAAAAAGAAAAAAAAAAGAAGACTGAAAAGCCAACAAAAGATTAATTCCTCTCCTAGACAATTTCTGCTGATGTACCCACCCAGCTCCAGTGAGATCTCACTGGAGGCACCAGGGTGGGGATGCAGAAACAAGAAGGAGTGGAATCTGCTCTTCTGGAAGCAATAAATGCCTTCTGCCTTTTACAGGCAGTTCCTGACCTTGCTGTAGCTGATGGGCAAGTTTATGATCTTGCATTTTAGCTAAATGGAAGAGGCAATTATTATTCCTTTTGGTTTAAAGTGACTTTAGGAACAGAAATGTTATATGAGTGAAGAGTCCAGCAAAAGCTAACCCAGGAGGAGAATTGGAGCCTCTAAGAAGAACAAACAGAAGGGGAGGGCTGGCAGAAGGCAACTGTAAAGCAAAGGGCAAGCAGAGACACAGGAGTGACACTGGCTTTAGCAGGCAGAGCAGGCTGGTGGGGCTGGGTGGCCAACAACCATGGGCATTTCTAGCAGGGGAATCGCCTGCTGCCCTTTGTGCCCACCTACCTTTGGTGGAGCAGGCCCCATCTCCAATGCACACATCAGTAAAGGGATCTGCCAGGGAAATCCCGGCTCCTTCACTGCTGGCAGCAGGCTGCTATGGCTTCAGGGCTTGCACAGACTAAAATGATAACTATACAGAAAAAACTCTGATGCGTTTCAGCTCCTCTGCGCTGATGAGCTGGAGCTCTCCCCTCTCCTCTGCTTGCAGGGCCTTGACTGCCAGCTGCTCTCCAGCTTTCACCCCAGAGGAAGATGCATTCACCACAGCAAGCAGTCGGAAGAGGAAAGGAGCCTCTAAGCTCATCTGTAAAGGACGTGGGCACAGCTCAGGGATCAGTGGCCTTATGAGCCCTGGAGCAACACAAATCTAGAGCAGATTTCATGTGGACATGAGTTCTCACATCCTTTCCACACATATTCTCACTCATCATCAGGAATGCAGAAAGAGGTTGAGAGCACCAGCCCCTCCCTTTGACAGTGGTGTGACTTTGGGCAGCTTTTTCCAGTAATCTGCCACACTTGTCCCCATGGTCACCCTCAGCTCTCTGGCTGCAGTGGTGTAGGGCTCTGGATCAGGATGGCACTCCTTTTCTTCTGCTCCAGGTGCTAGGCTTATGCTTCCATGTAGCATGGTATCATGCTTCCCTGAGACACCAGTAGGGTGTTTCTGCACCCTACTCCACCAAGGATGCATCCTCTGTTATGGTGCTGCAGGCAGCAGGAGCGTATCTGATGCAATCAAGAGGTGCCCATTTCTCACCTAGGGTGGAAAGCAGCATCTAGAATCACAGAATCACTGAATCACAGACTGGTTTGGGTGGGAAGGGACCTTTCAAGGTCATCTGGTCCAACCCCCCTGCAGGAAGCAGGGACGTCTGCAACTAGAGCAGGTTGCTCAGAGATCTGGCCAACCTCACCTGGAATGGTTTCAGGAATGGGGCTTCTAACACCTCTCTGGGCAACCTGAGCCAAGGTCTCACCACCCTCCATGTAAAAAATTTCCTCCTCTCCAGTCTAAATCTCCCTCTTTTAGTTTATACCCATCACCCCTTGTCCTGTCACAACAGACTCTGCCAAAAAGATTGTCTCCATCTTTCTGATCGGCCCTTTTAAGTACTGAAAGGCCACAAGAAGGTATCTCCAGAACCTTCTCTTCTCCAGGCTGAACAACCCAAACTCTCTCAGCCTAACCTCACAGCAGAGGGGTTCCAGCCCTAAAAGAGAACCAGCATCCCCAGGCAGAGCCAGGCTGAGATTCACTGGGGTGTAGTTCTACCAGTTCTTCTTGGGAGCCTCATTCTTCTTCACACAGGTAAGCAAAGGTCTTGTGGTCCTGAAACACAGGAAACCTCATTTGATCACTGCTTAGGGAAAATTTCTGACTCTTTGGTCCAAAATAAAGCAAAGATGAGTTAATGTGGATTTCCCTGTTAGCCAGTTCTGACCTGGACCCTAAAATGGGCAACTGGAAGAGCTCAGCTCCCCAGAGCACAGCTGCAGCACGGTTTGTCTTTGTGTTTTGCTCTTTCCTCCCTGAGGACCCACTCAATCCCCAGCATTTTTTTTTTCCTCTGCTTTTCTTTGCATTAGTTCCCTGTATTTCTGATCCATCGTTTCTGCAACAGTGATAATGCCTTTA
Source organism: Todiramphus chloris collaris (assembly GCA_025345505.1). Classification (NCBI taxonomy): domain Eukaryota; kingdom Metazoa; phylum Chordata; class Aves; order Coraciiformes; family Alcedinidae; genus Todiramphus; species Todiramphus chloris. Next base: position 1,103,308 of record JANVCC010000120.1, on the reverse strand, counting down.
ATCGGCTCCCAGGGAGAGACACATGGCCACAGGGTGAAGATGCAGGAGCACCAGGGACTGGAGGATGCACACTGTGAACATTTCCTGAAATACAGGCAAACCTTGTGAGGCATTTGCCTGCTGGAGCCTCTCCAAATGACTCTGACCAAGATCTCCCCACCTGGGTGAAGATTCTCTGGCCCTGCACAATCCCAGCACGTGGACATCAGACGCGCAGAAGACACAGATGGACGTGTATGTGCAAGCATGCAGAGTCATGCACACACTTGTACACACACACACACGCACACCCTTCTGTGAAGACACGTTCCCATGTGTGTGCAAGAGCAGAAAAGCAGCAGTGGTCAGTTGGTGAAGTGTCTCATGGTGCTAAGCCCAGATTCTGACCCCTCCCTGCACCCCCTTTCCCAGCCCTCTGCACCGGACGGGCGAACAGATGAGGGACTAAGATAGGTGCAAAGAGCTGAGTTCCCAGCTCACTCGGACACCAGCAGCCGTACAAATGCAGCACACCCCAGGCAGAGGTGGGAGCTACTGGCTGGCTGCACCTGACAGCCTCCAGGTATCACCATCCCAGGTATCACCATCCCAGGTATCACCATCCCAGGGGTCGCTGGCCTTTCTCCTGTGGGCACAGACAGACTGACGTCCCACAGTCCTCACTGCCCCTTGCTCTCTCTCCTGCAGCCAGGTTTGGTGCTGCTCTTGTCACAGCTGGGCACAGACTTGTCCCTTCCTAGGATGCCTGGAAGAGATGTTTCTTCTGCAGAAAAGTTCAAACAAATAATGACACTCTGATTGAGATATTTTTCTTTCAGCAGCAAAAAGGTTCAGAGCAAATATGTTTTTAATAAACATTTTGACTGAAATTGAGCTCTTCCCCTTCAGCAATTTGATTTTTGTCATAATTGCATTTTTCAACAGGAAAATAAGAGTTTGATCAAGTGACTCAGATATCACTGAGCAGCATGTCTTGGGTAGCCATGCCCTGCAGGTGTGAGCAAAGGCTCTGGGTATGATGCTGCTGCCTGCCCCATGCAGGCTGGCAAGGGGGTGTAGGGTGTGGGCTTGCTGCCCACTGGAGGTAAGAGAAAGGGCAGGGAACTGGTCTCTGTACAACCTCCGGCAAGTTGCACACCAGCCTGTGCCTGGCCTCCACCTCTCATCCCTAGAGCTGATTCTGTCAGACCTGTAGTCCAATGGAGCTTGCTGAGCTGCGGTGATGCTGAGGCTGGGACATTCGGTCTGGCCATATGGGCTGGAGCAAAGTCCCCATTGTACCTGCAGTTGCTCTACATCAAAAGCTGCTGGCGTAGAAATGGCTGGTGTTTCTCTGGGCTGTGCAGACTGAGGGCAATTCAGCTCTTCCCTGGTCCCTGTGTTTTCCAAACAGACTACTGTCCCCTCATTTGGCTTTCTCTTCCCAAGTGCAGCAGTTTCTTCCCCTTCCCCATCCGGGTTCGGTCTGTGCAGGCAGCACAGCCTTCGTGCACCAGGAGGGATGTTGCGGGGTCTGCTGCTTTGCTCTTCCCTGGTCCTGGAGAAAGCAGCCTCACGCGATGCTCGGGCTCGCTGGTAGCTTGGAGGCCTGATGGTAATAAATGAGTCAGGAGCACATCTGCACACAGCGGAGACGCTCCCTGCCAAGTCGCTGCACTGCAGGACCACTCTCATCTGTCTCTCTTTAACAGGAACAAATGGAAATGAGCGAATCAATTAACACAGCACATTAGCAAAATGTCAGAGCCTCCCAATCGCACTTAACCCTTCCCTCTGCCAGCCCGTGCCAACAGCCCAGCATGGGCTGAGTCAGCAGCATAGGTCATCCCGGCCAGCTCCTGGCCACAGTGGCTGCAGCCAGAAGGACCTCTCACCATCTGCCCAGACAGCAGAGACTGGAGCTGATATGGCAGCAAGGACCACCTCACCTGGGGATGACACGGAGGTGGGGAGCTGCCGGCGCTGGGGCTGGGGAGGGTGGCTTGCTGCCAGGCAGACCACAGCACAGCACAGCACGGCACAGCCAGCTTGCAGCTCCCACAGACCCCTCCATGGCTGTGGAGAGGCAGCTCGGAGCAAGTTTCTTCCAGATCAGGGCCAGGAAAAGAATGTGTCTGAGTGCCAACTCCTTTACTTCTTCCCAGGCTCGTCCTCTCCTGGAGAAACCTTGGTGAGGGAGTGATGTGGCTGAGGCATCCTGAGTGTGCTGAAGCATGTGTGGGTGGAGAACGGTGCTGAGCTGGGCTGAGTCAGGCCAGATAACCAGCACAGGGCTGGGCTCTCCTGCTGTAGGACTCACTACAGCTCTGACCCTCCGTGCCAGTGTGGGACAGGGGCTTACTGGCCCTGTAGATCAGTTGTTCTCGCACAGCAACGCTTGCACACGTGCAAGCAACAGGAGCATCAAGCCCTCTCTCCTCCTCTTTGCCACTAAGTGTCAGAGGCAACAGGAGAGCAGTACTAAAACATAATAATCCCTCATCAGCTAATTAGCAATTAGAGACACTTGTGCCTGAAAGCCTGGCTCCATTGGTGGGATGATGCACCTCAGCTCTCCTGCTAGGAACAAGCATCACGATGTCCAAAACACGCTGGACCTCAGGGTTGGTGTTTGCCTGGGCTGCTGGAGGACCTGGTCTGTGGGACACAGAGGGCCAGGCCTGTCTCACCAGCATGTGTTTAGATACAACTCCCTGTGCCAGAGCCTGGGTGTCCACAGTCAGGATCTTGTGTCACCCAAGGCACAGCCACATGGCTAGCTGCAGTTCGACTCATTTCCTCCTTCCTATGGGATGGCAACAAGGCTCCAAATTCACAAATTGGTTTGAAATGGAGATCCCCCACGTGATGGCCCTCACAGCTCCAGCCTGCCAACAGGAGACCCGACAGAAGCAGTTGATCTTGGCATCTGCGTTTGCTTGCTGGGTTCCCGAGCTTGACATTTTCTTAATGCAAGTCTCAGGGTTGTGGAAGTAAAACTTGCAGCGCAGTAAGAGAAACAGATGTTGTCAGCAACGGCTGGTTCTTCGGAGGGCATCTCCGAGCACATGGCTGTGGCCACCCCGTCTCCCCGCAGAGGCACCGATGCACTCACACACCGACGTGTGCGCGCAGACCCCGCGCTGCCAAGCGGCTCGTCGCCCACCCCTGCGCACACGCTCCCGAGCGTCGCTGCCAAGAGCTGCGTCTCCCATCTGAATCAGAGATGGAAACTTTCCGAGAGCCACTCAGAAACACTGGAAAAAAATGCTGTAAATAGCCCGAGGTTCAGAACACTTAAAGGAGAGAGCAGAGCTGCTTTTGGATAAGAGAGCTGTCATCTTGCACACCCAGGAGTGCCAGTGATAGGTGCACTGGGAGGGAGGTGGGGATCTGAGGAAGAGCCTCTACATCCTGGGGTCTGCCCGTCCTCTCCTGCCTGGGAAATCAAGGCAAGCCTTTGATAAGCCCCAGGAAGCCAACACAAGGACTCTGGATGCCTGGGACACCTCCCCAGCTCTGTACCACCCACCAGCCATCACCACCTCTGCCCAGTCTAATGGCCAAGGGTGAACCTGCCCTGTCTCCCTCTCTTCCATAGGCTCAGGTGTGGAGCTGTTTGCAGCCAGGACTGGATCAAGCCAGGTCCTTTCAGCATTATTTTGCCTGCCTTTGTTCTTGCTCTGGAGATAGCCCAAAAACAGTGCAGGATGCGCTCACAGGGTCCCTTTGAAATGCTCCAGGAGAAAAAGGCAAGGAGAAGCCCTTCTGACCAGATGCTGCAGAGCAATCCCACCAGCCAAATTCCTGCATTGTGGTGCGCGGTGATTACCCGCCGTCAGTGGCCTCTAATCCACTGCCATCGATTCCCACAGGAGCGCCTGGCTCTGCGGTCCCTGCTGCATACAAATCCCGCCTGCAGAATAGGGATGGATTGTTCAAGGCATCACCTCGATTATGCGTCGTGGCCCTGATAGCTCGGGGGACTTTGTGTCCTGCTTCCCCGGTCCCTGAAGAGAGCGGGGTGTGAGACCTGCGATGCGAAGCCGAGGGCGCCGAAACAATCATTGCCATGAATTAATAATGTTCTGCATGTCTATGGGCTCTTCCAGCTGCAGACTGGAAACCACTTTGCAGGCACTAATAAAGGAGCTGGGTGGGATGCAGTGTGGAAGGAGATATCCAAGCTCACAGTGCTGCAAGGCAGCGATGCTCTGGGACAGTGTGGTCCTGTTCCCACTCCCTCCCAGTTCTGAGATGCTCTGGAGGGACTGTGCATGACTCAATGGGGTGGAACTTGTAATTTGTGCCTCTGCTCCCTATTTCAGCCCTGTCATGCTCCTCTGCAGGGGCTGTCAGGGCTCAGGGCCGATCTGCATCAACGCTGCGGTTAATGGGCATGGCAGGGGCCCGGCTGTGCTGACTGACACGTCAGACAGCAAAGCTGTGTGAGACCTGGCAGCACCGTCACTGCATGCCAGCCCTCCCCACAGCCCTGTCCTGGGCAAAAGTTGCTTCCTCATCCCCCTGCAATTCCTGGGAATGAAAGACCAGTGTCAGTGAGGGAACTGGTCTAGTCTGACCAGTGGTCCCTCACCTCACCCTGTGCACGCTCCTGCCAGCCACCCGCAGAGTCCCTGTGCTGCACGGTGGCTCTGGAGAGTCCAAAGTGCAGTAGACTCAACCTGAGCCCATGATGGGGCACTGGCCTCTCTGCACCTTGCCCGTGGCTCCAGCCCTGACGGGCATTCATCTACTCAGGCCATGCAAGCAGGGAGAGATTGGGCTCCAGGGCAGCTTTAAAACCCAGAGCCACTGCTGCAGTTTGGCATCTGACCTTCGTCTCCCAGTGAGCCCAGATGGTGTCCAGAGATGCCCACAATCCTCTGACACCTTTGAACAAGCAGACAAAACACACCGGCTCTACAGATCCATGTTTGTTCCTGTGCCTGTGGCTGCAAACCCACAAGGAGCATTCCTGCACAGTGCCTGCTGCCTTACCTGCATCTCCCACCCCTGATGGCAGAAAACAGGCAGACAGAGCAAAAGGGGGGCAAATAAAGGCAGGAGAGGACATGAGGCTGTGACCATCAGTCTCACAGGTATCTGTGGTGGACTGGCTGGTGGCTCCAACTTGCTCATATGGGGCAGCCAACCCTATTCAGGGCCAGGTCAAGGACTGACAGGAAAAGTGACTCCTTGGCCAAAGGAGACAGCACTTCCTTCTTGGCCCAGTGTCAGCTGCTCATGTGGTGCTTCAACCCTCCTCTCTGCTCTCTCCCAGCTAGGCAGTAGTGTTGGTGGCGCTGGTCTCCATGAAGGTGTAGGTGCAGGATCATAGAATCATAGAATCATAGAATAGTTCTGGCTGGACGAGACTTTCAAGATCATCAAGTCCAACTTTATTCCCAGCCCTATCAAAACCCACTAAATCATGCCCCTAAGCACAACATCTACCCACCTCTTAAGCACTCCAGGGCTGGGGACTCCACCAGCTCCCTGGGCAGCCCATTCCAGTGCCTGACAACCCTTTCTGGAAAGAAATGCTCCTGAGATCCAGCCTGAACCTCCCCTGGGTCATCTTCAGGCCATCTCCTCTTGTTCTGTCCCTTGTCCCCAGGGAGAACAGACCAAGTCCTGCCTCACTGCAACTTCCCTTCAGGTGTCTGTAGAGGGCAATAAGGTCTCCCCTCAGCCTTTTTCTCTCAAGGCTAAACAGCCCCAGATCCCTCAGCCTCTCCTCATCAGACACACGCTCCAAACCCTTCACTAGCTTTGTAGCCTCTGGACCCTCTCCAGCACCTCAGCATCCTTCCTGTAGAGAGGGGCCCAAAACTGGACACAGTATTCGAGGTGCAGCCTCACCAAAGCCGAGTCCAGAGGAAACTTGCTGATGTCACAGCTGGGTCACCACTGCTCAGAGCATGCATCTCCTGGCTCCTCAGCCTGGATCCTCAGGCTGGGAGTATCACACTCACCTGACCCTTCATCGGTAGCAACTTTCAGGATGCTGGACCCCCTTTCCCAGGGAAGGATGAGGGCTTCCTCATTCACCAGCTCCTCCACGAGCTGTGACTGCTGCATTTCATGGCTGACACGTGACTCTAGAAAGTTATATAAATATGTGTATCTCTATCTATCTATCTATCTATCTCTTTCAATCTTGTTTGCAACCTTTACAGTCCTCCAAAGGAAAGGTAAGGAGAGCAGTGTCTGAAATGGTCCTCACACCAGGGTCAGGCTCCCCCGAAGTCAGGGCTGGGCAATTGCCTACTAAGCAGCCAGATCCCACATCTGTCTGTCCACCAGCCATGCCACGTCTGTCTGGATGCCCATCCTCTGCAGCACTACACAGCAGCATCATCCAATAGAGAGATGTAAATACAGGTCCATCTTTACCTGTGCTCTGCAAGTCATTATGCACAACCTTGTTTAAAAAAAAAAAAAAATTAAAATAAAAAAGAAAAATGGTAATATTCTTATTTCCAAGAATGTTCACAATTCTTGACTAATTTTTTCCTCCACTCATATTTTTATCCGTCCATCCACCCATCCATCCATCCTTTCCCCCTCTCTCCACTGCTTCACTCTACCTCTCTCCACAAAGATTTTTCCCCACATCCCATACGACTGTACGTAGCCATCTGTTTGTCTGTCTCTCCAGCCATCTGGGTGTCTGCCTTCAGTGTTCGCTGTGTCTCTAAAGCATATACAGGCTGCACGTATAGATCTATCAATTGGAGGTCTACTTGCCAGTCTCTCTAAGCTGTGTTCTGTGGGCTTCATTAACATGCAAATTAGCAAGATCTGACTGGCTCACTTAGCTGCTACTTCTCTTAGACAGCCATGCAACAATGCAAATACTAATGAGGCTCTGGAAATGGCACTTGCTCTATTGCTAAGCAAGCGTGCACGCAGAGCAGGCTTTGGCAGTTCCGGGCATGCCATCCATCCTCACACCTGCTGGAGGACTCTGGGCAGAAGGGATGGGTGATGGATGGATGATTAGGGGCACTGATGTGGAAAAAGAGGTGAGAATTCCCTCTCTGATGAGGATGCCAGCACTCCCAGCCCCAGGATCCTTGGCTCTGAGATCCTTTTGTCCTCGTTGCTACATGCCACTGCTCTGGACCCCAGCCACTGATGGGATCCCCCCACTCAGGAGCACAGTGGCCCCAGCATCTCAGCCAACACAGATCCACAGTGTGCTGTGCTGGCTTCCCACCATGCCAGCATGCTGGGTTGTACTTTCCTCCTCTCATGGCTTTGAAGGCTCTGATGTACCTGTGTTATATGTCTGTTCTCCACTCTGTGCTCCCTTTCCCCAGATAGGAGATTGGGAGCTGAAAAGCTGTGTCACAGCTGCTTTTGCAAACTCCCAGACCCATCTCCCTGCATGGACATTACCAAAAAGCTCTTAGGAAGATGGATGCAGCTGGACTCTGCCACAGCACTAGGGAGCTGCTTCTGCTTCCAAGTCCCCTGGTTGAAAGCTGCACCAGCTCCTGTGCTCTCCTGCTCTTCTCCCTGCAAGCACATCATATGAGTCTGGGTCGCCATGGGGGAAGTTTTCTGTTACTCTTGAGCTTCATCGCTCCCTCTAATGATAATTCAACTGTACACCTCCTTGTAAAACATCTAAAATGATCAAACGCGGTGCAGTGAGATGAAGGCACCTCATCTTAGGAACCTGGTTTCCATATTCCTTTTTATCCTGGAGATAAAATAAAGAACCACTTGCTCTGCAGTCTCTTTCCTTTCCTCTCACACACCTCTACCCACCCCCTTGGGAAGTAACACCACAACAAACCCAGGCTGCTTTACCCCCCAGTCCTTTTCATCTCGACCCTGACTGCTGTTGCTGGAGAAGCACAGACCAGCTCTTGCGAGTGCTCACCGGGGCCCGGAGGGATGTCCCTGTCTCTCCTCTGACGAGGTGACGTTATTTTGTAGGCTCCTACAGCTGTTTCCCAGGGGCAAAGCCAGAACAGCCACTGCGCGTGTCTTACCCCTCCTAAGGACAGCACTCCACTCCCACGCCGAAGGATGTTCACCGCTGCATTAGGTGCTGGGACAAAGCAGGAAAAACAGCGTAGGACAAGGGTGGTGGGGGATTTTTAGGGAGACAGAGCTGAGGCCAGGACAGATGTTCTAGGGCTTGGTTATAAAGCACACATGGGAAGCAGATGTCTAAACAGACAGGGTGACAAACCATAGGCAGGAAGGGTGGCTTGCCCTGTCCGAGGAGAACTATGGTCCGTGGGATGAGATACTTTGGTGAGGAATGATGGAGTTTCACTGGGCCTGGAGCTGGTCCAGCTCATCACAGACTCAACAGCAGGCCACAGCATTTTGGTGACTCCATGCTGTGGTTTTTCAGGGGTCTTTCTCCCTCCAGAAACAGTCTTACATGAACATTCTCCATGGAGCTCATCTCTGCCTAGCAGCCAGGTGTTCTAAGAAGGTGAAAGTTTAAATACAGCCCAGGAGGCAGAATTTCCTCCTGGCTTAGAGACAAGGGCCTGAGTTTAGGCAGCATATTCATGGTGGAAAAGGAAGATCAGGAGCTGTTGCTCTCGTCGTGGGAATTGCATTGGACAGAGATCAGCTTTCTGTGCTGAGACAACCCTGCAAATCTCTCTGCTTCCACTTTTGCAGCCTGCAGTTGGACCCAGACGGGGCAGTGAAGTCCAGCAGGTAACAGGGCTGTTTTCTGCTGGATGCCAGGCTGGTCATGCCAATGCAAATGCCACCTGGGTCCCTAGCAGTTCTGACTCTCCTGCAACTTGACGTGACCAACCCACTGCAAATAAAGTTGTCAGACTCGGGTCCACGGTCCCAGCTCAGGGCATTTCCTGGGACATTGGCCACACAGGCAATGCATGTTTGCAGAGCCTGGCTGTGTGGGGAGCCACTCAGATCTGGCACAGGCTGTTCCAGATTCACCTCTCTGAGGAATGTCTTGGATTGCTTCTCCTGGCAGGAGAGTCCCACTGCAATGCAGGGTGATAGGGAGGAGCTGTTCCCCTCCATTGCTTGTCTCTGAGAGGTCCTCAGCTTGGCAGTGCCCAGGGGCTCCACTAATGCATCCATGAAAGGGAGGGCTCCATTTTCCTGTCTTAGACTCTGTAAACTCAGTGTTTCTACCCTGAGAAATGGCATTACTCAACTGAGAAGATGTGGAGACCTGCTGCGGGGGCAATCTGTGGCAGGATAAATCTATCTGATGAAATTGCTCTGCTCCAGGGATACCAGCATAATAGCTTGGCTGCACTCTGCGTTTGCACGTCACTGGCCTTAGCAGCACTCCAGGTCTCTTCCCACTCAAGTGTGGCCTGCAGCACTGGGCTGGTCTGCTCATCACAATGGGCTGATGCTCATGGAAGGAGGTCTCAGTGATACGTGCCCTGTTGGAGAACGTGTAACAAATACTCTCCAAGTGAGATATTCCCTCTCTGCTCTAATCTTCACACTCCCATCCCAACCCCCTGATGCTCAGCTGTCCTTTGGCTTGGTTCTGGCGCTGCATCAACGTCTTTGGTTTGTCCTGAGGCTCCCTGGCTCCAGAGATGTGTCCTGAGGATGTTCATGAAGGGACAGAAGTAGGTTCTACATTTTGTGACTCCAGAGCAGCTTGTTACCAGCTTTTAAGCCCAAACAAGGCCTGAATGTCACCATGTTGCCTCTGCAGTCTGGCTCTCAACCAGTCCCTGGCTGGAGGTGCAGAGCTCCCTGTCTCCCATGCCAAACACAAGCCTGGACCAAAGTCCCCTCCAGTAAGACCTGCATTAAGCCCAATAGAGGTCCCTGCTCACTGTATGAAGCAAGAACTCATCTGAGAAACTTCCTTTACTATGGACAGAAACTAACCTTGATGCTCCTGCCTTGCCCTTATCTTTCTTCACCCACACTTTGCCTTAGAGTGGTGCCTAGAATCTGACCAGGACAGGTTCCTAATACACTCAGCTGACTCCTCACTGTGTCCCGTGAACTTCCCTTTATCACTGCTCATCATGATGGCCATCTCTTCCCTTCCTGGGGACTGCAAACACCCCATTTGCTGGCAGAGCGAACATCCTGTGCAGAGCCACGGCATTTGGTGAGGTTGACAAAGTCAGTGGAGTCTGTGCTGAGTGAAGAAGGGTCAGTGCAACCCTGCTGGGTTGGGAAGAGCCAACTCAAGGCATTTGGGTTGGGGAAGAGCCAGGACAGACCTTGTTGATCAAGTAGACTGGAGCCTCATAGTGTATTTCAGATAGCTGCTGTCCCCAGGCATTTTTGCCCAGGGAAGTGGCTGAATCACCATCCCTGGATGTGTTTAAAAGCCATGTAGATATGGTGCTTAGGGACATGGTTTAGCAGTGGACATGTAGAGTAGGGTTAATGGTTGGACTAGATGATCTTGACGGTCTTTTCCAACCTAGATTATTCTATGATCTAACTAGAGGAGAGGCTGAGATGAGCTACTTCAGTGCTGAAGGCAGAGTAATTTCACAGGGGACTTGAGCAGTTTGGTGTGAGAAGGCACCTGCTGTTGACAAGACCAGGCCTAGGGCAGTGCCTAGTGCATTGCACGGGGTGGCCGAGCCTTCCCCAGCAGTGGCAGCAAGTCAGAGATGAACACATGCACTTGCCCTGGGAGCTTGGAGAAGAGGTGGGGGGCACTGGTGTCCCACTTTGTACAGCTCCCCCTAACTGCAGCACACGGGCACACGCACGCACTGCGCACCCCTGGGATGGAGCTGGGTGGATTCTGCAGTGAGACGAAGCATCCAAGAAACTTTGCTGTCATTAATAGGCTGTAAAATAATAAGGGAGGAAGGAAAGCAAACGACACCTTCCCTTCAGCTTCTGTCCATCTTGCGCTCCGATCCCCGACAGCCAGAGCCGGGGCAGAATAGAAAATCTGCTTAATTTGACCTGTCGACTCTTCAGGGGGAATTGCTCGCGAAGGTCACCTCATTAAGAGGAGCGAGAGCCGAGTCGCGCACCTAGGGGAGGCTGGTGACTCCAGCCGGCTGAAGGGTGACCTTTTCTCCAGGCGCGCGTGGCGCAGGAGGAGACGGGTCCTGGCACGCGTGCTCCGACCCAAATGGCAGTTAGTTTCGCAGACACTTACATGTCCCGAGCACTGGTTTTGAACTTTTCATTCTCACAAGCTTGTCAGCTCTTGAAAGCTGTAAGTGCCTGCGGTGTCTCTTGCTCGCTGACGGGGTGAGCGTGACGCTGTGCGAAAACCTTCCCTCCCTGCCAGCGGTCACGGGGAGCAGGATAAGTCCTGAGATTCCTACCCAGGGAAAGGTCTAGGCACATCTTGAGCCCACCACAGACAGATCTTTCCTTCTGCAGCGTGTCTGAGTGGAGCTGCATCTCAGCTCCCCAGAAAGCAGGCTGGATGTGACCCAGACGTGGCCAATGAGCAGCCTGTGAGGACGCAGCATGAGTGCACGACTCCCCAGAGCAGACCAGCTTGTGGGGCAGAGCGGACAAAGGAGCTGGAGCTTCATGGGGGGCCTGCTGGCACCCTGGGTGCAAGCCCTCCTCCCATCCCCAGTGCTCTTCTGTGCCCAAGCTGGGTCCCCAGTGCCCCAAGCACTGTGGGCAGCAGGGCACTGCAAGGCCAGCAGCAGCAGCTCCCCTGCGGGAAAGCAAATGATGCCTGGTTTCTGCTGCTGCCTCAGAAGGGATTTTTCTTGCCTTTCATGTTGTCACCGAGCTGGGAAAGGAGAACATCAACTTTCCTTGCCAGCAGCCGCAGCATTCATCCCGCTGTGCTCCTCCAGCAGCTCAGCAGAGCGTGCTGGACGGCACATCTCCCTGGAGAGCTGCACTTCCACCCCTTCCCAGAGCAGGAGAAGAGAGACATGCCTGCCTCATCCCTTGCACTGCCCTCCACAGACCTTTAATTCTTTCTCCTCTGATGTTAATCTTGGAGGTGGTGCACAGGTCAAGTTTAATATGCTACCCTGAGGGAGTTTCATTTAGAGCCAGTGAGAGGGAGACTGGGGTTTCCCATGTAGTCCGAGAGCATCACCAGCTTCCAAAGGCAGCATCAGCAAATGCCAGTGGAGGCCGTTTCCCACTGACCTGCCTTTTACCCACAGCTCTTGCCAGAACCTGATGCCTCTCTGCCCCACACAGGGCTGAGCCCAGCACACCCCCCACGTGTCCACTGGGCCACTGCCCGGGGCCACTCTCAGATGCCATCCTATTGTGGTTTAGAGACAAACCCACCATACCGTTGGCTCACCTCCCCCCACTCCCCACAAAAGAGAAGGAGAAGATGCAGAAAAATTGTAAAAATCCCTCAGGCTGAGATAAAGAGGGTTTAATACAACAACGCAACAGGGGAAACAGCAAACAGCAACCACAAATAACAGTAATGAACCAACACACACCAAGACAGGAGGGTGAATGACCCGGGAACACGGAGGCTCAAGCTTGGTCACCCTTTCACACTTTGCCCGGGCCACCCCAGCCCTTATAGTACCAGCCATGACATCAGTATGGTATCTACCAGCACATTGCTGGTTCAGCTCTCTGTCTTGACTGTGATACACACACACACCACTCCAGGCCTGGCTTTTGGTGAAAATTAACCCTATCCTATCTGAACGCAGGACGCATCCCTGACTCAAATGCTGGCCCATGGATGCCTCCTGGCTCACAGGCAAATGTGTGTCCCAATGCCCAGCCCTGCACGCTAGGGAAGAGCTGACAGTGGTGACAGGGGCAATGGCAATGACAGTGGCAATGGTATGTCCACTCACTCCCCCTGCCTCAGTTTCCCCACCTGTGAGTAGGACTCAGAAAGCACAGTGGGCTATTTATGGACAGTTCTCTTATGAGATCTATGGGGGGACACACAGAGACCGTGCTGGAATAGGGCTACCTGTCTGAAGCATTTGTTGGGGGTACCAGGGGCATGCTGATGTAGCCATGTCCCCATGTGCAGACCGAGAGACCTCATCCCTATCTGCTGCTTGGGCACGTGGTGGCAGCGCCTCCCGTAATGTGAAAGGACAGGCAGTAAAAGACTGTGATGTGGATAATAAATATCCATTAAACCAGCTTTTAATCTACCCTGCTAACAACAGGGATGCCAGTGAGCGAGACAGGAGCCTGGCAGGCTGCGTGCCGGGAGCAGGTGGCTTGCAGCAAGCAAGGTACTCGGGCATCCTGCCGCGGGCTCTCCCGCCCAGGGAGGGGATGAGCAGAGCATGGAGCCAGGAACAGTTCCTGGGGATGGCAGGACATGCTACCGAGCCACCACAAAACAGCTCCAGCCCAGCACACAGTCCCAGCACCAGCTGTGTGGGACCTGGTGTGACACTGGTTCCTCAGGGGGAAATGCCATCTGTGCCCAGAGAAGATGGTGAAGCCCCAGCCCCTCTTCCACCAGCAAAGGAGAAAGCAAGTTTCTACCTTTCCCTGGGTTCTGGGGAGTAGAGCCACATCCTAGCCCTTGGAGGTTGGTGCTTCGAAGGGAAAAACCTGGCTCTTCTCCATCACTCCCCAGACAACAGCCCCATGTAGACCCCCTCAAGGAAACTGTGTGTTGCTCATCCCTTGATATATGGATCTGGCCATTTGTCCAGCCTGTCCTCCTCTCCAGGGGCAACAGACTCTTCCTGGAGCAACTCTGGGCAACAAGGATGTCTTCTTTCCTAACTTCTACTCAGGAGATTCTCTCTTCTTTGTGTATAATGTCTTCACCTTCCCCTGCCAGCGCTGCCACTCACTATTTATGGCTGTACAGTGTGGAGGTCACAGCTGGTGTCCTTCCTCTGCTTTCAGCAAAGAAGAACGTGCCCCTGGATTGCTGCTGCCTCTGCCACGATGCTCTTTGCTGGAGCCAGAGCCACCTGCAAGATGGTAGGTCCATCCCCTGGGAACATGGGCTTTTCCCAGTGCAGACTTTTACCCAATGTATGAATTTTGGGGCAGGGAGGAAATTCCACCCAGGAATATCAAACCGTTTAGCTGGGGTTTGATGCTGTTGAATCGTTCAACAGTAAAACGCTAGATAGAATAGGAACATAGATTTGAAGTAATATGATAATATAAAAGCCCAAATGAAATGAAACCAAATGATAATGTCAAATTGAAATGTTCATCTCTCATCGGAAAGAATTCTTTCAACATTATTGAAACAAAATGTGAAAGTTGAAATCATTTGATTTGACACTTCTTCATAGAAAAAAAATCATCAGGATCGACATGTTCCCAGGAGATGTTCAGATTTTAAAAGCTGCTCTGCTGGGAAAATGTTGCCAGACAGAAACAAGACAGAGCAAAGGAGCCAGTTGCTCCCTCTGCCCCCTCTCTGAGCCATGTGTTTGACAGGGAGGGAAGATTAATGCAGAGGGATGCTCGAGAGGGACAGAGCAGGTTCTACCCTCAACTCCACTCCTTTACCAACCTGCTCCCCGACTCCATGCCCAGGGAGAGTGGCTTGGCTGGCAGCCTGACCCTGAACAACCCTGCTGGGGCCACACCAGCAAGGGACTTGTATTTCACCCTGCTCCTCCTGCCCCTGTATTTCACTTACTCCTCATCGCTGGCAGCAAGTGCTGCCGGCAGCAGCACCGAGGATCACACGGGAGGTTGTTCTGCAGCAGCCGGGCTGGCGCGCTGGGATTTCGCAGCCCATCAACTTGCCCAGTCCTGTCTCTCAACATTTTTATATTTTTTTCATGACCCCTCGTGAGTCTGGCACAGCTGCCAGAGCAAGGCTTGCTCTGAGATGCTGGCCTGGGTGGGTTGCACCCCTCCGGCACTTTCTGACTTGTCCAAGGGTGGAGGGGTGTGGTGAGGGGTGTCTGAAGGCAGTGATGGCCCAGCGATAAGTGAGATCCACCCCTCTCTGCACGTTTTGATAGCCTGGCATCTGCCTCCAGAAAACTCTGCCCTTGGGGTGTGCGGAGCCCTCAGCCAGGATCACTGCCCCAAACCCCCTTCCCTTCACACTCCCTCTAGCCTGGCTTGGAGGAATGGGCATCACCATCCTCCTGAGAGGGTCCGAGCCCTCTGCTCCCCCCACTGCATTACCAGGTCTCCAGGGCTTTCCCAGGCTGGCAGGGGATGGCAGGAGACCCAGCAGTGCCAGCTCAGTTGGGGCAGCAAGTGCCCGCAGCAGCAAAGCAGCTGCACAGCGGCAGAACAACCCTTGCAGCCCATTGTGCAAGGGGGGGGGCATGCCCAGAAAACCCAGTGGCAGCCAGGTTCTGTGTCTGTGCTGGGTGAGAGCAGGATGCAGCTGGGGCCAAACCTCCCTCCCGGCTTGCTGCCTTTCCCTGGGCTGTGGAGCTCTCCACGGCCGGGGCTGGTGCTAATGAAGATTTCCTGGAGCGCTTGCTTAGCAGAAAATGATTGGTTACACCCGAGCTCGTAATTAAAAAAAAAAGAGAGCGAGTGCACTAATGGGTATTTATTTGACTGTTACCTTGTCATGTATTTATCGATGCAGATAAATTCAAAATCATTAAATGCTTTACGGGGCCTGACAATTTACAGCCCCTGTCAGCGCTCCACGCTCTGCGGCAGGGGAGCAGCACGGTGCGGTGGCACTGCCGTGGGCATGGGACCCATCCTGGCTCCCACCCTGCCTTGGCACCAGGTCAGGAACCAGCTGGGGCGTGTGGAGTGTGGGGGACAGCAGCCTGGGTCTAAGTGTGGTGTGTAAAAACTGGTGCTGAGGCGATGCTGTGTCACGATCTCTGCTCTGCAGGGGTGTGTGGCAACAGTGACGGGTCTCTGCTTGGGGCTGAAAGTGCAGCCTGGGTGTGAAGGGCACCTTTGGCGCTATGTGGCAGTGGGCAGTCACTTGAGCTGTATCCCCAGCTCCCCACAGCCCCCATCCCTGACTCAGACATCCCTGTACGGATGACAGCAGCAGGCACACGGGACTGGAGATGCCTCGAGGGCAAGGTGGGGCTGGAGTAATTGGTCATCTCTATGTTCAAGTGGAAACCTCAAGACAAACACGAAGGAGCTGTCTGGCACTGCTCAGAGGCTAAATGTGAGCTAACATGACCACAGCACAGGGCAACTCTTCCTTTGCCTTCTTCCTTGGGGTGGAAACCCCTTTCGATGCCTCTCCATCACAGAGCCAGTGAAGACAGCGGTGGATGAAGGCAAGGTGAACAGTCTTCTCAGCTCTGTAACAAGCACCAGGGGCAGCCCAGAATAGCTGGAAATCTCAAGAGAGAGTCTCTCTAGAGACTTATCAGGTGTGCAGGGGGAGACGGGGGCATCTCTTGACTCAGTGTTTGCATAGCAACAAAGCCCTGCCTTCATGCTGATTATACAGCCCCTAATTACCTTATTATTTCTATTAGCTGAGGCGAGCAGCCCCTTCCTCTCAACACCCCCACAGGCAGCCGGGGTCCGGGCCTCAGTGTGGACATCTCAGTGCTCTGATTGTTTGTCAGCAGCATTTTACAGCCCACAGAGCAGTGCTCGTGCGTGGCAGCACCTGAGCTGGCACAGCCTCCTGCCCCCCAAGTGCAGCTCCCTCCGTAGCATCCAGACCCTGCGGCCCATGGGTGCGGGGCTGCACAGACTGCACACTCCTGTGCCAGAGCTCATGGTGAGCAGCTCTGCCCCGTTTCCCTCGAGATCTTTCAGGGAGGTGGCTTGCCCAGGGAAGAGAAGTGATGCTCGCTCTGCAGGGCGGCTGCTCCCCCCAGGACCCCTGCAGCACAGACCAGGGTAAGCAGCAGCAGCCCCAGTCTGGGGCAGAGATACAGATGCTGTGACTCTCATCCTGCCCACTGCCAGGCCTCCAATGTCCCCAAGATCCAAACCTGACTGAGTCCAGGTCTGAACAGCATTGCTTACAATGCAGATGTGACCCTTGCCTCTGTCACAGTTCTGTCCTGAACCCGAACTCGGCATGGAGGGAGAATCCCAGCTCCCTGTGCTCAGACCTGCTCCTCATTGCAGCAAGGGCCTCTGAGGGGCAACATCTTCACCTTGATCTTTGCAGTCTTGCACCCTTGATCTTTGCAGTCTTGCACCATGGGGAACGGTCAGGCTGGCATCAGCCCCAGGGTGAGCACAGCTGGCAATGCTGCAGGCTGGCCCCAGGCAGAGCTGGGAGAAACCTCTGGCTAAGCACCCTGCCCCTGAGCACCCTGAACCAGCTGCCTTGCTGCCCTTGCTGTCTGCAGGCAGCCTGGGAGGCAGGAGCACAGCTCGCTCCTACCTCCACTGATCCCCTCTGCCCGCCAGCTCCTTGCTAGGTGTTAACAGCAGGATGAGACCCTGGGCAGCATCCAGGCTGCTAAGCCTCCTCCCAGCAGCTCAGCACCCACCAGTGACAGTGGCCGCTGCACCATCAGGTGTGGCGTGGGCTCAGGAGGGCTCTGCAAGAGCTGATCCCGTTGTGCTGGGAGCACGCTGCGTGGCCGCTCGGACGGCGTCATTGTTCGGGAGTGAAGAGGCAAGAACTGGGGCTGTGCACGTAAGTAGGTCACACGCGAGGCTGGAGACGAGGCCACAGGCACAGACTATAAATACAAGAGGGGGAAGAGATGGACAAGGGAGGTGGGAATGTCTGAGAATGGGCAATGACAAAGCACGGGGGACTCACAGACAGCCAGACTTGCAGGACCATGTCCCTACCAGCCGTGCAAAGGCACAGAGGTTTCTCTGCTGTATTTCTTGCCATCAGCAGCATCCTAAGTTTTCTCTCTATTGTTACCCTTCCAGTGCGGGAGGAGAAGTCCTGTCCTGACCCCACCTTGCCCAACACAGTCCTGTATCCGAGCTCTTGCCTGCTGGGATCTAGGTGGGGAGGATGGTCACAGGTATACAGCCTCTAGCTGCATCACAGCCTTTATCCTCCTGATCGCTGCAAGCCATAACATTTTACTGCAACATGCACCAAGGCTGGGGACAAAGAAGCAGCTCAGCCACCAAGATTACGAGGAAACACATCCCTCTGCCTCACAGGGGTGCTGGGCAGTCCTGGTGTCCCCATATCAGGCTGAAGAGACTAGAGTGCCCCCCCGAGATACCCCATCACAGTGAGAGTGCACGTGGGGGCTTCCCTTCCTCCACAGCCCAGGACAGTCCTTTGGCTGTGAGTGGGTGACATGTAACAAGCATACCCAGGGCAGCATCACTTTGCAGGACCGATGCCAGCAAATGACCCATCTGATGGCAGGGTCAGAGCGATGCTCGCCTGCTGCCTCCCTCGGCAGCACCTGATGCTTCAGCACATGGTTAAACCCGGCATCCTGCAACCTGGTGGGTTGTGAGATGCTGAACACAGGCAGAAAAAGCCTTCCTGGCCCCTGTGGTGATCAGCTGGTGCCCTGAGGCAGGAGGTGCAATTAACCTTCTCTTGACAAGATTAACTACCAATGTTATTATTGATCATAAAATTATCCAGCCTTTTCCAAGCCCCAGCCACAGGATTGGAGTGGAGGTGATGCGGGAACAGAGAGTGCAGAAATGAAGATGCAGCATTTGCAGTGTCCGAGCACCGTCCTGGTGCATGTGAAGGAGAGATGGCAGACATCTCTGCAACCTCCCTCCTGCACACCCTGGGGTGCTGTGACACCCCAGACCTTGCAATGGTCCAACCCAGGAAGATGCATGAGCTGAGGCACATGGAAAGACAGCAGGAATTAGGAAATGGCCAAGAGGACCCTTGACATTAAATATGAAGGAAAATAAAGCTTTGAAATTAAGGGACAAAAAAAAAAAATCCCTGATCTAATCCATGGCTAACTACTGGGCAAACCAGCACAAAGGAAAGGTGAGGCTTCGTGTTTCAGAAGCTGTGCTTGATTACACGTTGTGCATCAGGCATCATTCTGAATAAAAGATAAACAGGAAGTTTTCTAATTCCAAACCTGCCAGCCCCCCATCTCATCCCATAGATGGGTGTGAGCCAGGGGTAGGTCACTTTGGGATGGATCAGGGTGAACCACGCTGGCCTGTCCTTGCCATACCCAGCCCCATGCAAACCACGCTGAACCTGCAGCCCTCTGTGGTCTGGCTGCAAGTGGAGTCACCCTGGGCACCAGGGTCTGACCCCTGCCTCAGGGCAGGATACAGGAACTGGGGGGTGTAACAGGGACAGGGTGTTGTCCTTTGGCATCTAGAGCAAAACCACTGCAAACAGTTTAATCACTGTGCAAGTATGTCCAAGCACTGGTCACTCACTGAGTGCCTTCTTCAGAATGCTGATCCGAGGAAAATCTTTCCTTTTTTTATAACAGAAACCAAGAAACTGGAAATTCTCAGGATAAAAATTGTTTCTGGACTTGGTGAGGAGAATCAGGCTTTGGCTGTTGGAAAGCCAGGCATTTTCATCATCTTCTGTCCTGACAGCTTTTGTTTGGGGTTTTTCATTTATGAAAGGAAAGGATTTGGCAGGGAGGGAGTATCTGATGGCAGTGCAGGGAACAGGGAGAAAAAGAAGATTCCTTTACAAAATTTGCAGTGGAAAATAACTAGAGTTTGTTGTTGTTGTTTGCTTTTTTTTTTATTATTATTTTTTTACCTGCCTCTTTTGAACCTCCCCGCTGGAAAGGGCTGCCATGGCCTCACACCTCCCACCCGCTGTGCCAGGGGCTCATCCATGGGGCAGGGGATGCCGTGTGCTCCCACCCCTGCCTCCCCACGCAGCTGGGGCTGTCGGCAGCGGCGGCTGCCAGCGCTAACCCAGATTCCAGGGGCGTCATGCTGCCGCGGCTGCTAAATTGGCAGCATGCAAGAGCCATGTCACCTGGGTGACAGGGTGTCTCTGACTGCGGGAGTGTTTGAATACACTGCGCCGTGTGCTAAATACTCCCATCATCACAACTGAGCTGGAGAGGCTGAGGGGGAAAGCTCCCTGCGGTATTTGGAGCAAGGATGGAGGCTGGATTAGCAAAGCGCATGGGGCAGTGAGCATCCCTGGTGCCTGGTCACCGTGGCCACGGTGCCCTAATGGGGGCATATTAATATTGTCCGGTATTATTATACTGAGAGTGACAGAGCACTGGAACAGGCTGCCCAGAGAGGCTGTGGAGTCTCCTTCTCTGGAGACTTTCAAGACCCGCCTGGATCTGTTCCTGTGTGGCCTGCCCTGGGTGACCCTGCTCTGGCAGAGGGGCTGGACTTGATGATCTCCAGAGGTCCTTTCCAACCCCCACCATTCTGATTCTATGATTAATAACTCTGGGCCATTAGTGATTGTGAGCAATAAGCATAATACATACTGGCGAGCCTCTTGCTCAGGCTTGCACTCTCCCCTTCAGCTACAGCTTTTAGCTGGTCTGGGAGAGGGGCTGGAGCTCAGCTGCAGAGGAAACAGCCCCAGAAACCCTCCTGGCCCTTGGCAGCAGAGAGCTGGCTGCATCGCTTACTGGCTGGAGGTTGGGCATCTCTCCAGGAGCGTGCCCTTGCTCTCTCGACCATCGCCAAGCTCCCAGACGCTGGTAGAAGAGCTAGTTATCTTCTGCTGAGAGGAAATGAGGGAGCAATTAATCGCCCTTTTTCTTCAGAAAACAGCTGAGAAACCACAGACCAAGGCTGGAGTCACAGCCGGGCCATGTGGTGAGAGGGGTTTCCCTGGGGGGGCACAGGCACACGGCGGTCGGAGCTGTGTGTCTCTGAGAGTCAGATGCCGATGGAGAAGGTAGCGGGGAAGCTAAGGAGACAGACACAAGTGTGCTGGTAACCGGACCTTGGGATAGTGCTTTGGGCAGCGTGGCAGAAGCTGGGGCTCATTGTCAGGAAGGTTCTTCCCACCACCTGAGCCTCTTGGAAATGTGAAACCAAAAAAAGCCTCGTGCGTTGGACCCCTCTCCCCTCAGTGGAAAGGGAAGGCAGTGAAGGTCCACATCAGCTGAGCATGGGGCTTGGAGGTGCTGGGAGGACTTTGCAGTCAGTGGCTGATGGTAATCATTGTGTATGTAAAGCACCATGTGGGGTCCTCCATGACCACCTTCACTGGAGACATGGGGGCCTCACGATGGATATGTAAGCACCAGAGTTGGCTGCATCAGCCCTGTCCTGTCTTTTCTTGAGGGAAACAGCATCCGCTGCTCTCCTTGTCCTCTCTCACATGGAAACTCTTCCAAGCCACTTGCAAGGGACCTTCCCCACTATCCCTGCTGGAGGGTGGTCATCCATCATTTGAGGGTTGGACTAGATGCTCTCCAGAAGTCCCTTCCAACCCCTACCATTCTGTGTTTCTATGGTTATGCTTAAGTGCTCCCTGCAGCAGACCCATCACAGCTCCCTCCTCTCTATCAGGCAGATACGGGCTCATGCCAGCACAAGAGCCCAGCCCTCAGATACTCTCCCATGTTCCCAGCCTCTCGGCACACAGGTCAGGAAACCGAGTTGCCTGTGTCGAATAAGTGACACATGTTGCAGGACAGTAGATCTGCAGGTCCTCAGGGTGACAGGCTGTGGCACCCCAAGAGGCCAGAAGCCCCGTGCTGCTGCAGCAGCTCCATCACAGCAAGTAATTTCTGCTCTGAGCAGTCAGCTTTCCAGCCTCAAGGTGGGCACTGCTGCTGGACAGCAGGCTGTCTCCACGTGTACATAGGTGGTTTCAACCGTGATCTTCTGGATCAGACAAATGTTGACCAGGTCCTGGGTCTGTTTCCTCTGCAGCTGAGCTCCAGCCCCTCTCCCAGCCCAGCTAAAGGCTGTAGCTGAGGAAGGGAGAGCCCAAGCAAGAGGCTCACGGGTGTGTATTCTGCTCATTGCTCACAAATACTAATGGCCCAGAGTTATTAATATTGCCACTGTAGTCATATCTGGGTAATTACTGCCATTAACCACCAGCAGAACTATTGAGTTCCCCTAATCAGTGCATTATAATAATTGGGACCAAGTGTTTTATAGATCTGGACACTAATTCCTTCCTAGCACCTCTCCCGCCCTGGGAGCCACTCCTCCCTGCTCAGCTGCCAGCCTGGGGAGCTGCTCCTTGCCACGGGCTGCTGGGCACTCGTGTGACCCACGTGTCATGGTGTGAATGATGGCTTGTGCAGGGATGTCCCTTGTCTACATCCGATGGGAAATGATGGCTGTCGGAGATTTGGTTTCTAGGTCTTCCCTGCTCAGGGCTGGTCCCTGTGCTTGGGCTGTCGCCAACAGACTCATCAGGCTGTGAAGGTGGAGGGGTCTGTAGCAGGGCTTGCAAGAGGGGAGGATGGTCCGGGACCTGCATGTGTGGTCCAGCAGTACTGCAGCTCCCCAGTGCTGGGAGGCAGCAGGACTGGGGGGAGTGCTTTGGCTGTTCCCATTCTGGTAGAAATTTCTATCCATTCTGATAGAAATCTGGTGTGGGTGAAATTAATTGCACAGTCTGCTATTTACACCAATTTCCTCTTGCTCTGGAAAGCTCTTCGCTACTACAGCCATCTGGACCTCTGAGCCCAAACCCCCCTTGGCCCAGAGCTGGTGGCTGTTCAGGTAGTGATTCAACGGGTTGCATAAGATGAGCATCTTCTCCTCCATGCTCCCGGATGCACGGAGACGAGTGGGCAGCCGCCTCCGCATCGCCACTGCCTGTCACCAGTCCCCCTGCCTTGCCCCGCGCTTCAGGAGGGAGGTCAGGCAGGGCAGCTCCCTCCCCAGCTCTGCTTTCCCTAAGCACCAGCAAGCCCTCATTCTCCCCAGGTTAGGAGGCTGGATCCAAAATCATCAGACCGGCGTCTGCCACAGACCCTTGGGACAGACCACGGGGGAAGTCGGTCCCAGAGTGGGCCCTGGCAGGGAGGGCTGGAGTCTGTGGGCAGAGCAGGTCTGCAGCCCCCCCAAGACACCTTGTTCCCCATCTAGGGCAGAGAAACAGATCTGTGACTCGTTCGTGACTGGGAAAGCACAACCGCATGGAATTTAGAGCCAGCCTGCAAGCGAATATCTCTGGAAATGCTAATAAATCAAAAAACAAGAGGGGAACTCTTGGGGGGTGGGGGTTAAACAAAAGGTTTTGTTGTGACCAAGCCAATGCATTTTCTTCCAACCACAGCCAATTCACAGAAATTTTTTGATGTTTAGAAAAATAAAATTAGGGGAAACTTTGAAACAAAGTCATTTGGAAGAGAAAAAAAAATCAAAACATTTCACTCTGAAAATGCTGAAATGAAATGTTTTGATCTTTTGGGGTTTTTTTTCCTCCAAACAAACCATTCAGCAGAATTGACATACTCTTCCAGAACCTTTTCATGTTGTCAAATCTGAATTTTTATTTTATTTTTCTACCAAAAAAATAAAATAAAATAAAATAAAATAAAATAAAATAAAATAAAAATCCCTCTCAGCTCTAGCCAGCCAGAGAGGCGAGTTCCTAGCAGGCAAGGAGATGTGCTCATTCCTTGGTGGGAGCTCCCTGGCAGTTTCTGGGGGAGGGGTGACCCTCTGAGGTCTCCCCATGGCTGCGAGTCCTGGGGAGAGACGTTCAGCCCTGCAGAGCAGAGCGCAGCGAGCAGATGTGCCGGAGAGCAGAGCTCATCCTCCTGCACGCTCATCCTCCTGCACGCTCATCCTCCTGCACGCTCATCC
>JANVCC010000120.1:1035552-1079796 GCA_025345505.1 Todiramphus chloris collaris | reverse complement strand
CCTGCACGCTCATCCTCCTGCACGCTCATCCTCCTGCACGCTCATCCCCGATGGGACTCCCGGTGCTTCCTCGTCACCCCAGGAGGGATGAGCCAGGTGAGAGCTGCGGCCCTGGCCCCTGGGATCCGGCGGGTGAGAGCACAGAGCAGTGCAATCACCGGTGCTAATTGCAAAGGCAATGTCTAGCAGAAATAAGATGGTTATTCTGCATCACTGGACGCTCTTACAATCAAATTGTCCACCGACAATTAGCTGAGCAGGAGAAATAGGAATTAGATTTCTAATTATTCTGCTGGTGAAAGGCGTTTCAGAGCACTTGGAGGGATGGAGGAGGGAGAGGTTTGTGTCTTCGCTGGGCTGCAGAAGCTGCCATCCCTGCTGTCGTTCCCAGAGGGTTAACCGAGCCAGGGAACAGGGACTGCAGCTGGGAAGTACAGACGGCTTCTTGGGAGGCTTTGGCCAGTGCTTATTTTTCACAGCTGGGTTATTTATTTCTTTTATTCAGCCACCTGCACGACTGAGCAGGCAGCACTCTGTGCTTCTCTCCAGGCGCTCGCACGCTGGCAGCGTGTTCCTGCTGGCCCTTGGGCATCCCCCAGCCCTGTCCTGGGCCTAGGACATCTCCCATCCATCGCCTGCTCTGCTGAGGGACCAGCTGCATCCCCCAGCACACTCCCAATGGCACCGTCTCCAAGTAACAAGGAAATGGGGCAGGTGAGCAGGACCTGAGCTCCGACCCCAAACCCCCATCCTGCAGCTCTGCAGTGAGCCCACGTCCTGAAAGGCAAGGGAGGAAGCACGAGGATTTTTCTGTTTGTTATTAATGTTCATCTTGACTCATACTGGTGGGTGTCGTACGACTCAAGGGAGTCTCCTGATGCTGCAGCTCCTGGGGCTGCATCGCGAGGACAATGGGAAGTCCTCCCGCCTCTGCTCCCTGAGCTGATGAGGAACATCCATGGCATCCCCTGCGCCTACGGGTCTGGCTGTTTTGGAGGGTGGTCCTGGACCACAGAGGCCCTTACACGCACTCCAAGGTGGTGGTTGTAGTTCAGCTGCGTTCTCATGCAGCAGGTGGGGGTGGTGTAGCTGCAGTGTCCCAAAACAGCCAGAACCCTCCCTTATGTGCAACATCTGCATCAGTGCTGATGGCAACACACTGCCCTTGTGCAGCAAAAGCCATAGGCTGGGGGAAAAGACCTTCTAGTTTTTGGTACCCATTAGTGCAGAGAGCAAGGAGGTCTGAGAGCAGTTTTCCTTTCATCCATCTCTCAACATCAATTCATCATCCAGCTGCTGCTCACTACAGAGAGGAGGGTCCTGAGCAGTGCTGAGGGAACTTTCTGAGAGGCTTCCTGCGTCTGCTTCTCCATATCCCTACAGCCTGTTGGAGGGTGATGGGTTCAGAGCACCCTGGCCCTGCCAGGAGAGCAAGGCTGGCTGTGAGCCCAGTGCAGCTCACAGGACACCCAACAAGGACCCTTCTCTTCTGATCCTACTGTCACTTTGGGATCCAGAGTTCCCATGGGCACAGAGTTAACTCCACCACTCTCCCTCATGATGCCACCAACAGCAGAGCCGCCAGCATCCTTTTCATTTCCAGCAGCAAAAGCAAGAACAGTGAAGGGGGTTATGTTACTGCCTTGGACACCTGGGCAGGACCTGCTGTCAGATTTGAAGCATCAGTCATCTGCAGACAGAATTTGTCCTGGTCTCTCCTGCCTCACCACTAGAGAGGTGTCCCAGGGTGAAGACCTGGAGCAGCTGCAGCAAAATGCTAGCATCCAGATTTAGTGGTGAGTGGATCTCCTGCTGCTATTGCCCCTCTGAGCATCGCTGGTCCCTGCTGCAGCCTGGAGCTGAACCCCTCCATCCGCAATCAAAGTCACCTCACAGAGTGTGTGGCTGCGGGTCAGCACATCGACACTGTCCATGGGTTTGGGCTCGGCAGAGACCACCGTGGTTTGCTGCTGTTGAAGGCTAGGTGTCCTGTATCCTCACCAGGAGCTGCCCTGCACCCCACAGCCCAGGCCTGTCGACACGCTGCCCGTGACAGACTCACTGCTCCAGGGCAGAGGAGCTGTGGCGTGGGCACAGGCAGCGTGGGGAAGGCAACGTGGGGAAGGCAGAGGTGAGTGCAGCTGGTTCTCGTGCTTTGGAAAGGATCAGCCCCAGGTGCTGAGGCTGCTGTGGGAGTACAGCCAGATATAGCCACACAATGTACGTTCTCATGTGCACACACACACACATATATATGACTCCCCTTTGCCTTTGAGTCACCGGTGTTAGAAACCTTCTCTGCCAAGAGTCTTCTGAGAGATATTCCCCCTCTCTCTCTGTTTCTCTCTCTCTCTCTTGCATACGGGCTAATTTTATCTTCTGTCTTTCATCTGCCTGTGTATCTACCACTCCTGACAAAAAAGAGATTTTCACAGATTTTGCTAGTGCTCACCAGCTCTAAAAGCTTTCATCTCCCTCTGACGATGAGTGCATGTCATCTGCTCGCTCCAAATTACAGCGGAGGCCTTCACACTCAATCGGAGCATTTTCTGCCTAATTTCCCAGGCAGCAAGATTAAGTGTGGGCTCGAGGCTTGTCTGGTGTGATCCACAGAGCAACCCGCCTCCCCGCTCCCTGGGCTGGCCCCGGGGAAGCCAGGAGCACACCTCGCCCTGCCTTCTCCAACGTGCAGTCTTGGAACAAGATGTGCAAAAGCAGTATCTCCAGAAGGCAACTCCTTACCCGCGTACTGGAGGGGGATGTCTGGGCAGGGGCTCTGCCAACGTGCGCAGAGCCCTCAGGTCTGCCCATCCAAATGAGGTGCCCGGGTGTGAAAGCAGCTCCGAGAGCTCCAGATTCAAAAGGCCCCTCTGCACCAAACCCTCCCTGGCAGAGGCTGCTGCAAGTCCAGGAGGCAACAGCAGCTTTTCCGTGCAGTGCTCAGTCTGCCTGCAGAGAGGGGAGCAGCGGGTGAGGCGTTAGCTCCCAGTTGTCACTGCAGGGGTTTCGCAGGGCACAGCCGGATCAGCAGGTCCCAAGTGGGAGTTAAGTGCCACCCTGCCCACACCACAGAGTCCGCTCCCTGCATCTCCTCTCTCTGAGGCTTCATCAAGAGAAACACAGACTGGAGACAGGATGGGCTGGGCAAGAAGAGCCCTGAGCAGGGCATCACTGGGGGCCCCCAGTTCCTGACAGCTATTTCCAACTCCCAACAGGCACCCCCATTGCAGGGAGCTGCCAGGCCAGACCCTGCCCTCTCTGTCTTCAGCATTCCCTGCAACACTACAGAACATCTCCCCCATGCAGGCATGCTGTTTGCCCGGGCCCGGCCTCCCCTGGCACAGCATGTTGTCCCTGGGCACCAGAGCAGGCAGCTCACATGGTCCCTGTGACCCACTGCCAAGCAGGAAGGATGCTGTGATCAGCAGGTCCAGTCTTCTTCCTGGCAAAGGGGGCTGGATCTGTTGGAAGGGCATTCATCAATGTTTATGGCACAGGAAGATGTGCAAAGATCTTTTCATAACACAATTACACTGGGACACTGGCTGTGGGGGTGACTGAGGACCAGGAAGGCTAAGAAAACCTTTCTCCTTCCCTAAGTAGTGAACAGTACGTGGCCAAGATCTGACTTTCCTCGGTGTCCCCATGGTCAGGTGGCTGAATTTGGGCATCCCTTTGCAGTGAAAATGTTTCACGTCAACACCTCCCTGCCTCTCCCAGCACTCCCTGCCCAGTCAGGTCACCCAGGTGTGAGGTGAGACCATGTATTTTTTGCAAGCTCCCCTCCATTCAGCTGTGCCACTGGCACAGAGACGCCTCTCACAGGCAAGGAGCTTGGCCCAAATCCCCACGTTCTGACACAGACAGCTTTGACAGGGGTTTCCAGGAGGTTGATGCTGTCTATGGGTGGTTTGCACCCACATCACATCTCTGATTCCTGCCAGGGTGAGAGCTGTGGTGTCCACTCCAGGACATGCCAACTGCTTCTCAACAGCCACCTCACTTCCCCCAGGGCAGGCTGTCCTTGGGGTCCAGCCCTCGGGTACCAACTGAGTTTGGTGGTGGAGGGACACTCTGTTTCTTGAAAGCAAAGTTATTTTTGAGTGAAGCAGAGAAGACAACACAGGGTTGTCAGGTAATGTCGTCAGGTAGCTCCAGCCCAGAGGTAACCCAGCTTCCCGACTGTACTACCCACCCTTTGCACTTCCACACCCAGCACCCTTCATCCTGCCCCACAGGTGACGTGGTCTGACCCCATCCCTTTAGGATTTCAAGCTGCATCTGCTCCCCGAGCACACGTATGAGGATGCAAGGCAAGTGGCGTGTGCTGCTGGAATGGGGGCTCGCACCCAGCGCAGACCTCGACTGCCAGGCAAGGAGCCCTCGCCCACCATGGTGGGTGGTGTGGGGAGGCAGCAGCTCCTCCCTCGGCTCCCTGGCAGGCAGAGCACGAGCTGAGATAGAGCGAGGAGCAGACGGCACGATTAGCTCTGCTCAAAAAGGTCAAAATACTTATCAGACATGAACAGCAAAGCTAAAAATACACTCGGCACCTCCCTGGCAATTCTCTCCCGGGGAAGTGACAGCCGTGGCTGGTGGGGAAGCGGGGGGGTGTGGATTGTGAACAGGGCTGCTGCACTCCTGGATGGGTGCCTGGATCAGCAAGGGGAGGGGTCTTCCCCCTTCTCCCATCCGTCCGTGTGACTAGGGAAGGGCAGAGTGACACCACTACCAGAGGCATCAGAGATGCTCTGGGTGAATGGGATGGTTGGGATAAGGCACGAGAGGGACAATGCTGCAGCCAGGGTGAAAGTCAGGCTATGGAGGAGGTGGGGGGGAAACCACACTGGAGCTGAGACATCAGGGACCAACAGGATGGGGGGAGACCAAGGAGGTAACAGAATGCCATGGAAGGTACAGGTGGGAGCTGGAGACACAAGACGTGCTCCCTTAGTAAAAAGCCAGTGCCATTACCCTACCTCACCCACTGTTCTCGCTTTCAGGGACCCCTCACAAGCATCCAGGCTGCAGGACGTTCAGGCATTTTCCCTTGATGCTCCTGGCCACCCCCACGCAGGCAGGAGACGTGCCCCATGGCCACGTGTCCGGGAGGAACCACACCGTGCAGCACACGCTCCCCGGGCACTGCAGCCCTGCCGAGGCACAAGCGCTTCTGCAACCAGCAGAACTGCAGAGAATCCCCCACCTCCTGAGGCCAAGGTCCTGGAGGAGAAGAGGTGACACGCACCACTAGGATCTCCTCACCTGCCTTGACACAGGCACCATCCGCCCCAGGCCCCTCAGATGTGTGTTTTGATGCTCTCCCTCCTGGTGCAGCAAATACATCCACAAACCCCTCTGGAGTGGCCCTGCCTCTGGAGTGGCCCTGCCTCTGCCGTGTTCGAAGCCACAGTGGGAGGGAAACTCTCAACGATGTGGCAATTCTTGGTCCTATTTTTTGCTTGAGGTAGGAACACGCTTGTTCACATCTCTCTGTGCCCCTGCAGTGCCTCTTTGAGCACAGCTCTTTCCACCTCAGCTCCTCCCTCAGCCCAGCACTCAGCCTGGGAAGACCCCCAGGAATAAATGGCTCCTCTGAGCCCCTTGAGGAACCTGGGCCTCCCAGTCCTAGCAAACAGGGTGTGCAACCTGCTGGTCTCCCAGGCAAAATTCAGTTGTGCCTCTTGCATTTCATATTCAAGGGTTTTTTTTCCTGGCAGAGGCTACGAGACAGTGTAGGCTGTGGTCAGAGGAGTCTGGGGTTGCTCTGGGCTAGCACATTACTCCCTGGCTCCTGTGGTCACAGGGAGTCCAGCCCAAGACCCAAGGCCATCCCTCCTCCATCGGTTCCCATGGTGGACATGCCTTGGGTGGGACTGCGGGATGAGAAACGGGTACTTTCCGACCAAAATTGCTCCATCCCTGCACATGGGAACGCACAGCGTGGGAAAGCTGTGGGACACCGGTGTGACACTAGGGATGGGGACCCAGCGGGGATCTGAGCAGCTTCCACGCATGAATCGGGTCTGCACCAGCACCATCCGCAGTGACAGCGAGGAGAAAAGACAGTGCCAATTTGCAGCAGGGCTCCTAAATGCTGTCTCTGCCAATCACTGTCACCACACAGCACCGAAGACCTCACCTGGGTGACGGTTCAGCTCCTGGTGTCCCCATCTCATTAGGAACAGTTACCATCATTATCGCTGCGTTTACTCCTGCCCTGCACTGTGCAGGCAAACGCTGGCCCTGCAGATGCCCGTGCTGCCCCTGCAGGGACAAGATGCTGGAGTTGAGAGACAAGACGAGTTGCGTGCCGCAAGGTCTCAAGTCATCTCAGGATTTCCTGGGGTGCTCAGGTGACTGGGACCAGCCCCAACAGCCCTTTGCTGTCCTGTGCTCCTGTACAGTGAAACGGGACCAGCTGCTGCTGTGTGCTTGCCCTGCTCTCCTCCGCCCTGGCACCCAGTGGATCCGTTTCTCTGCTGCACAGCCTGGATTAACCCTGGGGGTTACCTGTGTCTCGTGGAGAATAGGGCAGCCTGTCTCCATGTTCCACTGTCATGGGGCTACCTTGTGTCCCTGAAAGTGCAGACTGGGCTGCCCATGTCCCTGCCACTGTGTTCTGTCCAGCTGCAGACCTACAATTGGGAGGTGTCATCACTGCTCCCTGCTCTGTCGAGTGTCACCATCTTCCAGGAGCTGTGGAGATCACGGCCAGAACAGGAAGGACTGGGAAAGACCAGGGACCAGATGCCAGCCCCAAGCCCCATTGTGTCCAGAGGCTTGTTCTTGTGTCCTTGTGCCCTAGAATAGATCTGGTTCCCTCCTACACTCACCACTCTCCTTGTGCCGTAGTTGTGCAGGGGACACAAGGACCCCACTGTGTCATCCCTCTGCTCATCTCCGGGGAGGAAAGCAGGAGGAAAGATGTACTTATTGTTTTGCCTCCACTTTACCCTTCCTTTAGGTGAGGGCTTTTAATTTCCTTTCAGGGCCAGAGCAGCAAACACTAAATGATGTCAGATCCCTCAGTGCAAAGCCAGGGGATCCCCCAGCCTTTGGATAAGCTTTGGCTGAGCGACAGCCCAGTACCTGCAGGTCAGAGACCTTCCTGGTGCTGCTGACAGCTCTGCTAAAAGCTCAGCCCCTAAGGCCTTGCTAAGTGGCAAACAGCACAGAGAGCATCTGCAGAGCCTGTGACGAGGGTGTCCGGGTGGAGAGATGTTCTCTGGGCTGTTTTGCCTGCTCCTCTGAGCAGCAGCGGGTCATGGGCAGCATCATATCTCACCCTTCCTGCTTGGTGGGGGGTGGATTGATGCACAAGCAGACTGAGCCCTTCAGCCCAGCCGGGAGGGCTGGCTCCTCTCCAGCAGGTACAATGCTTTCCATGGGCGTCCCTGCAGAGGGGACAGTGCCATCACTGCTGGCAGCCCCTGCCACCCCTTGGCTCCCCCGTGCCCCTGCACCTCTCCATTAGCTCCATGGCGAGCGCTCCCACCCAACCTGTTGATTACGGACCCATCACCGCAGCTCGCTCTGCGTAATCGCCCCCTTGGTGCCACCCCTGGTGGAAGAGCCCCTGGAGAGCAGATGTGTTTAGCCACCGAGCCAGGGCTCCTTTGGTGGGTGCCTACACCTTTAAATCAGGGACTAAAAAAATAAAAAAATAAATAAAAAATCCTTCGCCTAGAGGGCAGTGGAACAATTTTGACTTTAAAAAGAGAGCGAGACAGAGAGAGCGAAGTGAGCGTTAACAACTCCTGATCCAGTCCCTGGGCATTCATTAATGTTTCATGGCGCTTTCAATTATTGCCTCCTCTGCCACTGCCGTCATCTGTCTCTTCAAATCGACGGTATAATAACCACTCAAGCAGAAATCCACTCTGCTGTCTGCCCGCCGCTCCCCTCCCAGACTCCGCAACTCCCTCTCTCCCAGCTTTTCATCTGGGCCTCACGCAGCTCACGCTGGAAGGGCCTGCGCCCCTTCCCTGCACATCGGGTGGCCCCAGCTGGGGACGGTGCCACGGGGGACGTGGGAGGCCAGGGGACGTGTCCGACCCTCCTGCTCCCGAGCCGGGCTTTTATTGAGCAGATCCCACCGCACACCGAGGTGTGGACGCGTGCTCGGGGGCACGGAGCGGATCTGACACACCAGTCCGGGTCTACGAGTCCCCGAGCCTTGCGTGCACCCCTTGCACAGCACCCACCCCACGTGCAGGGCACATCCCACCCACCAGCCTCCGGGCCCCACGTTCCCGGTCAGGAGCAGCCCAGGGTGTGCAGGCACCGCGTGTTCCGCGCACCCACGCAGCCCAGCCCTCCGCACCCACACACACGTGAGCAACTCGTCTCTGCCCGCACAGGCAGCGACAGGCAGGCTGCCTGCTGCGCACACAGCCCCGGGCTCAAACCCCAGCACGTGTTCCCGCGCCAGCAGATGTGTCCCACATCCCTCCTGCCCCTGAAACTGGCCCCACCTGAGCCTGCCCAGGACACCGGAGAGCCCCAGGCAAGCGTGGTCTCCCTGGGTGTCCAACAGCAATGGCCAGAGAACCTCTGGGTGCCTGGGGCAGGGTGGGGAGCGGTGCTGGAGGAGGTTGCCAGGGACTATGAAGCCAAGTTTGTCCTTGCAAGATGTCCTGGGTCAGCCAGGGGAGGTCTGCAGAGGGTTGGAAATGAGTGAGAAGCAGCTGAAGCACCTACAGCTCACTGCAGAGTGTGAGTCTCACCCAGCAGAGGAACTGCACAGCTCAGCTCAGCCTCTCGGAGCCTGGATAGTCTAAGATCTGCCAACGTCAAGGCTGCAAACCTCACACAAGCCCCATAAATCTTATATTTGCCTTGTCCAGTGCTCACAAATAAAGTGTCCCTGGGACTCAGCGCCTTGGGGTGAAGGAGACAGAGCCTTCAACTCAGGGCAAGGATCTGCAAAGGACCAAAAAGTGGGTTCCAAACTACTCTGCCTGGCATCCCCCAGCCTGTCTGGACACATCATTGCTGTCTGGGATGGGAGGAAAAACTCGTGGCTTCCATCGCAGATTGCAATGAACTCAAAACACCCTGTTTTGATGTCAGCGTTTCTGCTGGGGAAGACAAAAGCATTTTGCTTAGATGAAGTGATGTCCTTCAACCCCACCCCTGCATTCACTCCTTACCAAGGTGTTGGGACTCGGCACTTCTTAAAATTTATTCTTTTCCCAGAATGGAAATAGTGTTGAAATGTTAAAATTTCCAGTGGGACATTTCCTATTTAACTGTCCTCTCCGGGCTGGGATTTATGGCTGACAGCTGAATCACCCACATCTTGTTGCTATTACCATAAAGCCCTCCTCACTCCTGGGGTCCTCCCCAGCGCTGGCATCCAAGTGTTCTCCAAGAGGAAGAGAATGCTCGGGGATGCACCAAGGCCACCTGAGAGATCTGGTGGCAGATGGGCATCCAGAGGCAGGTCTGCGTGAGGACAGACCTGCAGCCCCCACCCCTTTTTGACCATCTCAGTGGCCAGGCCCCTCTGCCCGGCAGAGCTGGCTCGTGCTGCCCTTCCTACCCAGGACAGGTTTGCAGAGAAGGTTTCCAGCCCCCTCTCTGATCTGCTGCCACCAGCACTCCCAGCTGCTCCCAGCAGCTCCCAGCAGCTCCAGCTCTGCCTGCTGCAGGGAGGCTGGAGGCACAGAGCTCCTTGCAAACCCTCGGTGCTCCTCCTTTTCCCCACCATGACAGTTTTCCTTTTGAATCTCACTTCTTTTCCTGGAACTCTTCTGTCTGGGGGACAGCTGGAAGGAGGCAAGCAGGAACTTGGCCCCAGGTAGTGGCTGGACTCGGTGCGAGGTGCTGGGATGCACCGGAAAGCCCCAGCAGGAGTTTTACTCTCTCTTTTCTTTCTCTCACTCTTCTAAAGATGTTTCGGAGTCCCTCTGATGGGAGCCAGATGTGCCCCAGCTGTTTCTGCTTAGCAGAGAGCTGGCCTGCCTCCTGCGCGCTCTCGAAGGACGTGCGTGTGTTTTGGTGATGTCACCGCAGCCCCGCTTGCCACGCAGCTCCCACGCACGGCCCCGCTCCCCCGAGTGTGCACGGAGCTGCCGGGTGCTGCCCACCCCGGCGAGCACAGGCAGGCTGGGGCACGAGCTGCCCCCAGGGCACGCACGCGTACCCCGCCTCTGCTTGTGCACGTCTGCACATGCTCTCGTGTGCTCACGGCATGGGGAGCCTTCAGTGCACGCGCGTTCGTGCGCACACCCCTGGGTTGGCACCTCCAGACAGCCACTCTGGGTTGCTGCAGGCCACAGCCCGGGGCAGGGGCAGATACTGCACCAGATCCAAGGAGAGGTTTCCAAGCTCTGGTGGCACCTTGCCTTCCTCCGACCCATCTCACTGCAGCACGATGGGGTGGCGTGGGCAGGTGGGCAGGGGCCTGGCCACCACCTCCTTCTATCAACGCGCTTCGCTTGGCAAACGCCAGCAAGCACCAGCACCCCAGAGCTATGAGGGAGAGCCGTGTCCTTCTCCCCGGAGGGGCCCAGCAGGAGCTGAGCTCATTGGTCCATCTCGACATGCTGCCAGCATCAGTGTGCTCCCTCAGAGCCAGAGTGAGCCAAGATCCCCTGTCAGAGACAGTGCCTGTGACTCCTGGAATCTTCCACGGAGTAATTATCCGTGGACACTTTCCTCCATCATTCATCTGCCCCTGAGCACCACCTAAACCTCCCGACCGACCTCCTGACACACACATCTGCACACGAGTTGTCTATTAGTGCAGTATTTCCCCCGAGGGCTTTCAGAGATGGCCTCCTGAATGCCCTGGGAAGGTGGTCCCCAGGGGAAGCAGCCTGCCCAATATCAGTCCCTTCCAGTCCAGTCCAGTCACAGCAATTCCAGCACTCTCTGGGATGGGTCATCCAGCTTGTCCCCCTCAATGCTGCAGAGTTGGGCTGGGGTTTTGTGGTCCCAGTGTGCTGGGGTCCGTGACTGACAGGAGCTGGGGGCTGTTTCTGGCTGGACCTGCAGTGACACAGGAGGGGTGACTTGGTGCCCACGACCCAGCCCTGCCACAGTCAGTATCCAGACACAGCACCAGTCCCCTTTCCCAGGCTCCTGTTTTCTTTCCCATTTATGGGCTTGTGTTGCCGTTTGCATTTCCTTGTGCAGCATAAATCTCAGCCACTCCAGATGACATTTAGGAGCAGGCAGGTGGGGCTGGAAGGGACGGCAGTGTGGTGGGAGGTGCAGGAGCCAACCCATCCCATCCAGGGATGCTAAACCTCAGGATGAACCTGGAACCAGGTGCCTGATGCAGGAGATCAGAATTGACCCTCCACATGCCAAGCTGGAGAGCTGGTGCTGGTACCCAGGGGCAGGGGGTTGCCCAAGCTGGGCATCCCAGTGCAGACCTGTGCCCGTGGGGGGCTGGCACTGCCTCTTCCCCACCCCCCCCTTCCTCCACTTCCCCCACTGCTCCTGTTCCCCCTCTCTCTCCTAATCCCCACAAATGCTAAGATATTTAAATGTGGTATTTTCAAATCTAATCAGCGTTCCAAAGCTGTGCTGCCGCCACTCAAATTTAATTTGATCCATTTACCAGCTTTGTGGTGCATCTAATCAAAGAGAGGGAACAATTAGGTTAATGTCAGGGGTCACCTCACAGCCTCCTGCACCGCTCAGCAACAGGAGGCATCCATGGCGAGGCCGGTCCAAGGAACAAAAGAAGGATCCAGAGGTCTCTGGGGCCTGGGCTGGAGATGACCACGGAGACAGAGGGTATCCTGGGTCATGCACATCACAGGGATGGCTCAGAAGGAGGCAGCTTGGCCAAGGAGGGTGGGATGATATTTCCTGCTCAGCTTCGGTGTGAGCAGAGACTTGGACTACCCAGGCTAGTCCTCCATAAGGTTGTACGTCCTGCTCCAAGCATCTCTTGACCTGTGTGTCCCTAGAAGAGGCCCTCCTGTGATGTGCTTGACCAAGGACTACTGGTGCTACTATTACAGCTCAGTGCACAATAATCTGGATAATCTGAGCTTTGAGTCTCTCCCAGCATCCACCTCTGGGCTCTGGAGAGGGCTGGTGGAGGTTCAGGTAACAAAACCTCAGCCAAACTATTCCCAGCTTAACCAAAGCTGTACTACCATGTCATGCACGGGGTGAGGCTGCTCCAGTTCGGCCACCACATTAGCCAACTGGTGCTGGTCAGACCAGATTTAATGAGAAGGACCAGACAGGGTCTCAGTGCAGACAAACCAAGCAAGCCTGGTGATAAAGCAGTGGCACGAAGCCAGGGCAGAGCCAGGAGACCCTTGGGGATGGTACCTTTCCCCTGCCTTACTGGGGGTCATAGCTTTAAAAATGGAACCTCTCCACCATGATGTGGTTTGTCTCACAGTGTCTCTGTGCTCTCCAGCCATGCTAGGACAGAGCTCAGACCATTGGGAAGGGCGGCTGGAAGGAGCAAGGGATGTGGCATTTGCCCTCCTGGGCTACAGGCTCCAGGCTGGTGCTGGGCAGCTCTGAACTGCTGCAAGTTCACGGGCGCAGACACTCAGAAGGAGGTGAAGATGAAGGGTAAGTGCCTCTGGATGCATTCTGTAGCCCCAGTAAGAGCAGAGCAAGGGACCTCTCCCTCCTCCCCGCTGCTGAGCAGCGCTTTGCCTTGCCCTGCTCCTGCAGCCTCAGCCCACCCCTCACCCGTGGAGATGTCCTGCTGCAGGGGTTTGCTGAGCTTGGCTTTAGTGCCTCCTCAGTCCCCAAAACCTGATCTTGCCACAGGTTTTCTGTGGTGTGGTTGTGAGGGGCCAGGGTGGGGTCTCCTGGGCTTGGCGGGGGTGGCAGAGTCAGGCCAGCAGGACCACCAGCTGCAGCACTGGGGAGGGACAGAGAGAAAGGGGGGGGGGAAGAATAAACAAGCTTTGGGTAGCTTCTCATTTCTTTTTTTAATGCATTCTTTGAAAGATTGGAAGAAAGGGAGACAGGTTTGGGGAGAGACAGCACATGTGATGCCTCCTGCCCCCTCTCCCTGCCATGGACCTGAGCCCAGAGGGACCCACGCTGGGGTGGAGGCAGCTCAGGAGATGTCAGGTGGGTTTCAGTCTCTCTCAGGGCGCAGGGCTGTCATCCTGACAAGCTTCTGCACTCACACTCCTCACTTACACCAGCACCTCTCAACACCCAGAAATGTGCATCACCCTTCCTGCTGCAGCATCTGGTCTGAGCCCCTGGTCTGAGCTGGGGTGGAGCTTTGGGAGCATCAGGTATTCAGTTGGAAATGGACTGAACTGAAAAATAAGGTTTTTCCCACCACCCGAGAAATTCATAATCCAAACTTTAATTGTTGTCATAGAAAAGCCTCAAATCCCTCAGAACCACAAAAGAAAAAAAAAAAAAGGAAAAAAAGGCAAATACAGCAACAGAGGCTGTGAAAAGCTGGAGCAGGAAACAAAACAAACCTACAGAAAATGGGAATACAAACCACCCAACTTCGATTGCTGCAAAATACATTCTCTTTGCAGGGTTTCCATTTTCCCCAGAAGCAATCCTGAGCAGCCCCAGCACCCTGATGGGCTCCCTGTGCCTGTGCTTCCAAACATCCCCTTCCCCAAAGCACAACACAGAACTGCCACTCAGCTGACCCTGCCAATGGGAGGTAGGGATGGGTTCCACCAGCCGGTTTTGTACCTTTGACTTGACACTGGGAGGATGCTGAGAGGGACAGTAAAATTCAGAGCTGGTAGTGCAGAGGGTGGCAGCCCTGTGATGCCAATCCCAAGTAGATATGTCATCTCTGGGGAGGGAAGGCAGCACAGGCACCGTGCTCCCACCAAGCCCCAAGGTGTAGAGAGCAGGTCCAGCGTTGCCTGTGCTGGGTGAGTGCTGAATGATGAGGTTGAGAGTGTGGATGCCCCCTCCATGCAAGAGTTCAAGGCCAACTTGGAGCAACCTGGTCTAGTGGGAGGTGCCCCTGCCCATGGCAGAGGGGTTGGAATTAGGTGATCTTGAAGGTCCCTTCCAAGCCAAGCTGTTCTATGACTGATACTATGATCTGGCTACACCCCTGTGTGTGTTGTGCCTTTCCAGTGCCTGTCGTGGGTGTAACACTCCTGTATCAGCACCTGTTGCTCCTATGGGACCAAGCCCACTGGGATAGAGAGCACAAGGGAGGTCAGAGTGGGGGCTCAGCACCATCCCCCATGACTTTCCAATCCCCTTGTGTCCCAAGGACACAGATGGACACCTTCAGGCCTGAAACAACCTCATGTGCCCTCCCTGGTCCATCCCACGTGCCCTCCCTCCCCATTGCCTGAAAATCCCTTTTCCCAGTGATCACTCCAGCCTTTCCTCACAATTCCCCTGGGAGTTTCCCAACAGCAGCAGGATCCCCGGGACCGGGGCACACGTGCCATCAGCCATGACCCAGATCCCTCATCTCCACTGTGCCTGTGCTCCCTAGAGCAGCCCTGTGGCACCTCACTGAGCCGTGTCCCAGCCTGCGGTGGCTTTTTGCTCCCCAAACAGGTTGTAAGGATGTTTCTGCACGGTGTGATTTAAATACACATGCTTTGCAATCTGTTGCAGAGTAGGGGTGCTTGGCATGGCTCCCCTGCCCAGGCTGCTCAGGGACTCTTGGGCTCAGACACAGCTGGAGTTTCCCAGCGTAGACCAGGCTTAACACAAGCAAGTGGAGACAGATGTTTGTCGCATGGCCCCTGAATGGTCAGCTGGATGAGGTTCTGCCCACCACCCACTCCACAGACCTGCTGCCTCTTCCCACCTTCTGGGTGCCCAGCAGTGTTGGATGCCTAACACCACACCCAGAGAGCTGTGCCCTGGTGAGGTGTGGATGGAAAAAGAGGGATTAGAGGCAAACCTTTCACATTTATTCCTCTCGTGGGCTGGAGGGTGGGGTAGCTGTGGCAGGATGGTGCACAGAGGCTCTGCCAGGTCCTCAGTGCTCCCCACTCTCATACTGGGGCTGGACAGGCCCCACGATAGGAGCAGGGAAATGCTACTCCAGTCCCTCTCCAATACCTTCCTTGGGCTTTGTGCCCAGCAAACTGACATTTACCAGTTCCATCCCAGCCCACAGGCCCACCCTGAGCCCTCTTCACCCCCAGTGGGCTGTGGCAGGTATTTTAGATGTTGCATATATCAGCTCACCTTCTCCGGAGAGCCTTTTCCTCCCTGAAAAGAGCTGCTCCTCAGCAGCATGGGTCCACACAGCCACATGCACAGTGAACCTGGTCTGATAACAAGATCTGGACCTTCAGCCCATTTTTCCACACTTCAGCACATGCAGGGCATGGCAGCACCGCGTTGCCCATTTCCTGATGGACCACGATGGAGGTGGAGCCTTTTCATCGCAGAGAATGGGGAAACATGAAGCTTAAAAGCCTGCTGGGGCCACCTGTAATTTAGGGCAGGCATTTTCTCCTTCCTTGTGGCCTCCTTTCATCCCCTCTGCTACCCAGTGGCTCCCTTCACCTCCCCTTCAGTCAGAGACTCTGCATCTGACCCAGGACTGCAATGTTTCTCCTCTTCCCCACATCCCCTTCCCCCACCATGACTGTGATTCTCCTGTAGCACCTATCACACCCCTGAGGCCAGTGTGTGCTTTGTAGGTTGGTCCAGAGAGCATTTTCTGGCAGGAGGATGCTAAGGAGAACAGCCAAGGGGCTGGAAAGACCAAACAAGCAATAGGATAAGAGGAAATGGACTCAAGTTGTGCCAGGCAGAGGTTTAGGTTGGACATTAGGAAAGATTTCTTCATCAAAAGGGTTAAGCCCTGGCCCAGGTTGCCCAGGGCAGTGGTGGAGTCCCCATCCCTGCAGAGGTTTAAAAGTCCTGTAGAGGTGGTGCTTGGTGGTGTGGTTTGGTGGTGTTCTCGGCAGTGCTGGGTTAACTGTTGGCCTTGATGATCTTGAAGGTCTTTTCCAACCAGAACAATTCTATGGTTCTAACTACCCAGGGCCTGGAGAGACCTTCAAGGGAAGGAAGACACTGGCGTGACTTCCCTGATGTGATATCTCATGGAGCTGGGGAGCTGGGAGAAGACAGCATGCACTGGTGGCACAGGGGACCCTCTTCTCTTTTGTCTCAATCCTCTTCTCATCCTCTCCCTGCTTTTTTCCTGCACATATCCCTCTCCATCAACCCCTTCCCTCCCCCATCTCCCTGACTGTCCCCCTCTCTTTTGCCAGGGTGCACAGCCCACTCCCACCCCCCACTCCTCCTCGGCAGGGAGGAAGGCTGAGGAGCGTGCGCCGGAGCAGGCGTGTGCGCTGGGGACACGGGAACGGCATCAGAGAGACGACGCCGGGGAAGCCAGGAACACAGAAAGAGTTTAAGACGCCTGCCCCCCTGTTTGGTTGCAAGGAGTTAACGCTGTGATCTGTTGCGTGAGTTCTGATGAGAAGCTGGTTGACATGCAGCGCTGGAATAATGAAACGTAATACACATTAATAGGACCTCCCTCTGCGTGATTGCTTCTGCTCCACTAGCCCCATTGAAGATTTCACTTTTCTTTTAACAGTCAGAATAACAGAATGTGACATTAAGTCTTTTACATGCAGCAATTTATTTTAAAATATTGGGGCACTCAAAACAGTATCCAGAATGTTAAATAAGATATGCATGAGATGGAAATCAGAGCAGCACTGCAGTGAGGAGACAGGAGTCAGACAGAGCCTTTCGCAGGCAAAGGCAGCTCTACTTTTATTCTTAATTGCTGTTTAAGGCACAAAGAAATAGCCAAGTTGGAGAGAGCTCCAAGGTACAGAGCATCTGATCCTTCTCGCCCACAGGTCCAGATGGGAAATCAACGACCAGTGTGCATCCCACCTTCCCACCCATCCCCAAGGTCAGGCAGATGACACAAGCAACCTGGTAACAAGCCCTGCAAGGCTGCAGGTTCAACACAGCCTGGTCCAGTGCTCAGCAAGTCCCTGGAGGGTCCAGTGGCTGCTGGGAGACTGAATTTCCATTGTGCTTGCAATGAGAGCAGATGGAGCCCTCCTGCTTTGCAAAGCACACGCCTTTTGCTTCGTCTTGGGAGCACAGTCGCTGCTGGGGTGGAGCACATCAAAGCCAACATCACAGGGAGCATTGCAAGGCTGTCTGGGCTGGGGTCAGTCACCTAGGGTGTGCCAGAACTTTGCTGGTGTTATGGCCACACCAATCTCACCCTCCAAAGCTGTCTCAGCCATACCACTGTGCCCAGTGATGTGCCCAAGATGCTGGTACCTAAGGCAGAAACCTTTAGGATCTGCAGGGCTTGTGCAGGACCTCCTCACACACCATGTCAGACCCTGAGCCCTCGAGCCTCTCTGCCCCATACAGCTCAGTCCCAGCCCATCAGCACTCGCAGGGCTGTGTCACAACACTGATTTTACCATCTCCAAGCAGTTCCCCTCCTTCTCCATGCAAGTGCCTCTGCCCCGTGGAGCCTTCACCCATCCATGGAGCCCTGTCAGACTAAGCTGGTCACTGATGTGGTGTAACATCGATCTGACAGGCAGTAACTCTTCACGGGGCTGGTGACTCATGTCAGCCATGCCTGGCCCTTGCTCTTGGCCATCCCTTTGTGCACACCCTTGCAGTTCCCAACTGGGCCAGGGTCGTGTTAGGCTGGGCCCCTTATTTAGGACTCAGATGCTGCCTTGGTCTGGCTGCTCTTGTAGCCCGTTTATTTGCCCCAGAGAAGCTGTCAGAGCATCTCCAGATCACAGAGGCAGGAGGACACGAGCTATCAGCATCTCCCACAGAATCACTGGTTCCCACTGTGCTAAGGCCATGGGAAGGCAGAGCTCACATAGCCTGGTGAATCCTTTAAAGGACAGATCCTTCAAAAGCCTCGTTAGCCTTAGACCTTTCTGACACATTTTCAGGTTTTTCTCTGGGAGTTTTGAGCATTAAAAAAATATTCACCAGCCCCATTCCTCCAGGAGCTGCGACCAGGGAGGGCTGAGTCATGGGGAGGACCCTCTGTCCCCTTCCTTTCCATCCCAGCAGGAGGGTAGTGGTGCCTCAATGCACCTGGCCCAGCAACACTGACCTGGGGCAGAGAAACCCCTGGGTCTGGCACACTGCTGCCCATCCCTCGCCCTCCCTGCACAGGACAGATTTGCAGGCAAGTGCAGAACCATCAGCCACTGCGCTACCCATAGATTGCTTTACTGAATCAGCTCAGACCAACCCAACAGGTGGGACCAAAATTCATTGGGTGCCCATTGATGCTGGCAAGGATTTCAGGGGAATTCTTGTGCCCTGCTACACCAGGCACCCAATTTCCCTAATGCCACTCCAGAAAAACGACTACGTCCCTAAAGCAGACAGCAATTTGCTTGTCATCAGCTGGCACTGCCCTGCTGACAGGGGTTGGTGTCGCTGGTGGCTGAGTGGCAGGTCCCCCCCGAGCTGCTCCATCTGCCCTGCACACGGCATCCGGGATGGCAGCGCCTGCTGCCGTGGGTGACGATGGCTTGTTGGCTTCTCTTCCAACACGGAAACATTTCCATGGGGAAAGCTGCCTGCTGATTTCTTTTTTTCTCCAGGAGGGAAGATCACAATGATACTGCCCGGTCCCTGCCTCCAGGGACCCGTCCCCCCTTCCTGTGCGTGCCGAGGTCTCTGTTCTGTCAGGCTGGAATTTCCCCAGAAATCTTTTCCTGCCAAAACTCTCATGTTTTGCATTCATCCTCACTTAGGACTGAATCGTGCTTCAAAGCCAGGGCATTTTTCCGGGGAGGGGACTGGCAC
Organism: Todiramphus chloris collaris; assembly: GCA_025345505.1. Classification (NCBI taxonomy): domain Eukaryota; kingdom Metazoa; phylum Chordata; class Aves; order Coraciiformes; family Alcedinidae; genus Todiramphus; species Todiramphus chloris. The sequence continues at coordinate 1,061,055 of JANVCC010000120.1, read as the reverse complement.
TCTGCAGCTGGCTCTCACCACCGTGAGAGCTGGAAGGGTCCCTGCGGTGCCACCCCAGGGTGGCAGGACTCCATTTGGAGCCAGCTATGAACCGTCTGCTGCTCCTGGAGCCCAAACCCAGCATTCATTTGCTCCTGACCTTTGCAGTCCCTCAGCCACCATCCAGATGCAGCCTTTCGACGCATCTCACCTGGCTGTGCACGGTGGCATTGCCAGGGTGACACTCCCTGGGGCAATCAGGGGGCTTGAGGAGAAGCAGAGTCACCCCCAGCCCTGTGTTAGGTTCTGACTATAACAATATCAGGGGTTTACCCCTACACATCTCTGCCTGCTCCTGCCTCCACCTACCTCCTGCCTCCTCCCTGCCAATCAGCCCTACTTTTGGGGCACAGGTCCAACGAATGCTGTGCATCCCACTGGTGTGTGTGCAGGGGCCTGGCAGCAGCCTGAGTGCCCTCTGCAATTGCAGAGAGGCAATGGCAGAGTGTGACAACCACCACCCAGCCTTTCTTAGGGCCACAGAGGCTCCAGGCAGGACCCCAGGCATGTGGAAGAAAAGGGGGAAAGCAAGATATCATTCACCTACGAGCTGAAAACAGAAAGGTCCTGATAAACCCACCTCCCTCTCCCTTGCCCTGGGAGCAGACAGCACAGGGACTCTCAGACCTCCTCAAGCCAAACTGCATTTCTACCAAAACTCCTCAGCCAGGTCCTGAGGCTGCAGGTCAGAGGCCTGAGGCTGAGCAGCTGAGGATAAAACTGCTCCCTGCCCACAGCATCCCCTTCACAGGGGATCATCACCAGATAAACTTTGTCCCTCTGATCTGGGGAGACATCCCTTTCGGCTGCACATCCCACAGATCCCAGCACCAGGCAGCACCCCCCCACTCCTGCAGACCACGTGAAGAGCTGTCCCTGTTTGCCTTTTCCTGGCTGAAAGCACCACTGGAGACACAGATTGCCCCCAGGCCAAACCCCCCCCCCCACTTGGACATTGCACCGGGCAGTACTGAGACGGGAGCCTTTGCCTCCTGCTCCAGCCACTCACCCCCCCACCTTGCAGGGGGTCTGTGGGGTGTTTGGAGCAGGATCTCCTCCCCAGTGACACCTGCGGTGCCTGGAGGGCTCGGTGCCGTCACCACCCACGCACAGCAGGCTTCAGCTCTCTCCAAGTGGGGAAAAAAGTGCCAACATCCTGCAGGAGCTGCCACCACGCTGCCGAGAGAGAGCCACTTCTGCCGGCACTCATGCCCTCTCTGCCTGCGAGCAGGCAGCTGCCCCTGGGCTGCACATCTGGGCGGGCAGGAGCACATCTGGGAGAGGGGCTGGGGGGTGCTGAGCCAGGCAGCAGGGCCATCAGCCACACCACAGCCCCCACTTCTGTCCCCTGCCTCCGGAGATCTGGAGCCTCTTCCCCCCGGAGAAAGCCCGACCCACTGCTGAGAAAGGGCCCTGGGAATTTACTGGTGTCCTTCCTGCCTCCCTCGCAGCGCCAGGCTTGTCCCCATGCCAGCTTCACTTCAGTATTATTCTAATTTAGGGAACTGATGCAAAAGGCTGTCCTGGCAGCCCGACTTGGCTTGGACCAGGGTTATTTTGGTTTAGCTTCAGTCATCTGAGGACAGGTCACGCTCTGTCCAAGCCTATCTCGGCACAACAAGGGGTTGCAGGGGGTCACAGCCATCCACGAAGGAAATTCGTGCTGCCCGAACCAAGCAGCTCTGGGAGTGCACAAAGCTCCCAGAAAAATCATGTAGGTCTTCAACCTTCCTCAGGCCTGCATGGAGACCCGTGCTCCCCTGGGGACGCTCCAAAGCATGTTCCTGGGCTAGGAACAGGCTGACATAAGGCCAGCTGGTGACAGCCCCATCTGAGCTGTGGTCACGGTCAGCTGCTCACCTGCTGCCCTGGGCTATCACAACCCTCTGCAAGTGTTGGTTTTATTCCTCCAAACCTTGACATGTCTCTGCAGCCTTGCTGGGCGTGGATTGCCTCCTGGATGGGCTGGGTGGACCTCACCCTCTGCTGTGTCTCCGGCCAGGCACGGCTGGCACCGGCGTGTCTGCCCTTCTCTGCTGCTGCCACTCACTCATCCCCCTGGACACAAATGGCCCCGGGGGAATGGGGGAACACTGGGATGGGAAAGGGCTGCAGCATCTGGGAGTATCAGCACAGAGGGGGTAATGGACCCCTCTGGCACTGAGCTGTCCAAAGCTGGGCTGGGGAGGAGGTGCCACTGCTGGGGGGTGCATGGCATGGCACAGCATGGCATGGTGTGCAGGTACTCTGTGGGCTGCCAGTGCTCACCTCTGGCACATCCTGGCACAGCCCCAGTTTGAGAAGCCCAGCCTCATTGTGCCAGGGTCAGCTGTGGGGTCACTCTCTCGGCTCTGTCTTCATGGTAAATTCTATGTGCTCGGGGCTGTTGTTGCAGATTGAGGCCAGGGAAAATACAAGTCCTCACCATGTCCAGGGGAATCCCTTTAGCCTCCAAAGCAGGGTGCTGAGTCCAACCTGCCACCTGGGAATGGTCCCCAGAGTGCTGTGTCTTCATGCCCACACTGTGTCTTCCCTGTGCAAGAGCCGATTGTCTCGGGACGAAGCTGTGCTGATGACTAACTGCCTTCTGCATGGGGTCACACGACAGCACGCATTGCTCTCCCAACAGAAACAGCCTCTTCTGCACAGCTGGGACCACGGCAAGCAGTGGAAATGCCAGCACCATGCTGGGGAAGCACCTGAGCCAGGCACAGAGCGGAGCTGCCCAAATCCACAGCACAGTGGCCGGAGGATCCCGAGTGGGATGTGATGCTACTAGGAAACCAGGTGGCTGCGAGGGACTTGGCGCCCAGCCCTGAGAAATGTGCTCTTCCCTTGGATATGAGCATGAGGGTGCTTCCTTCACACACTGCCATGTTGTCACGCTGGAGCAGGCAGCCTTGCCGAGCTCTGGTTTTTATTTAGCTGAGGCCACAGTCCCCTGCCAATGCTGGGATCTCAGGCACGTGCACTCTGCAGAAAGGGAAAGGAGCCCCCAGGGCTTGGCACCTGCACCCTCCCATGTGGATCAGGGAGACCCTGAGGAGATGCCATGGCAGTGCATTCACAGCTGAGAGAAGGAGCAATAGCAATGCCACCACATCTGGACTGAGGCTGTGAAGAGCCCACGAGCTGCGCACGCTGCGGTCTCCTGCAAAGTAAAATTGCACCCACATCTGCAAGCCTCCAGGCAGGAGCTGAGGTTGAATGGGGACAGCCCATAGGAAAGAAAGGCTGAAGCTGCCTGAGGGGACAGAAAGGTCCCTGAATAATCCTCCAAGGGTCCAGCACTGGCAAGAGAAGATCATGAACAACTGGGTGAAGATGGATCTGTTTTAGCAAGGTGATTCCCAGCACCACCCACCTTAAAGATCACAGAGCCCAGGACTGCTCTTGGGTTTAACACTGCCCACGAGCATTAAGCACATTTTTGCAAAGCTCTTCTCTAAAACCCCAGGAAACCTGGGACCCAAGATGCAAGCTAGTCCCTTTGTTAGCACCCCCCTGGGGAATAGAGAGCCTGGGGACAGCCGTAAGGCAGGGAGGGCACAGCATCCTACAGAGACCTCCTGGAGGGGCTGAGCCTGGTGCTCACGCTGGCACCGAGCACATGGCATCCCCTGACTGCAGGCTGTGCATGCAACCCAGCCAGTGGAGCTCACTGGCACTGGCCCGGTGGCTGTGCTGGTCCACCTCACCCGAGCAGAGCCAAGGCTCCGCTTGGCAAGGCAGCAGATGCTGGTGGTGCACTGGCAGCAGCCTAAAAAGGAGGCTCATCTAGTGCAGCATGTTTCGCTGGAGCCGGGTGATGCCATCACTCTGTGCCTGCGTAGGACATGCCTGGACAGTCCCACCAAAGAAATTTTGACCCTGAGCAAGCACTGCAGTCATCACAGCTCTGCAGGGATGGCTGACACCAACTCACCGGACCCAAGAGGTGCTGTGCCCTCTGCACCTGCCCTCCCTGGCATGGGGAGCTGCTGGACTGCATATGGCCATTAGCCCTCTCCACTCTCTGTGCAGAAACATGCTGTCTCCAGGACCCAGGTGGCTGGTGGGGGCATTGCGCTGTGTGTGTCCTGAGCGCTTTAAATGCCTGCCTTGTGTAGCCATCAGCTGATATTTATGGTCCTTATTAATCAGCAAGGGGGCGGGTGGAATCAGATACACGTGCAGTGAGAACTTGGACTCACTCGGCCACGCGGACAGCGTCCCTTCAAACACGGGTCCTCGCCCGCCCAGCAGCCCTGCGAGGGCTGGGTCCTGTGCCTTTACCGGCTGCGCAGGATGGAGTGGGCTGGGGCTGCTCTGCAGAGACAGGGATAAAGCACGGTCTTGTTCAGCTGACAGAGAAAATGCCTCTTTCTGTGCTTATTTACTGCGTCTGGTGTCAGGGTCCACAGCAGGGGAAGGGCACGTGTTCCCATCTCAAAGGGCTCTCCTTTAATCGGTGCCACACAGTCCCTGAGCTGCTGGTGCCCGCAAGCCCTGCGTGCAACAACGCACCTCGGGTCCGGGCATTGCCTGCTCCAGGCCACCCAAAGCTCCCAAAGGTGCTGTGACTCCCCAAGGTCACGGGGAGGACTGGGGAAGAGCCGGGAGGCACAGTCAGTCCCATGGATCTTAGCAAAAAAAACCCTCTCTTCTCTCTACAGCCGCTTGCAATGGAGCAAGGCGGTGGCTGTGCCTTGGCTGCTGGCCCTTGGCTGCTGGCAGCAGCAGGAGCACCGAGGTGGTGGGTCCGTCTCCTGCTGGGAGCCCTGGCAGGGGGGGACAGCCGTGGGCTCCCCAGGTCCTGTTGCTGAGACCCTCGGAGGTGGCTGCAGCCCCCCGAGCTCTCGGTCCCGCTCTGCCTCGTGTCCCGGTGCTGCTGGGGAGCGGCGATGCCAGCGTGTGCAGGAGACCTCCCTGCACGGCTGTGGCTTTGTAGCTGTGGATTTGTAGCCTGGCTGCTTCTTAGCTCAGCATGGAAGACACTCTACAATTTTTAATTTGCCAAAAAAGCCCTCTTTTTAGTTTACAGGGACAGAAGGGGGACTTTTATGTGCAATCTGTACAGCTCTCCAGAAAGCACTTACATTTATGATGTTCATGAAATTTATAGCCAGTTGGCAGTGCTGCTCTCTCCTCTCCTCTCCACCAGCCACCCTGGCAGGATGGCAGACTATAATAAGCAAGCCACACATTCAAGTGGCATAAAAGGCATTTCTACAAGTTAGCCTCCTGCCCAGCCTTATAAACTCTAACAAGTCTCTAACAAGTAGGCAGGATCTCTTTATAGCCAGGGAGAAAAACCCCTTTCAGAAATGGCCTTTTCACAAAGCCCACACCTTTCTTCTAATTAAGGTTAAATAGCTCCATGTTTTCTGGCCAATTTCATTCTTTCCCCTTATTCCCCTCTTAACAAGGCAGCCTTTAAAAAGACATCACTAATTGGTGTCTGCTTCTCACATACCATGCGTGCTTTGATAGTCAGTTCGAAAGCCTTCCCCATCGATCAAACCTCCCCTGAAAGGCTGCTAATGTGCTCCATGTGTCTGCCACAGGACAAAGCCAAGTGGCGGGTCCCCAGCTCCCCTCTCCTCCTGTTCCCATACTCCCTGCCGGGCCCGGGGGTCCGCAGCCAGGTCTGCCCCACGGCACCCCCAGCCCCGGTCCCCCTGGGAAGGGCTCGGCCGGGCGCTGAGAGCGGGGCAGGGCAGGAACGACTCTGCAACGTGTGTGGCAATTCGGAAATTAATGGGGAGTGGTTAAATGTTAAGGGTAGGATCTAAAACAGAGCAGGCAAGAGAGCAATTGTCATGCTGATGAGGCTGGAGGAAGGCCAGGGAGTTTTCCTGTGAATCCCAGTCTCCCAAGTGCTTTCTGGGCTATTAAGTGAAATTTTCCTGGGGAGAGGTCTGGGATGGGGGATGCTGCCGTGGTAAAGGGCAGTGATCCTCTTTGTCCCGCCAGCCCTGCCAAGGACGGCTTTGGGAAGGAGGGAGCAAGGCTTCTGGGTGTGCTGCCCCCTTCCCTGCACCCTGGTCACCGAACGACACCGGCTGCATCTGCAGCTGGTGCCATCTGCAACCCATCAGCCCTTCTCCAGCCAGTAGGTCAGAGCCACCGCAGTGTCCCTGGGGAAAAGCCACAAGGGATGGTTCTTGTTAGGAAAGCGCTGCAAGCCAGACCCCCCCCAGGGCCCTGCTCACCAGGGCCCAGCTCCCTCCAGCCGGGACTCCTTTGCTCTGGCCCTGCTCTTGCAATCCCTCTCCTCACCTCCACCCACCATCCTGAGGAAGATGCTCTGCTGTGCCGCTGCTCCACGGTGGCTGTCCCCACACCAGCTGGATGCTGGACTCCCAGTTGTGAGCACTGCAAAGTTCCAGGTCTGTGCTGCTCTTTGAGGTCTCAAGGCACTAGTGGCTTAGCTGTGGGTGGCTGTAGGAGAGAGCTGAGCTCCGGAGCTTGGGGATGTACTCACGGGCTCATGTGTGGAGAGGGAGAGACTCAGTGTGCTTTTGGAAGGAGCACCATGAGCTGGACAGGAGCCCTGGTCAGTGACCCAGGCACCTCTCCTGAGTGAGGGGATAAAAGGAACCACCTGAGAGAGGAGAAGGCAGACACAGACCTGCCTGGAAGAGGCTGGGCATGCAGGATCACACCAGGGCTTTGCTATGATGTTGTTCCGATGGCAGACATCTCGCTGTTCTCTCTGCCTAATAAATACCTTTTTTAAAGGAAAAAAAATATGTTACCTTTCACAGCTGTAACTCACTGCTGGTTGCCAGACCTTCCCCTGGGGTGAAGTCTTCACACTGCAGGTTTAGAGGTCTATGGCAGGGCTGTTAAGCTTGGAAGTGTTGTCTTCCAGTCTGGTCACAGGGGCTTTTTCCTGGGGAAGGAGCCAAGGATTCCCAGAGGAGGCTTATGAGGGTGGCAGCCAAAACCAGGCATCTCTCTGGCATCACTGTATGACAGGCACATGCTTGGCACAAGATGCTCTACAGAGCAGCAACCTATGACCGTACCACAGTGACGAGGTGATGGAGTGTCCCCAGAGGACACATGCACACACACCAAGTATTTTCTAGTCATGATTTGCAGCCCTTTGTGCTGCTGGAGCCAAGGAGGAGAGTGATGGTCGGCAGCCAGACGCTGGCTCCCTCCCAATGCTCAGTGGGGCTTGTCAACACCATAGGTTGTGCAGATGGAGACCTGCCAGGAAACGGCGTCCCCAAACCTCCCAGGCAGGCTGGCAGGTGGCTTCCCAGCTCAGCAGCCAGGGATGGAGCTGGTGAGGCACACAGAGCCCTGACACAGTTTTGGAAAGCCTCCTGCGTGCCTGTGCCCCTGCCATTGCACCCTAGCCCCCTGCGAGCTGGACGAATTGAGGGATGACCTGGGGTTTTACAGCTTCATCCCCATTTTTCAGCTGAAAAGACAGAACAAGAGCAGGATCTTCTCTCTCCCCTGAGCTTGCTGTGGAGCTCGCTCCTCTGGCTGGCAAAGCCACAGAACAACTCCTGTTCCTGGTCACGGCGGCCCTTCCCCAGGCTGGTGTGCCAGGGCTGAGGGCATCTCCCAGCTCCCCTCCACAGCTAGCTGAGACTCGACGCAGCTGCTTCCGTGGGAAGGCTGCCAGGGCAGCAGCACCACGCACACTTTCGGTGACTCCAGACAATGGGTCAATGGCACACCTGCTTCTGCAGGGTTCACGGAAATGGCACTCCTGGTGCTGCCCGCAGCCTCTCGCAGCGGTTAACAGGTGTGAATTGGTATCTGCGAGCGCACATTTTCCACTGCACAGCCCTTTGTTCTGCTCCTGCTGCTTCCCTGGCTGCCTTCTGGCTGCTAAGTGCACAAATCTTCCCTCAGCAGAGAAAGTTGAAGTCTTTCCAGTGCTCAGCTTCCTCAGACAGACAGCAGAGTCCCATGACTCGCCTGAGCCCTTCCATATCAGCTGAGATCTCTGGTGGCATGGCTTGAAGTGGGACTGGCATGTTGCTCTGTCCCCTAAAATTAGCAGAGCCTAAAGCCCAGCAGGATCGGCTCACCTCCCACACGTCCTCCGCAGAGCCCAGCACTTCTGTCTGCTCCTTTCGGATGCCTTCAGAGGAGACAGAGCTGGGGCTGGTTGCAGGCTGTGTCTGATGAGGGCAGACAGCATCCACCTCCCTGCACTGCTCCAGCACTAGAGAGGATGGGAGTAGGCGGGCCCCATGGGCCTTGGGGATGCAGTGCTTGGATGAGCAGAACAAGGGGCTGTTTTGGAGCACATGGGGCCCTCACACAGACCAGCAGTTCTGGGGGATCTTCCCAAGTCTGGTCCTGTGTCACGGTTTAGGGTCAGGGCAGTCGAGTAAAATCACTGAACAGAATTCGTTTTGTTCTCACTGAAACCAGGACTAATCAGGAAAACAGCCTCCCACCTCAGCTGCCTGTGATGCTGCAGGACACCCGACATCAGGACTGGGGTTGCCTTTTCCCTCCAATCCCCACTGACACAAAGGTGCTTCGGGCACGAATGGCTCTGGACCTTCACCCCATTTTCACAGCAGTCCCTGACCTACAGGGACCCTGCAGGGCTCAGACCCCCAAGTAACTCACCAGGGACAGGGCTACCTGAGCACTTGAGCACCTCATTACATGAGTGAGCTAATCCTTCCGTATCAGAGGTACCACCCAAGCACCTGAGCCTCAACGCAGAGTGGCCACGCTTGCGGTACCGGCAACGCATCACCCCAGCTCTCCAGAGGCAAGAGGGACCCTGCCAGGGGCTTTGAATCAGAGCAGTCCTCGTGTTGGGCTGTTATAATGAAGTGCCTGGGGAGAGGTACATGAAACACGGCTGTAGCTCATCTGAGCAGTCCTGGGAGTGTCTCTGCAGAGTAATTGTGCTGCCGCTAGCAAGGTTTCCAAATGAGGGGTGCAACTCAGCTGCTCAGCAGAGGTGTCTGGTGCAATTCAAGAAGCTCTGGGGGACCTGAGACATCTCCATAGGGCTGGCAGATGTGACACAGGATCTACGGGAAGCCTGTGCCCTTCTGGTGTGACAGATGGTGGCCAGGTGGGCTACCCCTGGGTGTCTCGGGTGGCACTGGGCGTCAGCAGCACGATGCTAAGGGACACACCTGAATACACAGATACCTGATACGTGTGTGCGTAGACCCAGCCCTCCCAACCCTGCGTGCGCGTGGTTTAGACATCTGCCCCGCTGTGCCTCTGTTTCCCCACCTGTGTTACGAGGCCTTGTCACTGTTGGTCTGACCATCCCTAGATGGAGAACCAGTCCTGACAGTCCTTGCCTTCCAGCCCGACTGCGCTCTCCTGCCTCAGGCTCAGGTAAACTCCTCTGCCAGGGGATGTCCAGCCCTGGTCTGAGTTGCCACTTGGCACTCGATCCCCTCTCTCTGCCCCGACTAACAACGTGCCTCCTTCCTCAGTATAACTCCTGTGGCTTCTGCTTCCAGCTGCTGGGGCTTGGTCTGTCTTTCACAGCTAGATTAGAGAGCCCTTTAGTACCTGGGATTTTATCCCCATGAAGGCACTTACACGCTGCAATCAAAACACTTCTCAGCCTTGCCTCTGATAAGCTGAGTAGACTGGGCACTGTGTGTCTCACTGCAAGGCTTTCTCCTGCCCTCTGACTGCACATGGGGTACATCTCAAGGCTTTCTTCTGTCCAGTACAAGTCAGCCCCAGTGATGGATTTGCCCATGCTCTGGAGTTTCAGTACCTGAAGGGGACCTACAGGAAGGCTGGAGAGGGGCTGGTTACGAGGGTCTGGAGTGAAAGGACGAGGGGTAATGGGTTTAAATGAGAGAAGAGTAGATTTAGATTGGATATCAGGAAGAAGTTCTTTACACTGAGGGCGGTAGAACAGTGGAACAGGCTCCCCAGGGAGGTGGTTGAGGGCCCATCCCTGGAGATATTCAAGGTGAGGTTGGACAAGGCTCTGAGCAGCCTGGTCTAGTTGAGGATGTCCCTGCTCACTGCAGGGGGGCTGCACTAGATGACCCTCAGAGGTGCCTTCCAGCCCGAGCCATTCTATTATTCTATGATTCTATGATTCTGTGATGACTCCTCCACCATGTGCATTTCTGTGCAGCTAATGGATCTCCCTGTCTGACCTCTGCTTCTTCAGAATTCAGTGCCTCAGTCCATAAAAATGAATATTGAACCTCTGTCTGGTAGAAGGACTTTACAAGTACAGGTATCACCCCCTATCCCCATTCCCCTGGGACAATTCATTGCCCACATCATGCACATGGGGAAACTGAGGCATGAGGACACCAAAAGGTAACCAGTAAGTTTACTGCAAAACTGAGAAGAGCCCCTGGTACCCCAGCTCCTTTGCAGAGTCAGGGCAGGGGAAACAGGGGTCACTCCATTGGGGTCCTGCATCAAAGCCCCCAGGACATCCTAGCAGGGACCATCTCCCCAGCTCTGAGCACAGAGGGACTGCAGCTCTGCTGGGGCTGGGCTGCCTCCTGATAGTAACCCAAGACTGGGCAAATGTCACATCCAAATGGCACATCTAAATGGCATGGGTGAATGCCCAGATGGGAAAAAAAAATATCCATCAAGGTCAGTGAACAAAGGGAGAGAAGGACCTACCTGAAGTGCAGCATTCTGGGTTTGTACCAACCTTCTGGCTCAACAGTTGCACAGAGGAGATGAAGACCATCTGTCATGGTGAAGTGATATCAAAGCAGTCTGTGGGATCCTCCAGACATGGTCCTCAGCTCAGCCTCCTGTCCTCTGTCTGGTTCAGAACTGCTGGGAGGCCTGGCCTGGCAATGCCATCCCCCTGTCCTCCTCCTCACCTGCATCCTCACCACAAGAAGCAAGTGCAGGGTCTGGAGTCCCAGCTTGGTGCAGCCACATCACCCACCTCTTTGCAAACTCTGCTCCTTCCCAAGCTCCCTGTAAGTCTTCCCTGCCCCAGCTGAGGACAACAAGGGCCATGATGCCACTGTGTCAGCTCATTGTCCAGCGTGTCAGCAGCTTACCCCCTATTGCTCCATTTGCTCTCTGCTTTGCACAGGCTGCATCATCATCGAGAACAGATATGCTTGCTGGTGGACACGAGGCAGGTCCAGCCTTCATCTTTCCTGCCCAGGTCTTGTGCAGCTCTTTGTGTGTGCTGAGGAAGAGATGCTCTGTATTCTGTGTGCTGCCTTTGCAGAGATGCTCTGTACTCCCTGGTGTGGTTTCAGTGGTACCAATTGACCAAGGGCCTTTGGGCTTTCCAAGAGGAGTGTGGGGGCTTGTCTCAATGGTGGCACAGCAGAAACCTGTTCTTCCCCTTCCCAGGATGCGCTGAGGTCCCAGAAGATGGGAGAAGGCAGGGAGGGACAGGAGCTATTCATATCCCTCATCCCCCCATCACACTGCAGCTCTGAACAGATGTCTTGGGGTGCCCAGATAACATCAGCACCAGAGAGTGTCCCTCTGCAAGACAGGGCAGGAGCAGCCGTAGGAGGGCAGAGATGTTTCGACCATCTCCATCTTTCATCATCCAGACAGGATAAGTGGCCATGGGGAAAGCTTTCGGGATGACACAGATGGAGCAGCTGATCCAGTGGGGCTTTGAGGGGCTCAGGCTTGGGACAGGGTCATCCTGGGGCTGCAAGTGTCTGTGATGAGGAACTCCTGGGGTTGGGAAAGGGCAAACTTAGGGAAGGAGAGCCAGGACTTCCCTACCGGTCAGCTTAACTCCAATTCCCCGAAAAGCACTGGAACAATTACTCAAACAAGCTCTTGCAAGCCTGCAGTGGATAACAAGGAAATGAGTAACAACCAGCCTGCGTTTGTCAGCAGCAAAGTGTGTTGCACAATCTAATTTCCTCATGCAGCGGAGCAGCAGGTCTGGCACGGGGGGGGGGCAGGAGATGCCATGTATCCAGATATGCACCAGGCTTTCCACGGGGTTTCTCCAGATATTTTCCCAGGAAAGTTCTGGAAGCGTGGATGGGAGAGAAGTCAGATGTCAGATGGTAAGAGGTGTTCAGGAAGCTCTTCAAGAAGTGCAGTAGCTCTTTACCTGGCAGCAGAGCTGGGCTGCCTGGGTGGCTGAGGTGTCCTCCTGGCTCCAGTACAATTTTATCTTCATTAGCAGCCTAGGAATGAGACAGGGAAGAGGCTGTGTGAAGGCAAACCCAAGAGTGAGCATGGCCAAGCATTTCCTGGGATGCATGTTGCCTTCAAGATGCACCTTGAGCTCTGGTGGGGAAACCATTAGCTCTGGGTGCCTCATGTCAAGAACACAGTGACTCAAATTGACGGAGCCCAAAGAAGGGGAGGATGGTCATCTTGTGGGTAGTGGATGCACCAGGGGAGCTCAGCCCCAGCCTTATTGCCGCTCCTAAGACAGCACACTCCAACAGCCACTTTAGGGACCACTTCTGGACACTCTGCACCCAGGATCACCCACAAGACCTGTCTTCAGGTCTGCTGGGTGCCTGAGCCTGCACACTGGTGTCTATTTCTACTCCAGTCAGAGGGAGGCCAGATTTACCCCTGCACAACAGCAGGAGAGCAGGAACTTAGGCAGGGGCTGCTGTGCTAAAGCAAGGCTCCTGCGGAGACCTCCAGACTCTGCTAACATAACACTTTTTTCCACATGAACACCTTCATTTTTAAGCTGTGCGTGCATGAAGTGGAAAGGACCATGTCATCCCATCATGGTGGTACGAGTGCTGGTCTTCCAGCTCCTCCACAGAGAAAATGAGACATTTTAAGATATTCAGATGCATGTTCTTACTTTGTCATTTGCACCAAGGAGCAAGATGTTTAAATACAGTCTTCATGGAGGACGGAGAGACTCAATAGGCAGGGAGCATCTGTCTCTGCCAGCTGACACCCAGGAAAAGAGGTGGTGATGGAGGTTGTCTCTGGCAGAAAGAGGGGAAGCTGGCTGGACCTGGGAGGAGCGGATGCTGGCCAGGGCTGGAAGGAGGCAGTTTCCACTCAACTCTCCCTGTCCCAACAGGGCTAAGGGAGCAGACCTCCTCTGCAGCTCCTCCTTCCCTCCCCCAGCTCATCCCAGGCTCTGTGGGAGGGCAGCCATCACCCACCCTGTCAGATACATTTCAGTGCCTCTCTTCCTCCCTGTTCCAGTGAAGGGTGCCTTGCATGCAGCCGCATGATTGACTTTAAATATAAGAAGTCAAAACAACCAAAGGCCACCCATGAAAAGCCGCGTGCCAGCTCCTGACAGCCCACACATCGTCCTCCCAGCTCATCAGCACCGCTCGGCTCCCAGTGACATGACACTTCTCTTTCTCTGTCAGCTGGCGGAAGTCATCTCGCTGAGGTCCCTGATGGGGAGGGGGACTGGGATGCAAACGAGTTTATGCCACCCCAGGTTGCCGCTTTGCAGACGAGCATCTTGCTGGGTCAGGCTGGCTGCTTCCAAACCGCGTGCCCCGGAGGAGAGTGCGCACCAGCACCTCGGCTTTGATGGGTGGCTGGAGATGTGCCACCTCTGATGGAGACATGAGAATGAGTGCTGCTGTCACACAGGCAAGAGAGGGAAGGATGCAAGACAGGGGAGTGTGGATATCTCCTGTATGAGCATCCCAGGCGCTGCAGCCTTCCTGTAAGAAATGCAGTGAGAGCAACACACTGGGAGGGGATCTTGTGGGGATTTCCAGGTTCAGTGCTGCCAGAGGTTGAAGCATGGGGACAGGGAAGCAGTGGGAAGTCAGGATGTATTGACAGCGAGACATCCACCACTCCTGGAAAGGAAGATTGTTTCCTTCAAACCCATGGGGTGACCTTAACTCTGTCCCCAGGCTGCAGTGGCACAGCAGCTGCTGGTTGTCCATAAGACCAAGGTCACACTCACACTGACGGAAGAATACACAGGGGAGCCACAGGGGCCAGGTTGTCAGTGAGATCTGGATAGGCTGGAGAGCTGGGCACAGGGGAACCGAATGAGGTTCAACAAGGATAAATGTAGAGTCCTACACCTGGGGAGGAACAACCCCCTGCACCAGTAGAGGTGAGGGGTTGCCCTGCTGGAAAGCAGCTCCATGGAGAAGGACCTGGGAGTCTTGGTGGACAATAAGTGATCCATGGGACAACAATGGGCCTTCGTGGCCAGGAAGGCCAATGGTCTCCTGGGGTGCACAGAAAACTGTATCCAGAAAGTCGAGAGAGGTTCTCCTCCCCCTCTACTCTGCACTAGTGAGACCACATCTGGAGTATTGTGTCCAGTTCTGAGCTTCCAAGTTCAACAGGGACTTGGAGTGAGGTCAAGACTCAGAGGGTCCCTTCAAGGAGGTAGAAATGGTCAGGACTGTTGGAGGAGGTATTTCTGAGCTACTCAAATATGGGTGAACAAGTGAACACCCTGAAAGGGCTCATAGGTTTCGTCTGGTAAGGGTTTATTGCTTCGTATGTGTGTGTATAAAGAAAATGTCAATGCAAACAGGCATTTAAAGATAAAACTGGTGCTAATAATAATGATCATGATAATGCTGCCACCCAGAATAACTATACACATGCTGACAGAGAGAGGGCAGGGAGCCCCAGGCTCTAACAGATGGGTGCACTGGGAGAGCTGCGGCTGGCCGGAGGGCTCAGGCTGGGATGGTCTGGCAGGGTAACAGGGCTGCTGCTGTCCCCTGGCTCTAGTCCTGGGGACTTGTGCAAGCACATCACAGACATCCAGTCTTCACAGCATTTACACAAGGCTGGAAACAGGCAGAAATTGCGTCGGCGTCTTCGGAAACCTCCGGGATTGAGTTCGGGGTCTCAGTGTATGTCCTGAGCTGGAGATGGTCACAAAGGCAGATGTGCTTGGTCACTTCCGTCTGTGAAGGGCTTATTTTGGGGTGTCCGTTGCAGGGATGGGTAGGTGCATGTGTGTGCACCAATGGGGGCGAAGGGGGGTCTCAGTCTGTTTCTTTTTCCTGGAACCACACCTGCCCTGTTTGTCCCCATCACGGGTGATCACTCTGCAGTTCTTTCCCTACTATCTCCCTCTTATCACTACCCGGTGCAGGAGATGGAGGATTTTTGCTATCGCCTCGGAGCAACCGTGCTCTTAAGTTTCTTCCAAGACTCACACCAGGGCCACTTCTCTGCATGTGTGGTCTCTTGGACGGCGTAGCGCTCATAAATAAATAAGGGGAAAAGTTCTTAATCTTCATTCGAAAGCTCCTGGTATCACAATGCTGCTGCACAAAAGCCATCTTATTAGCCCCAAGTGCAAAATGCTGCCTTTTCTTGCAGAAGCTCATTAATTGCAGGTCACCATTCAACAAGAAAGATGAGGCACTTGAGTTCTTCAGGCTCTCATTAGCCACAGAGCTGAACAGTATGTGTGAAATTAACAGTCACCTGAGTACCTCTATAATTTCATAATTATTAGGCCTAATGGGTTAGTCTCTGCCAAATGGTTTTAACTCCTTCCTGGCCAAAGCAGGGAATCGCACGACAAGCCAAGGTTGGCGTGTTTCAGGAGTTTTATAACCATTTAACTGCTTTCTTGTGGAAATAATAATAATAAGGAGAGGAAGTTTCCAGGATCATGTACTGTTTGCATTTTTTAGCATATGTTTAGCTTTTAATTATTCATATGCAGCGCGCCAAGGAAGCAGATAGCCTGTATCCTGGAGAGTGGGTGAAAGAGCGTTCTCTGCAAAGGGATTTTAATTGGTTTTAAAATGTGTTCTCTGTGTGTGTTTATATTTGCGTGTGTGTGTGTGAGAGTTGAGCCTTTGGTTTCTCTTCTCCTTGATGATTACATTACATTATTTCCCATCTCTTACATTTTTATTTATCTTAGGCTTAAAAAGGAAAATCAGAGCTGATATTTCTGCCTCTGCTTTTGAACTCAAGGATCTTGGAAATGGTAGTACCTTTTAATGGGGATTTTCTCCTGCTTGAAACCAGCTTAGACAAGAAGCCGGAGGGGAAGGCCACCTCTCACCTCCAAGTAGCTAATTGTTTTTCTTGCATTTCATCTCACAGTCCAGAGCGTAGGTGCCTTGTGACAGGCAGGAACATGCACAGCATGGTCCCCCCCCATTTTGGGGTGACCTGGTCGGGGGCTCTGACCCCTTGTCCATCACGTTGCACCCCATGGGAAGCTCCCTGGGCAGCCCTCCCTACCTCCACAGCCTGGGAAAACAGCCCCTTCCCTCCTCAGCACTGCCCACACTGGGGGGACAACCCTCCCTCCTCCTTTAATCCTTGCAAAGGCAGGATCCAGGACCAGGGTGGCTGCTCAGGCCGGTCCCAAACATACAGTAGATTCAGCACCGATGAATTCAAGTTGCTTCTTAAAACATCTCTGCACCCACCCCAGAATGGGTTATGCTGGGAATGCCGTGGTCTCCTCCAGGACCCAGGATATAATCCCCTTTCCTGCTGCTTTCAGCTCTGATGAGACCCTTAGCAGTGATGTGGGGACACAGGCTGCATGGGCCCAGCAGACCCAGGAAACACGGAGATGTTTAAAATCATCCCTAGTACCTTGTTTTGTACAAGACAGCTCAGCTCTGGAGACAGAAGGTCGTGCTGGTGTTCCCCAGGACAGCATTTCCCACTGCATGGCTGGGGCTGATGGCAGCAATGGTGAAGAGGGAGGACTTTGGCTGGAAGGGACCTGTCCAATCAAGCTCAGGCAACAGGGTCCAAGGTACTCTTGGCTGCAAGAGTAAAACCCTGAGAGCTCCTGTTGGTGAGAAATTGTGTCCCTGGAAGCTGCTATAGAATTAGCAGAAGGTGGTTGAGCTCCTGTTGCTGCACCAGCTCTGCCCAGCCTCAGCCCACAGCCTCCACGCTCTTTAACGTCATTACATTTTACAAGTTTGGGGTTTTCTTTGGCTGATTCTGTCCTGACATTTGTTTTCATTGTGCAAGAACTAAGGAAGGGGCCTTGGGGCCTGAAGTGCCCCCAGGACTGTATTGAGAGTGAGCAGTCCATAGGTCCTCACAGTATCACACAGCAAGTTCCTGACATGTCCCAGGGCTGGGCTAACCTCCACCAGAAGCACCAGTGGCCAGGGTGCTGGTGGCAGCAGTGAGGACCTGGAGCACCTGAGGATGTTGGCTCCCAGAGAGAGCAGGGATGGGTTTCTCAAAACCCTTTTCAAGTCAGGAACCAGTTGAGACACCTGCAGGACATCAGAAAAGACAGAGTCTGGGATCTGGAGGCTTGGGATCTGGAGGCATCAGCCCCTATGAGCTAATGCCTTCATGTCAGTGCTCGATTCCCTGCGCTGCCTGTGCTGGGAGATCAAGGCTGGGAGGAGGGAGGGTCTTTCTTCACTTAGGTGCTGGAGAAACGTCTCCTTCGATGATATTTCACCTTACCTCTCCTTGCCACATCTGTCAACTTCTGCTAATTACTGAGTTTGCTATCACCCTCTGCACTGATGTGAAGGGTAGGAAAAAGAGAAAAAGGAGGTTAAGGGATTCTACAATTATAAATGATGTCTGGCAGGCTAAGGTACCATATAATGCATTATAAGCACTTAAAAAGCTAACCCATTCTGTCTTCTTTCTTTGGCATAAATAATGGCTTTTTTTATGAATAAATCATGCAGCCAAGGTCTCTGAAAATAGCAGGAACCTGGAGCAGAATGTCTCCATCCTCATTTTTGCTAGGACAGCAGAGAAGTCAGCAATCCACTCCATCACCGCTGATAAACCGGGGCGAACGCAACTCCCAGTAATGAAATAGGGAGATAAAGTTTCAGGAGGGTGAGCGGGGCAGGGGGATATTTCTGCCAAAGCACCGATTGCACCCAGGCTCCAAATGAAACATAATGGACTCTGAGGAGATAAGCATTTTTTTCTGCCCCATGAATAAAGCAAGACCTCATAACTCATAGACAGGCAAAGCTGCCAGCAACTTAAAAGTGCTTCCTTCTGCTTCTGGTTTGTGTTTCCTTTTAATGAAGCTCCTCCAAAGCCAAGGGGGGGCTTAGAAGTGGGGCTGGAAATGAGCCCTGCCTTTGCGTGTGTGGAGTCCGACTCGCCGCGGGCGGTGGGGAAGGGCTGGCTGGGCAGCCAGAGCCACCCAGACCTCCGCACAAAGGGCTCGCAGCTGCACTTTGTGCTGGAGAGAGGCTGCCCCGGCAGAGAGGGGGGTCCTGCTGGCCTTCGAGGCAGGCGTGAAGGCAGGGAGGAGGCCTCCCTACCCCTGCCTGCAGTCTGAGATGAGGGTTCAGTGGGGGCATAGGGCCTCTGCTCAACCCCAGCTATTTCTGCACCCTGATTTTTCCCCCACTGATGGCTCTCTCCTCTCTGGGGACATGAACACCCAGCCAGCCCCCTTGCAAAGGGTCTTTCCCAGCTCCCTAGTCCAGCTGGAGATGTCCAACTCTGACCACCCAGAGGGACTGTATCAAAGCACAGCTGAAGATTTGGAGGCTGTCTTGCAGGACACACATGGTCTGAGCATCACAGGGTTGGACTCCCCGTCCACAGCACCCTGCACCCCTCCCAGCCCTGGGTGCTGGGCTCTGCCAGCCGCAGCCCCCTTACTCCAGGCACAGCCCACCCTCCTGCCAGTGAGGAACAGCTCATCCCCTTAAAAACACTCTCCATGTGGGTGCAGAGGTAGAAGCTCCTTCCTGTCCTCACTCTGGGTTACACAAGGAGGTTGGGATTCACAGCTACCCCAGAGATCTCATAGATCTCCTGCAGGACAGTGGTTGCAGGATCAAGGGTCTCAGTCCACAAGCAGCACAAGCCAAGCCTGTCATAACCCATGAAGCACTTCAGGGCTGGGCCTCTCACCTCCCACAGCCTCCAGGCCTCCCACACCTCCTGATGATCTCCTGAGCTGCATCACCAGGTGCCAGAGACCATACAGCTCATGACATGCTCCTAGACAGATGGACTCTCCCCATGGCTGGAGAAAAGCAACACAGTAGGGGGTGGGTACAGCCCTCAGGATGCTGGACAGGACGGAGACCCCAGGTGTTACCCCCTTGGCTCATGTTCAGACAGCAGCAGACCTTATTCCTCACTGGGACACAGTTTCACTGCAGTCTTTACTTTCCTGGGACCAAGGGACATACTCGAGTTGAGTTGAGTCCTTTCCATGCACAGGGCAGGACAGGCAGCACAAGAAGAGCCAAGAATCTCTGGCAAGAGGGTCTGGGGCTCAGCGTGGAGAGGGGCTTTGTATTTACAGCAAGTGGTTAGCAACTGCCAGGTGTGTTTGAAGCAGAGAGCTGAGCCATGGGCTGTGCACCAGAGCTGCAAACAGACCCAGGACCCAACATCACAGCTTCCCCACCAGGCATGATTTTTGAGGGTCCAGCCCAGGGCACTGGTGGGTTTGGGAACAAGGATGCTTCACCACTGCCCAGAGACCACTGCCCACCCTGCTCTGGGCAGCCCCAGGCAGTGCTCTCTGCAGCTCTGCATTAAAACCTCTGCAGCAGCACCAGTGCAGGGCAGCCAGGAAGGCCAGGAGCCCGCAGGCTCACTGACTATTAATCAGCCAGCCACAAGCCCTGAAACGCTGCTCTTGGGGCTGCGGATTAAATGATGGCTTCATGAGGAGCTGCAGGGCGCAGGCTCTCCAAAGCCACCCAGGGGCTGCTGGGGCTGGGGTTGTGCTCAGAGGTCAGCACTGCACAGCACTGGCAGCAGCATCCTGGAAAGGCAAAGCTTCAGCCTGTCCTCGGAGGAGTATTAAAGGCAGATGGAGGGGAAAATGGAGCTGAAAAAGCCCAGTTATAAGTGATAAGGGCTGTACTGAGCAGGGCCAATTGCTGGGGCACCTTTGCACAGCAAAAGCTGCTGTCAAAGCCTCAGCTGGTCCATCCTCTTGCAGGGAGATTGGGGAGGCAGCACTGCACCACTGCATTCCTGGGGACACACCTCTGGTCTCTGAGGACCTGCTCTCTGGGGACATTACACCATGCTATGGGCCACCTCCCACCGTGCCAACCTCCCTGCAGGGCAGTTGCCAGGTCCCCGTGCATGCCCATGGCTGCACACACAGCAGTGCACGCACACACTGTTCAGAGAGCCTCTGTTCAGTTCTTCTGGGGGACAAGCTCAGTGCTAGCCCCACACACGTAGTCACAGCCCCAAATCCCCACTCCCATGCACTCTGCTGTGGCCGTGGCGCACACCGTCACCAGCACCTGAGTGCCAGCAGGCTCGGGCTGGAGCTTCACTCCCTTCGAGCTGCCTCCTGATCTGGCTGCTCAATGAAACCCCCTCGGGGGACTGTGCGATGCAACACCGCTGATGTGACAGCATCTGGGGTGTAGCCTGGAGGACACTTGGTGGGGACCTTGTCCCTCTCTACAACTCCCTGAAGGGAGGGTGTAGGCAGGGGGGGTCAGGCTCTTCTCCCAGGAACCTGTGACAGGAGGAGATGGCACAGGCTGAAGCTGTGCCAGGGGAGGTTTGGGTTGGATATCAGGAAGCCCTTCCTGACAGAGGGTGATCAGCCAGTGGAATGGGCTGCCCAGGGAGGTGGTGGAGTCACCGTCCCTGGAGGTGTTCAAAGGCAGGCTGGATGTGGCACTGAGTGCCATGGTCTGGCCGATGTGGTGGGGTTGGGTCATGGGCTGGACTTGATGAGCTCAGAGGGCTTGTCCAGCCTCAGTAATTCTGTGATTCTGTGATTCTGTATGCATGCGGCTGGTCGCTCGCCCACACCCCGTGCAAAGGGTACACCCCTCCTCCCGCAGCCACCTCCCCAGGGAAACGTGTCCGTCCAACCCATGCTCCTGCGATGCATCTCACACGCCGCAGCAGCACATGGGGCCCTGCGCTGTGCTCCCAGGCTCTTTGCGTTTTCCCAAGGTCTCCATCGCTTCCCCAGCAGAAACTTCCCTCTCTCTCCTTTTGCTTTCGCTGCGTGGAAATAAAGGTTTCCTGGGGTCAGTACAAAAGGGAGGCTCTTCGCCTCCTCCTCTGGGTTTCCCCAGCCTTCACACCAGGTTGTGAGCAGCGCATCCCGTGCAGAGGACAGGTCCGCACGGCCTCAGGCAGCCCCTGGGCCAGGTGGTTGGGTTGCTTCCTTGGGCTTAATTCAGCAGAAG
The DNA here is from genome assembly GCA_025345505.1 of Todiramphus chloris collaris. Classification (NCBI taxonomy): domain Eukaryota; kingdom Metazoa; phylum Chordata; class Aves; order Coraciiformes; family Alcedinidae; genus Todiramphus; species Todiramphus chloris. Next base: position 1,039,996 of record JANVCC010000120.1, on the reverse strand, counting down.
CAGCTTGTCATGTTTCTCCCTCTCCCTGGGGTGGGCTGCTCATTTTTGCCCCATAAGACAATGCCCTCTTTCAAAAACAAAGAAATTCTAAAGTACATATGAACATATGGTAACATATATTCTCGGCTGCCTATGTGGCCAATTTTCTGTATGTTACCATATGGTGCCGCGTATTTAGCAAAAATATAACTTGACTGTTTCTCTTTCCATATGGGGATTCTTTTGCCTTAATTAATAACATTGAGCAAAAACTCTTTCTAAGGTTTCCAAGATTTCTGCAAGGGAATATCTTATGACAGACACATGCTCCTGAAGGCTTTCCTCCTTATTTGTCTATAGCCTTCTGTCCTCATCCTCTTCCGCATGCTCCAAGGGCATCTGTGGATACATCTGCCCCTGGGATCGCACGGAGGGGGATGCTGCACCCTAGCTTGGCCCCTGTCCCACAAGCACCCACAGGAGCCCTTGTCCCTTCCTCAGGACCTGACCTTCAGTTGCAGGGATAAAGCAGCAATGTGCCTGTGGGCTGGATCCCTTCAGCTTATCCGGGAGATTTGAGGAGCCCAGTTAACATAACACAGGAGCAACGGGGATGCCACTGGTGCAGCAGAGAGATTATTCACGGCCACCCTGTCTTCAAAGGAGTAGAAAGCAGCACACTTTTGCAGCTCTCCAATTAAGCCTCTCAAGTGTCGGTTATCTCATATAATAGTAAAATATGTCACAGTATCCTCTCAGGACAAGCCTGCAGCCAACGCCAGCGAGATGAAACCAGTTCCAGCTCTGTCAAGGCAGGATGGGGTGGGAAGGTCAGAGGCACAGCCCCAGCTGCTGGAGATCCTCCCGCTCTCCCAGCCAAAGCCTGTAAATGAAGACAAATCTCTGCAGATCTCTCCAGATGTGCCCCCTCTCCCTGCAGGGACGTCCCTGCCTCTCAGGCAGGCGAAGGCAGCGGGCAGAGAGGAGCTGGCGTGGGGTGTGAGAGTGGGGACAGGGGGACAGATGCTGGATTTCCACATCTCCCCATTCCTTGGGTCTCGGTGGGGATGCTGATCTCTCTTTTCGACTCCTGCACACTCTGGGGGGTGGGAAGGGACATGGGCAGTGCCCGGGGTGGCTCAGCTTTACTGCAGGGCTGGCAGGATGAGCCTGTCCCTCCTCCTGCTCATCAGCAGCACATTTCAGCCAGGCAGTCTCTGCTCCCCGTGGGGCTGCCCTTGTTCCCCACCTCCCACCAGCACACAGATCCCTGATGATGCTTTGCTTGAATGGTCTCAGCCTTCCCCAGCTCCAAAATCCTCTTTCCTCCCTGTGACTCTGGGATGGGCCACCACTGCCCGTGGGAATGGGGTAGGGCAATGGTGGCTTGCAGCTGGGTGTGAAGATGGTGGGTGCGTGGCTTCCCCTATACTTCACCTAGACCACCTAGGGCAGCCCCAGTGAGGGCCTTTTTGTGGTCAAGATCAAAGCTTTGGGGGCAGTGGGAACCAGGATTTCATTGCCTGGGCTGCTCTGGGCCCCCCTGTCTCCTCACATCCCAGAGCTCTCTCTGTCAGAACATTTCCCTCCTGAGGAGGTCACCAGGGACTCTACCAAACCCCTTCTGCCCTCACCCAGTCCATTCCCTATCTTGCACCCTTCCAGCTCCAGTTTCTCACATCCCTCCCCTCAGCTCTGCATGGACACTCAGGGCCTACACATAACTCCTGCTCTTTTGGAATGTCTCCTTGATGGGATGTTTTGGACATCCTGTGGAGGACAGGCTTTGGACATCACCTTCCCAGTGATTTTAATCAATGTCTTCCAGGCTGCACAGGTGTGGGCCTGGCCAGACCCCTTCCTCAGCCCTGCTGACTTCATCCAACTCACTTGGATGGATGGGATGGGAAAGAGAGGCTCTCATGGACCATGGGCTTTGTGCAGTTTCTTGAAGGAGAGTCATGACAGTCCTGTGTGAACCGGACAAATCAACTCGTGGTTTAGTTCTTGATCTCTCAGACTTGTTCTGCATCCCCAGAGCTTTCCTCTTTGAGACCTGAGATGACTTTGAACCCAGGTTTCTGCCCTGCTCACTGTCTTCTGGTATCCCCTTCACCTCCAGCTGTTGTCTGACCTAGCTGAGGACCTTCACAGTGGCTTATTGCAGACTGTGACATGAGAAGAGCTAGCAGAGACATAGTCACCACCACTGCGAGTGCAGCATCTCTGTTGCAATGGCTGCAAGAGCAGGGTGCCACCAGGACCTTGTGTGCAGATGTTCCTGGCTTGGGACCACACAGGTGCCATGTGCAACTGCTCCACCATTTCCTCTCAATCCACAGAGCAGGACAGAGGGTGGGACATGTTCAGAGAAGGCCATCTTTACAGTCAGATGGAAATTGTAGCCTGAGAGTCACACTGGGAAGTACATCTGGTTAATGGCTGGTCCATATGCAGCATGGCTTTGAGCTCATGTCTGGGAAGGCATATCCACAGAGCAGGTCACCAGAGCATCAGTGACACCCTAGCTTCCTAAATCTGCACTGTGGGCTGGTTGCATCCAGGGTATCCACGTACCATGAACAAGGTACTGGTGGGATCTATCTCTTTACCCTGCTGTTGTGATGCTCATCTTCCCATCTGGTGCAACTGAGGCTGAGAAAGTGTCAGAACGGAAGACCACGGGGAAGAGCAGAAGGACATGGGAGCTGCCAGTGCACAGAAAGATGGAGATGGAGGCCAGCTCTGGGCAGAGCTGGGAGACTGAGAGCACAGGGAGCAGATGGAGTTGAGGACAAGAGCGGAGCTGGGCACAGGGTCAAGGAAAGCTGGGACAGGTGAAGTTTGCGCTGAAATGACTGCATGAGAGCATCCTGCTCCTTGGGAAGGGTGCTGCTGCAGAGGGGGTGAGGCTCTTACTGGAGCAGGAGTGAGATTGGATGGGGCATTCCCATCACATTTCAGACCAGAACATCCACTGACCCATCCTGACCAACCTCTTGGAACAGCATCAAATGCCATCCTTGTAACAGGCAGCAAGTTGTACTTGCATAAGGGCTGTCGTTGCACTGAGAGCTGTGCAAGGGCTGAGCCTGCCGGGCTCCTGGTGACAGTGGTGGCATTAGGAGATGGCACTGGGAGAAGGTCAGTGCGTGCAGAGCAGGCAGAAGCTGTCAGCATGTAGCTCTGCTGAGCAACTGGAAAGAGAACAAACATGGGGAGTGAAAAACAGGCTCTGCTGAGGAGCTGGTGGGAGATGCCTAGCATCAGGGGCTTGCAGTCTTCCAGGGAGGGAAACCACCCATCAGGAGAGTTGGCTGAAGCATATCCTGGACCACTGCCATTGAGTTTTGGTATGGTGCAGAGCACCCGGGAATTTCCAGGGCCCGGGGAGAAAAGTGGAGGTTGGCCTAATATTTTAAAAGGGGAAACAGGACGATGTGGGTAATTACAAGTCTGTCAGCCTGACATTGATCCCAGGCAAAATAACAGAGCGGATGATACGGAATGCAATGAATAAAGAATCAGAAAGGGTGATATAATTAATGCCAATCAACAGGGATTTATGGAAAATAGATCCTGTCAAACCAACTTGACGTCTTTCTTCCTGGTGTGTTTTGGGGTTTTTTTTTTTCCTTTTTTTTTTTCTTTAAAACTGGGATTACAAGTTTCTCCAGTGAGGCAAATGGGGTTTGCTGAGGGCATGCAGAACAGTGATGAATCACCTAGGAGCTGTGTGATGTTTTCTCAAAGAAATAAGAAAACCCAGCCTACCATGTAGGGTGGTTTACGACCACAGTGAGAAGGTCATGAGCTTGGCTGCACCGAACCAGACACAAACTGCCTGTTGCAGGGGGATTCTCCTCCCCAGCCAGTCCCATCAGTGATGGTGAGGATGCACTGGGCTGTCTGTGTCCCAGCAGTTCTCAGGAGGGTGGTCCTGCTGGGAATTCACTGGTGTGGCTGGGAGTGATTTATACAGTGGGGAACCCTGGTCACCAGACTGCCATGGAAAGGACTAATAATGCCAGTGGAAAGAGATAACATGAATAAAAGTTGTGTTTCCTCTGTTGGTGCTCTCTGGAGTTGCTTCTCCAGTGCCCAGGTCTTGTGCTTGGTGGTGTAAAATCTGTGCAGAGCTCCTGGAGGACACAGTAAAGTGTGAAGAACCTTTATTTTTGTAAAAGTACATCCTAGCTTCATATCTCTGGTGAGAGAGGAGCCTGCACAGCACAGATGATGTGGAGGAGCAAGAGCCTGCATGGCCCAGCTTGCTTCCTGGCCCCACTATCTGGGAAACCTGCTCCATCCACCTCCATCCATCCATCCATCCATCCATCCATCCATCCATCCATCCATCTCTGTGCTGTGTGCTAAGGGGGTCCCTGCTCCTCCAGTGCTCATCTGCAACTGCTGCCTCACAGTGACAGCTCATGCAATGGTGTTCAGGGACCCAAAAACATCC
>JANVCC010000120.1:1021406-1035542 GCA_025345505.1 Todiramphus chloris collaris | reverse complement strand
ACAACCCTCAAGGGGAACCAAGTGTTCCTCAGCTCCAACCTAAACCTTCCCTGGAGCAACTTGAGGCTGGCTCTTCTTTTCCTTTTCTTGTTCCTTGGCCAGCAAGGCCTGGTGCTTGGCCTTGCTGAACCTCATCCCACTGGCCTCAGCCCATCCATCCAGCCTGGATAGACCCTTCTGAAGAGCCTCTGAGCTTTGCTGGCTCTAAAGTAGCTCCTGGTGCACAACACCACAGCCACGCCAGGTCCCCATGTGCCCTGTGACAACTCGGTGCCAACAAGAGTGCCCTCCTGGACCCAGCCGCACTCACTGCTGGGGCTGGGCCTGACACCCCCTCCTCCGCTGAGTCATGGGAACTAAATTTTTCACTAATTGAATTGTCTGATAGGAAAGTCTTTAGTAGCTGAAATCTCCTTTCCCTTTCATCATTTTGTCCAGAATGGACCTACAGTTACCAGCTCACAGGGATGTTCCAGGCTTTTGGGAGCACCTCTGAGACGTGAATACCCTGCCATTCTCATGGTGTTATGTCCAAGTTACCAGAAGATCATCAGTGTACAGGAACTGGGTGTCTCAAATCACCTCACCAGGACTGCCCACGCCAGCATTTCCGTTCCTGGCAGTGACGTGGGAACAATCCTGGATCCAGAAAAGCATAAAGATGCTCCACCTGCAACACTAGCAAGTGGTGGTGGCTGAACTGGTGACACTGGGATAAGCGGCCCCAAGCACAGTATGATGCAGGTGTATGGCTCAGAGGCTTCGCGCGGTGTGAACAGGCACCTGAGATCTGCTGCCAGCAGCCCCTTCCCCCTGGCACCATGTGGGTGTGGAGATGTTGGGGATATTTTGAAACAGATTTTTGGAGGCTGCCTTAGTTTCCCCACCTTTGTTTCAGCTCTTTATTGAGGGACGAGTTGAATTAAAGTCCTTCCCTCACCTGGGATGAATCCTGCTCTCCCTGCAGAGCCATAAGAGAAGCTCTCTGAGGAGAGTCAGTTTGAGGGGAAGGAGAGATGGGCTGCCCACACTGCTGGGGTGGTGTTGGGGTTTTGGGGAGTTATTCTGTTTTCCTTCTTGTCTTAAAGAATTTTTCCATACTTGTTAATGGCTGTACTTAAGAGGGACAAAAGGACCTGGCCACAGGGGGAGGGGTCCAGCCTGCCGGAAAAAGGGGGTTGGGTGGATCCCCCTGGGGCTCTCTGGCTCTCTGGGGTTTTGGCTCCCTGCTTTTGAGGAGAAGCTGCCCTCGTGGTGCGGAGAACTCACCCCTGCCGCGTCTCCTGCTCTCCCTGCTGTGTCTCCTGCTCTCCTGGCCGCCTACCAAGGATCCTCTGGACTCCGGGATCAGCTTGGAGAGAATTCGTCCCCGCTTCACCCCCTGTTTTTTCCTCCTACCCTTGCTGTCTCCCGAGGACCCTGCTGGACACCGGGATCGGCTGCCCAGGCGGGTTCGTGACGCGGGTTTTCCGTCAGCCATTGCCACGTGGGGACTGAGCTGGCTCCGGAGCGGCGGGGAGACCATCGCGCCCTCCCTGCTCCCCGGGAGCCCCGAGAGGTTGGGATTGGGTTCCCTGTGCTGCTTTCCTGTTACTACCATAGTTATTGTTGTTTGTTTGTCCTGTTATATATATTTAGTACAGAACTGTTATTCCTACTCCTGATATCTTTGCCTGAAAGCCCCTTAATTTCAAAATTCTAAGCATTCGGAGGGGGGGGGGTTGCATTTCCATTCCAAGGGGGGGGGGGGCTCCTGCCTTCCTTGGCATACACCTGTCTTTCAAACCAAGACAGGTGGGTACAGCAGTTTCAGAGGAGACTTTTCCCCTTGGCCCGTTTGGTTCATCTTTCTGTGACTCACCTCAGGAGGGTTTCAGCTTTTCCAGCCTGCTGTGATGAACGCTGGGAATCCTCTTGTGTGGCTAAGTCCCCTTCTGGGGGCAGACCAAGGGGTCTTAAAACAAAGACCCATCCCTGAACCAGGAGGGGGTCTTTTCCCAACCCATTCTGACTCAAGATACTAAATCATTGCCCAAAATAGGAGCCACAGCCTCCAGTCACTTCAGCAATTTTTTCCAAAGGGGAAGTTTCAGTCCAAACAACACCAACAGCTGATGAAAAAAGGGGGGGTTCCAGGCATGGGACTGTGAGCTGCACCCGGAGAGCCTTGCCAGGGAGCAAAGGGGCTTGGGGCAGTGGGCGCAGGGCACAAGCACCTCCACGAGCAGCACACCAGCACCCACCACTGCACTGGGCAGCAGTGGCACTGAGGCAGGCTGTCATTCTCAGAAAATATTGATAAAAGTCAGTAAATAGGCATTATCTATAGACTACCCAGGATGATGTCCAGAGGTCTGTGTCCAGGTGGGACTGCACAGCCACCTCCACCATCCTCACGATGGGCGCAAGCTCTGTTTTACCAAACATCACAACTTCTCCTCGGTGGCTCTACCAAGGTTCCCCCAGCTTCACTGGTCCAGAACTGTCCCTCCCATCTCAGCCCAGACATACATAAGCATAGAAAGCAGTAGCCCCATCTTGTAATATTTAAAACAATTTTATTCATGAAAATATGCTGTACAATGCACTATACACAGTTCTTTACATTGCCACATACACAAACTCTAATAGCACAATCAAGAAAGTTACCATTGCCTACGATAGATGCGTGGTGAGAGATGATGCCTGTCAGAGACCCTCCCCCCCAGTCTGTACAGTTATAAATACGAGGGAAAGGACGGACCGAAAACCGCCATATGAAGCAAACGGGTGGGGGCCCTTTGGTGTCCCCTCGACGCCGGCTCCTCGCTCCGGGCAGGGCTGGGGCTGTGCGGGAGCAGGGCTGGGAGCAGAGGATGCTCCATGTCCCCAGAAGCTGTCCTGTGGGGCAGAGAAAGGGGGCCAGGAGGGAGTGGGATTGATGGAGGCTGAAGCCGAGTGAGGTGAGACATGAGGTGGGCCTGTGCTGGGGAACCTCTTTCCAGAGAGGGAAGCCAAAGTCCCAGCCACTGCTGGACAGTGAAATAAAGCCCTGGTTTCCCCTTCCCCACTCACAGCGCTGGGAGCCTCAGGGGCATGGCCACTCCAGCCACTCCCAGGACCTGCTTGCCCCATGGGCGTCAAGACCAGCCCTGACACCCCCGTGCCTTCACCACCACCCCACCCGGCCACCCTGGTCCTGGCATCTCCCAGACCCTCACCTCCGTTCCCCTCCGCCGCAGCGGGGCCAGCCCATCTCGCCTCCCCCTCCTGCCACCCCCCTTTTCCTGGGGTCCCAGCCACTTCTGAGGGGGGTCTCTGCACCCGCCTCCCGCTGCCCGCCGTCCCTCGCACAGCACGACGACTGTACACACGACGCTTAACCAACACAACTCCACCGCACACACGACAACCCCACGGTCACGAACCACAAAGACAGCTTCGCAATGGGACGTGCCCCGGGGGGGATGCCCAGGGGCACCACGCAGCGGGGGCAGGGGGAGGCAAGCGAGGGGGAGCTGGGCAGGTGCGGGGCAAGGGGGGGGGGCTTTTCTTCTTACTTGCTGGTGCGACTTCCCCTCCACGATGACACTCAGATCGTATCTGTGACACTGAAGGGGTTTTTGGGGGTCCCTGTGCCTGAGCATCCCATCTGCAAATGCCCGACTTGCCGGGGCGAGCCCCAGCTGGCCCACGCTGCCCGGCGTGCTGGTGCTGGATGTGTGCCTGGGAGAGCCAGGACCCTTTGCCTTTCTCCTGTGCTTGGGGGCAGAGCCCACCCTGTCTTCCCCAGCTGCCCCCCCTCCTCTCCTCACTCACAGCCCTTCGCCCCCCACGTGCAGAGCTGGGGGCCAGGTATTCGAAAGCCATTTGCAATCGGTTCCCAATGATTTTAAATATGCCTGAAACGAGAGGTGGTGTAGAAAATGAATGCGGTAATGATCCTGACCAAAGAATAATCCTTTTTAAAAAAAGCATTCAAGAAAGATTATATATAATAGAATATATTAAATTCTGTACATGATCAAATAATGTAAACATAATTAATTAACTTGTAAGAATGTCTTTAGAGACCATGCCCGCCGTGTGCCCGGGGTGAAGGTGAATGGTGGCACATGGGGCTCCCCTGTCACACTCTGCCATGAACACGTGGGTCAGGGGAGGAGCAGGAGGTGCCCACCCATGGGTCCCATCCTGCCCCAGCTCCGAGCAGCCGCACTTTCCCTGTGGCTTGGTGGGACCCAGTACCTGCACCATGGTAGAGGAGGTGGTGCTGGGCTGGGAAAATGTGCTGGTTCAATAGGCTAACTCATGCCACAGTCCAGGGGTAGGGGGTATAGAAAAAAACCTCATGGTGTCCAGGAAGGAGACAAACTGTGTAGAGAGCACTGTGGGTCAGAGCAGCAACTCCCACAGCTTCTCCTCCAAGCCCGTCCATCTCCTCTGGACCAGTTGCTCCAGTTGCCCATCAACCTGCCTGGCTGTTCCACTCCAAACCCTCCGTTACACGAAGCAACAGGGAGCCCTCCCCCTGGCCATGCAGGGTAGCAGGAGGACCCTGGCCCACTCCTGACCCACCGAGCAGTGGGGACAGTTTGGGCTCCCAACACGAAGCAGGACCATGTGTGACTCAGCCCCCTCCCCATGGAGAACCCGCCCTTGGCAGATGGGTGCACCAGGGCTGACCCCTCTTGCTGGCAGCCCCCCCAGACCAGCTCTCCTGGCATTCTGGAGATGGGCTGTGAGGCTTCTGGGTATGCTGGCTGCTGGCTGGAGTCACTCCTGAAACCAGCAGAGACTCCCCAGGAGTCCCACAGCCCCAGCTGTGAGCCCTGTGGCACCTCCCTGAGCTCTGCACATGGGGGAAGCAGTGTGGGTGACCCAGGCTTGGGGCAAGGTGGACCTCACGCCGCCTCCAGAGGCCTGGCCACCACATCCCTCCTCTCCTCACACACACACATCCCCTTCTCGAGGCTGACCCACGTCACAGCCCCGCAGCTTCTACCCCATCATCCAACACCCAAAGCCATGGAGAAGCCGAGACGAGGTGTGTGACAGGGCGCAGCCATCAGCATTGCCCAGGGCCTCGCTCCTCCTCTCCCTAAACACGACCCTTTCTTCCTTCCAATGCAAAAACTCAATGGCAAAAGAGTGCATGAAATCGAACAAATATGCGCCCCCCTCCCCGACCCTGTGAGCTCCCCCTCAGCCTCCAGCACAGGGGGCCCAGGCCAGTAGCATGTCACTCCCAGCAGGACCACCCCATGCAGGACCGTGCACCATGCACCAGGAGTGTGCCCACGCCTGCTCCCGCAGGGCTCCGCAGCTTCCCCGTGGAGGTGTGACCGTGGCACCCCCAGCCTCCCGTGGATGTGTGAGCTGCCAAGATGCTGTCCCCAGGGCAGCCTTCCCTCCATCACCAACCCCTCCTCACTGCTGGGTAAGAAAACCTGCCTGGGCTCAACCAAGGAGACCCGCAGTGGAGGTGGCCTGGGTGTGTGAGCTTGGCAGAGCTCAGATCTCCACCAAGATTTAGGGGTGACAAGCCCCGCCTTGACCTAGGGCATGGTCCCCACTCCTCACACTTCTGCTTAGAGGACTCATTTCCCGAGGTGGCCCAGAGAAAAGGGTCCTTTTCCCATGAGGGATGCCCAGACAGGGGGTTCCCACACCACCAGCTGCCACCACTCCACCACCCACACCACGGACAAATCAAACTGGCACTGGGGCACTGGGACTGCCTGGAAAAGCTTTCCTTTCCTGCTCCCCCTGGACATGTGTGGCTCTGGCTGCCTCACCCTGCCCACCTGCCCTGCGTCCTCCAAAGGATGCTTGTGGGAGGACCCAGAAGACTGGGCACATGTTTGGGCTGGGGACGGGGGGCCCTCCACTGTCTCAATATTTGACCCTACGGTTTGTGTTTCATGTTCAACCTCAAGCTCAGACCGATGGCTCTAGCCCATCTTTAACAAACAAAGGCAGAAGAGAAAGGAAAAAAAAAAGTTAGTCTCAATGTTCCCCTCGTGGCTTCTCGGTGGTGAGCCCCCCACCCTGGGGCAGGCATCACCCGGGCACCCAGCTCTGGTTCGTGGGCTGTGGACCCCCGGGCAGCACGGGCACGTTGAGCCCATTCTGCGGCGGGAGGGCCGAGTCAAAGTTGAAGTCCATCTCATCGCTGTCCATAAAGTCATTCAGGATGATTGACTCCACATCGCACTCCAGGCTCCCGTTGAACATGTCCAGGTCCAGGTCTGCTGGGAACCTGTCTTGGCCCAACACAGGGGGGTGGACAGCCCCTGGGTAGGGGCCCTGCAGCGAATCCAGCAAGCTCATGTGTGCCCCTTGGTTATTAGCGTAGGAATGCAGATGCCCGTGGTGCGGCATGGCCGTCATGCTGCACGTGTCACTGGGCAAGCTCATAAGGCTGACAGGATTAGCTAAGGCACTGGTGTTGACCGCAGGGTGATGGTGACTGGCTGGTGACGGGTGGTACAAAGCGTTGCTCTTCATGAGAGAGCCCGAGTGGGACGGGTAGGAGGACAAACCCTGCTCCCCGTTCCCGCACAGCAGCGGGTTGTGTCTGTGGCCACGGGCCGGCACCATGGGGCTGGCCTGCGGCAGGGGCAGGTCCCCCGGGACCATGCTCTCCTTGTGCGCGTAGGAGATGGAGGAGAGCAGGTCCTGCAGCGAGGCGTTCCTGTAGGAGCTGACGGGTGAGAAGGTGGCTTGCTTGTTCTCCTGGATGGTCTGCATGGGCAGGCGGCGCATGAGGCTCATGGCCGGCTGGCTATAGATAGTCCCACAGTAGGTGTTGGTGGCAGCCCCCATGGTGGAGCACTTGGAGTTGAAGGTGAAACTGGAGCTCCGCTGCCGCAGGGCAGCTGGAGGGAGCTGCTGGGAAGGGCTCATGGTGTAGCCATCCTGCAGGTCCTCCAGCATGCTCTCCCCCAGGCTCTCATTCAGGCTGATGGTACCAGTCAGGTCGGTCAGCCGAGGCAGCTCCACAGAGCAGCGGGCATTGAGGGAGGGAGACATCGTGCTGGAGGGGCTGGGATACATCAGCGGAGAGGAGGGGGTACCATCATCCTCCTCCAGCTCATCTGGCTCATGGTTGGACATGATGGGCGAGAGGCGCCCGCTCAGCGTGCTGGTCGTGGAGTTGGCCCGCGTCCTGAAGTCCGCCCAGGCGTCGTACTCATCGCTGGCGTGGGACGCGGGGCTCTCTGACCACTTGGCTTGCTGGGAGGAAGGGCTGTCCTCCCCCCGGTCCTGCGTCACCTGCAGCTGCTTCTTCTTGCTGGCCTTCCCCTTGATTCGCAGGAACTTGCTGTTGTTGTCCATCGAGACCGCCCGCCGGCGGGGTGTCTTCCCCGTCTTGCCGCCCTCGGGGTTCAGCATCCACCAGGAGCTCTTGCCGGTGCCCTCGTTCTGCACGCGGATGAAGCGGGTGTGCAGGGACAGGTTGTGCCGGATGGAGTTCTGCAGAGACAGCAAGGACACGGGGAACGGTCAGGTCAGCAGTGGCTCCAGGCAGGAGGGGGTTGCCCACAGGGCTGGGGGGTACACGGGGCATCACGGGGGACCTGGGCTCCATCCCCTGGGACCCCATGGCTGGCTGAGCCAGAGGGGTCAGGGCTCGGAGGGCTCAGCTGGTGGGTGCCTCCCACCACACCGCTGAGCATTTCACCTCCAGGAGCCCACAGCGGATGGGCCTTTGCCATCCACCAGCGACCTGTCATTAGTGCAGTTGGTGTCAGGGCAGGGAGTGTGTGTGTGGGAGGGGGTTTAGCATTTGCCCCACGGACTGCACCAGCCATGCAGCAAGCAGGACCAGGTCTCAGGGGAATCTTCTTCCCTGGCAGGAGTCTGAGGAGTGACAAGGCGAGGAGGCAGCGAAAGCAGAAGCAGAGGCAGGGCCACGCACAGGCCCAGGTTTTCTCCATCCCTGCCCGCCCTGGGCACCTACGCTCCAAGCAGAGCACACTGGGATGCTCCCAGCACAGCCTTGCCCACACGGACCTCTGCAGAGGTGTAAGCATCGGGCACCACACCAGCTCCACGAGCAGAGGGAACCCCTTTACCCACACACACTGGGCACCAGCCCTCTGGAGCTGGCTCCAAACCACTTTCCCTGCCCAGCAGCATTTTGCAATGTGCTCCCCTCATCCCCCACCCCGGGGAGGCAGTCGCATGTGCTGTGCAGTGCCCATTGGCACCACCAGAGCCCAGAGCAGTGTCACAGCACGATGGAAGTGAGATGATTCCTCAGGACATCTGCTGCTTCCTACTGATATTCTGCAGCTCATGAGATGCTGCTCCAGCTCCCTGCACCTTGCTTTCATAGGATTGTTTGGGTTGGAAGAGACATTTAAGATCATCAAGTCCAACCATTCCCCCAGCACTGCCAGGGCACCAATAAACCCTGTTGCTCAGCACCATGTCTCCATGGCTTGAAAACTCCTCCAGGGATCACGGGGACTTCACCACTGGCCTGGGCAAGGCCAGGACAACCCTCAAGAGAAAGCAATTGTTCCTCAGCTCCAACCTAAACCTCCCCTGGGGCAACATCAGGCCGGTTCCTCTTGTCCTGTCAGTTGCTCCCTGGGAGCAGAGCCCAACCCCCTATGGCTGCAACCTCCTCTCAGGGAGCTGTCGGAGCCAGAAGGTCTCCCCTGAGCCTCCTTTGCTCCAAGGCTCAACAACCCCAGGTCCCTCGGACACTCCTCACCGCACCTGTCCTCTAGACCCTTCCCCAGCTCCGCTGCCCTTCTCTGCCCACGCTCCAGCCCCTCAATGTCCTGCTGCGAGTGAGGGGCCCAAACCTGACCCCAGGATTCGAGGGGCAGCCTCCCCAGTGCCCAGTCCAGGGGCACAATCCCTGCCCCGCTCCTGCTGGTCACACTGGTGCTGACACAAGCCAGGGTGCTGGTGGCCTTCTTGGCCACCTGGGCACACACTGGCTCATCTTCAGCCACTTGCTGACCAACCCCACCAGGTCCTTTCCCGACGAGCACTTTCCAGCTGCTCTGCCCCAGCCTGGAGCATTCCAGGGGCTTGCTGTGACCCAAGGTCTGGACCTGGTGCTTGGCCTTGTTGCTATTGGCCCATCGATCCAGCCTGGACAAATCCCTCTGTAGAGCCTCCTACCTTCAAGCAGATCAACACAACTGCCCAATTAGTACCATCTGCAATCTTCCTGCGAGTACCCTCGACCCCTCATCCAGATCACTGATAAAGATATTAAACAGAACTGTCCCCGGCACTGAGCCCTGGGGACACCACCTGTGACCAGCTCTCAGCTGGATGTAACTCCATTCATGCCACTCTTTGGGGCTGCCCATCCAGCCAGGTTTTCACCCAGCAAAGAGTGCACCCAGCCAAGCCATGAGCAGCCAGTTTCTCCAGGAGGAGCTGTGGGAAACGGTGTCAAAAGCTTCACTGAAGTCCAGGTAGACAAAATCCACAGCCATCCCCTCATCAACTACATGGGTTACCTTGTCATAGAAGGAGATCGGGTTAGTCAGCAGGACTTGTCTCTCATAAACCCATGGGCTGAGTGGGCATCACTACCTGGTTGTCCTGTAAGTCCCTGCTCATAGCTGTCCTGCTGTACAAAGGCTCCAGCTTGTCCCGTGAGTGCCCACGCTGCCTGCATCGCTGGAGGTGGGCCATCGCTCCAGAGGGGCCACTGATCCCCTCAAGGAGCCCCGATTCCCCCCAGCTCATTCCCAGGCGCTGCCGTGGTTCCTGGCCCGGCAATGTCCCGCCTGCGCTACCGCAGGGCACTCCGACCCCTGCCCCGGGGGATGGCAGGCTGACGGACCTCGCTGGCACACGCCATCCCACAGACATTGATGTGCTGCCTCCAGGCTTATCTCCAGCAAGCCTGGTTTTATCCCTTTTCCCCCTTCAAATCTGGTTTAAAGCTCTTTCAATGAGCCAGCTCCTGTGCAGAAATCCCTTTCCCCAGACTCGAGGGGAAAGACAAGACACAGAGCCCAGGGAAGAGCATCAGTCCACGGTGCAGAGCATCCTGCTGCAGCAAGGCCTGAGGGCTCGGGACAGGGCAGGGGCTGCTGGAGGGTGGCTGGCAGCTCCCCCAGCCCTGCCAGGCTGCAGGAGGGGCAGAGGGATGGCGAGGGGGAAGAAACCAAGGTGCCAGGGAGAAAGTTTGGTGCCGTTGCCGGTGTACAGCAGAATACTAATGAAGAGGCGAGTGAGCTCCAGCCTCATCTATCATATTATGTAATGGCTTACTTCTCTGCACTTCATTTATTTGGAGATTGCTCCCAGGCTGGCTCTTCGCCAGCAGCCACCAAATCCAAGTCTACAGAAATCAATCTCGCGCTGACTGATTAAGCCGTGTTTAGAACTAATTGCTCCTTCGTGTGTGGGGAGAATAAATTACGGGCTTTAATTTCACATCTTTAAAACGCAACTGCAGGTATGGGCCAGCCATTAACCCCTTCCTGCACAGCTGGGGAGGGGGCAGGCCAGGGCTGGCACAGCTCAGGGCACAGGCTGGGACATAACGCTGCCCTCCACAGCAGTGCCTGCCCATGACGATGCTCATCTGGCCTTCAGCTGGAGCAAGCCGAGCCCTGGGCCAAGGCTGCCTGGCAGGAAGAGCTCTCCCCGACCCCCCAGTACCTCTCCCTTCATCCACAGGATGACCCAAGCTCCTCTCCGTGTGACGGAGACGCAGTGCAAGCGGCA
This sequence comes from Todiramphus chloris collaris, assembly GCA_025345505.1. Classification (NCBI taxonomy): domain Eukaryota; kingdom Metazoa; phylum Chordata; class Aves; order Coraciiformes; family Alcedinidae; genus Todiramphus; species Todiramphus chloris. Next base: position 1,024,847 of record JANVCC010000120.1, on the reverse strand, counting down.
GGGGACAGAGCACGTGGCCATCACCCCGTTTGCAGACCCAGAGCCACCAGCCAGCTCAGCCCTGTGGTCCCACCTTGCACCCACACCCACCACCCAGGGGGCTGGGGACACTTGCGGGGGCTCACTGGGCCCTCTGTCAGGATTGGGGATCCCCTATAAAACCATGCTCCCTTCCTCCCAGTGCTCCCCAAGGCTGCTCAGCCCGGGAGGCGAGAACTGCTGCAGCCCTCGGCGCCTGGGACCGACCACGGAGCACGAGAGGGGCTGCGGTTTGGGGGGTGTAGGAATGTCATGGATGGACGGGGGTGACATTCAGCATGGTGCTGACCTCCTCCCCCGATACTGCCTCTCTCCTGCTTCACAGCTCCAGTGCAGGGCACCCAGGCACCCAGCAGCACCCAGGGCCAGGACGGCATGGCAGAGGAGACAGGGCTGGCAGGGGGATGCTGGTGGGGTCAGGCTGCCCAAGGGAGAGGAGGGGAAGGGACGCTGCTTCCTCTGCTCTAGTGGAGCTTCATTAAGCGCCAAAAGACAGCAGCAATTAAGCGCAAGGCACGTTGAGCTCAGCTCTCTGCTCATTAGCACCCAGATGCGCTCAGCCGGCTGTGGCTCGGGGTGCAAGGTGCAGGGCTGTGGGCTGCACCAGAGCGGGCCAGGAGCTTATTAACAGCATGCAGGCAGGGACCTGCTTCACGCACCAACACCCCAGCACCCCACAGGTACCACCCCGCACCCAGTGCCCCCCAGCACCCAGTCCTGGACTGGCACAGAGCAGTGCAGGATCTCATGGCCCGAAACATGGGGCTCAGATCCTGACCAGCCCCGGGCAGTGCTATGCAGGGCACACCAGGGCTGGCAAAACCTCCCTGAGCGCAGCTGCCTTGGCAGGGCTGTGCACCAGGGTCTGGCAGGTTTTGGCAGCAGGTAAAGGCTGCTGCCAGTCCCGGGGTCCCCATGATGCCTCCAGCGCCGCTCTGCCTCTCTCTGCCCTGCGACCCAAAGTCCTGCACCACTTCTCATGGCAACCTGCACCTTTGCAGGGCTGGCCATGCCCTGCACCCTTGATGTGTGTCCCTCCTCATCTCATTCTGTCCCCATGACGCACTCTCCTTGCCCACTCCACTCCAATGGCTCAGGCCCATCACCAAAGCAGAGAAACGCTCCCAGCATGCAGCACCACAGCCCCTGGTACCCAAACAGCACAGGGCAAGGAGCACTGGTGCCCAGCACACATCCAGACCGTGCCAGGGGATGATATCCACCATATCAAGCACCAGCCCTTTAGCTCTCTGGAGGGGCAGGGGATGCTCTAGGTAGTGGAGGCAAGGGCTGGAGGTGACACCAGGGCTAGCTGTTGGTGCAGGTGGACCCAAGCCCTGCTCAGCCCTGTTTGACACCAAGGGATGATGAAGCTAGAGCTCATGCCAGCACCTGGATACCAGTTGCTGGAGTCTTTGCCAACCCAGAAGTCCCCAGCTCCATCTCAGTGCCCATCTTCCAGTGCCCAGCCCAGAGAGTCCCTGCTGCAGGGCCTGGCACAGGGATGAGAGGGCTGGTGGGAGCTGTGGGCACCCACAGAGCATCCTCACCCCCCTGCAGGAGCGCTTCTCCACGGAGCCTCATTGTCAGGGGAACAGCCAGTGTGAAATCGGTCTGATTAGCAATTAGTCCCATTGTAAAAGGATTAGCCGGACCCATTGTTTGGATGAGTGACTTGACTATCAATTTGCATCTGGCAGCGACGATGATGATGATGATGGTGATGATGATGATATGCTGGGAGTGTTTCCCTCACGTCCTTTTGACCAGACAGAGTGTGTCTGGACAGGCTGTGGCTGGCATGGCACTGGGGTGCTGGTGGACCCCCAAGATGGGCACCGATACCAGGCACAGAGGTGCCCTTTGCAGGATCCCAAGCACCTTGCCAATCCCCACTGCCAGCAGCACCCCAGCAGCACGTCCCAGGGGCTGCTCCTCCAGCCTTGGGGTGCCCGTGGGTCTCGGGGTGTGAGGGGTGGGGGGCATCCTCTTGTGTGCCCCGAGGAGAGCACGGGGTGGGGAAAACAAGCAATGCAAGCAAGAGCAGGACTGCAAAACCTGGTCCTGGCGAGAGCTGGGGAGAACAAATGAGGGGGCCCTGCTGACCTGCTCCTGTCCCTGTCACATCCTCTGCACCCGTCTGCTGTCCCCATCACTGTCCCTGGGCTGCCACCCCTGCATCACTCAGTTTTTTTCTGAGCAAAACCCCAAAGCCCAGCCCCCTCCCCATGGCAGCCCAGCCCAGCCACACTCCCAGAGACCCTGTGTGCTCCCAGCGAGCCCCAGCCCTGCAGTCGGGGTGCATCGGGGTCTGTACGTCTCTCCAGGCTACTGGTCCATCCAGCTAATGAGCCCAGTACCTGGTGGAGATCCACAGGCTGGTTAACAGGAGGAAGCAGCGACAGGGCCACTAACGAGGGCTCTGCCGGCTGCTCTCAGGCAGCGGGAGGATGGCCATGGGGGTTAATTGATGCTTATTTACTTCTTGCACATAAAAATCGTCAGTGTTGAAGAAAATATTCCAGGGGGGAGAGGCTGCTGACAGCCCCGGCGGTGCCGCACGCTGGGGGATACTGTGCAGGGGTGGGGGTGGCATGGGACAGTCACCGGTGACACTCCCAAAGATGTCATATTCACCCAGGAAACAGACCTGGCCACGGGCACCAGCAGCTAAGTGCACAATGACCACCACCATGGTCTCCTGGCACCATCCCCTGGGGATGGCCAACACTGCTCCCTTGCCATTGGCGTCACCATCCTGCCCAAAGTGGCTGGTGGCCTGAGCTGGGCCCAGGCTGGCCTGGCAAGCAGATGGCAGCTGGCCCATCCCGGCAGCATGCCCCACATGCCACAGGGATGCCAAGAGCCCCAGATGCTCCCAATAGACTCTGTGCCGCCAGCCATGCCCAAGGCAGGGAGCAGGATGAGACCCCCATCACCTCCTGCCCCACAGCAGGAGGATGCAGCCTGGCACTGGCCACAGGCTGGGCTCAGGAGGGCAGTGAATCCCCAACAGCCTCTTTGCTGTGAGCAACCCCCGTGGTCTTCCCCATCTCCCTGCTGCTCATGGGGCTGGGGAAAGCACATTCTGGTTTCTGGGGAAGGAGCAGCCCCAGCGCAGGGCTCGGGGAGGCAGCTTTGAGCAGCTGCCATGTGCACGGGATCTCCTCTGCTCCAAAAAAGCAGCCTGGGCACTGCCCCATAGCACCCGCTGCAGTGCCCCCTCTAACCCCCAGCACCCCTGCAGTGCCTTGCAGCCCCACAGCACCCCACACTGTGCCCCACAGCTGTACTCTGCAGCTCCCTATGGCATCCAAACAGCAAACCCACCGCACTGCTCATCAGCTGCCTGCGGTACCCTATAGCATCCTACAACCAGCCCCCTGCAATGCCCTATAGCAT
>JANVCC010000120.1:998939-1021396 GCA_025345505.1 Todiramphus chloris collaris | reverse complement strand
ATGCCCTATAGCATCCTACAGCCAGTCCCCTGCAATGCCCTATAGCACCCTACAGCCATCCCCCTGCAATGCCCTATAGCAGCCCTCAGCCAGCCCCTGCGATGCCCCATAAACTCCTGCAGCCCCTGGCACTGTCTCATACACCCCACTGCCCGCTCCCCAGTGCCCTGGCCCCATCTGACATCCTCCCCTCGGGGAGCTGGGGCTTCCCCTCCACAGCCCGTCCTTCCCTAGGGCATCACTGCTGGAGCTGGGCAGGGGCACCACATGGGCTGCCCAGTGCCCCCGGAAAGGGCACGGCGGGGGCAGAGGGAGGGCACCCGCCTCCCCGCCGCGGGGGGCTCGCCGGCGGCTGCCGAGCAGAGGCGAGCGTATTCGGGTCAGTGGCTCGCCTGAGCAGAGCAGCTCTGACGTGCTGCTAATTGAACCAAATGCCCATTAGCAGCGTGAGGGCCGTGCCCATCGCGGGCCCTCCGTCGCAGGTGGCTGACACGCGAGGGGCCCGCAGGCTGGTCAGCATGGCCCGGCCAGGGCATCTCCCGCCTCCTCACCCAGCGCCACCAGCTTTAAGCCCAGCCAGCATCTCATTAGGACCTGCTAATCACCCACACGGGATGCGCTGGGGCAGGGGGAGTCCCATCCTGCAGCCCCCTCCCTGCACAGCCCCCCATGGCCCCTCTCTGTGTCACCCCCTGGGGCAGAGCCTGGCAGGGGGGGTCCAGCCTTGCCCTGCCCCACAGAGCCGTGATGCTGTGGGGAAAGGATGGCTCTGTGCTCTGGGGTGTAGGCACAGAGCTGGCAACCTACGCAATGGGGCCAAGCTGTGCCAGCCCAGGGTAGATGCCTGCTCGGCCCCCTGCCCATGTCCCTCTGCCATTCCCTGGGGCTGGGTCATGGCGTGCCCAAGATCAACCTCTCCCGGAGGAGACCCAGGTGGAAACCACCGCTGTGACCCCAACCCACTGCCAGGATTTGCCAGCCCCATCCTAAGCCCCCAAACCCAGGAGCCCAGCTGTGGCTGCCTTGGCTTTGGGGCAGGTTTCAGCACAAATACAGGCACTGTGGCAACTGGATGGGTGCCCAGGGTGAAACCCATCCCCTGCCTGGCCCCATGGCAGTCCTGGCCCACCTTTGCCATACACCCCATGGCTCACAGTGGGTCTGACCCCCAGCACAGGATCACGCCCTGGCACAGCACTGCCCCTCACCACCCCTGTGGACTTGGCATCTGAGTTTATGTCTCACGGTCGGGTCAGTGCCTCCCTCCCACTCCTCATCAGGAGCTCTACAAGCGATTCCCAAACCCACTGCAGAAGTGACTGATGCGAATCAAACCACAAACTACTCCTCATGCCCCCCAGGCAGCCCCCATGCCCAGCTCCTGCTCCACAGCCCTTGGCCAGGGGTGCCCCTTAGGGCTTCCCCACTCTGCAGCTGCCACAGGCCCTGGCTCAGCCATGGAGAGCTCCAGGTGAGTGCCAAGCCAGGGGTGGGTGCCAGGCTCAGCCCTTTCTGCATGCTGGGACTGCACAGCAGGGTGAGATCCTCTGCACACCTCCTGGCCAGGATGGAGCTGGTGGAGGGAAGGCAGAGTGGACACATCAGAAGACACTTTATGCCCAGGTTGGAACCATGCCGGTGGTGGCAGCAGTGCCACTGAAACAGAGGTGGCAGGCACAGCCGAGCATCCCTCTCCCTGCCCTGGTTACTGCTGCTGCCAAACAGCTGGTTGCTACCAAGTTCTGCAATGGGAGTGTTGCCGTTGCCATGGCAGCCAGTTTATTTTAGCCAGCTGCCATCACTCCGTGTCCCCTTCAAAGCCAGGAGCATCCTCCCTGCCCCGGTGGGTTCTGCCTTGTCCCTATCTCCAGGTACCCTGCTGAGAGCCCAGGGAGCACCCACAGCATCCACCCCCTGTGGGACAGCCTCTCCATGCTCTCCAGAAGGGACAGACACAACACCAGCACCTTCCCCACTTCCCACCACAGCCCAAGGGGAATTGGATGGATGGATGGATGGATGGATGGATGGATGGATGGATGGATGGTGGGGACACATCAGGACTGGCATCAGGTGATTTCAGAACTGGAGGGACACTTGGATGGTAAATTCAGCTCCCACAGCCCGCTCAAAGATATTCCCTGCTCTGGTTTGCTCCTCCCTTGGCCAAAGCCTTGGACTTTTCCTGTTGGGGCCAGCACAGCCCCCAAACCTGCTGTGACACCTCCTCCTCCAGCTCCAGCCATGGCCGCTCCCAAGCTGGTTCAGGACAGGAGGGGCCAGAAGGGCCAGTTCCCAGTGTGGCTGGAGAGGGAGAGGCCCCTTTACCCCACGGTATCCATCCCAAGCCCTGTCCCATCAGGCAGCCCCAAACATCACCCCAAGGGGACTGTGCTCCCTTCCCAGGCAGCACCAGCCATCCTCGGTGCTGGGACTTTGCAGGGGCAGAGGAGGAGCCTGGAGATGATGTGTAATGCAGTAATCCCTCTGCACCCCTGGCAGAACCACTGTCTGCCTAAGTGCCCCCGGCACCGCCCATCCCCTATGCGCTCCCCAAAGGGCTCATTAGGGCGCTGCAGATAACGAGTGGGAGCCTTCTCCTCCCGGGGAAGGGGGCAGAGAGCAGGCAGAGCAGGCAGGGCTGGGGAGCTCGGGGACCCTCCTGTGGGAGCCTGCCTGGCCCCGATGTGGGGTCACTGTCCCTGCAGCCCCCCTTGCTAAAGACACCAGCTGCACTTCTGGGGTGCAGAGCCCGGACTGGGGCTCTTCAGGGGAGCCCGGCCATCCCCAGCAGCCTGGGAGCAGGCAGGAGTTGCACGGGAGCAATCACACAGCAGTGGGTGCACGGAGCCCCACTCCAGGCTCACCTCAGTGCTGGGTGCCACCAAGACACTCAGCCCAGGCAGAGCTGGGCTGGCACTGCCGCGTGCCCCGATGCCACAGTGATGGGCTGGCTCTGCACACTCCCTGGCTATGAGGTTCCTGCCTGTGGGCTGCACACCAGTGCCAGTGCAGGGGGACAGCCAGGAGACTCCAACCACCTCCTGCTTTCCCCCAGACCCGCACATGTCCCGTACCCCTGTCACGTGATGCCAAAAGAGGGGAGGGAGGTTATGGACCAGACGCACGTCATACTTCACTGGGCTGGCTCCACTGGCTGGCACTGGCACGGCCACCCACTTGCCTTCAGGTTGTGGCAGAGTCAAGAGGCCGCTGGGCCACCTGCCCCAGCCAGATGGAAAGGGGATCTCGTGGTGCTGCAAGGAATAGAGCTGCCTGGGGGACTTGTGCCAGGCCCTGCTGCTTGCCCTGCTCATACCCAGCCCCACGGTGATGCTAAGGATGGGCTGGGGGGCTGGCAGTGCCAGGGGATTGCTGCACACAGGGCTGGATTCTGCTCCCTTTGCAGCACCCTACGAAAGCCCCAGGCAGCACCACTCCTCCTGGTCCAGCACAGTGCCCAGCCACCCCCAGCATCCCAGTTCATAGCACCCCAACACTCAGCTGGAAACCACATCCTGACCCAGCTCCCACCAAGCCACGTTGCTGAAATAACCCCCAGCACAGCTCCCTGGTGAGGCTGAGCCTGCACACCCCCTTCCCCGAGAGACCCCCCCAGTGTGGCCATGCTGACCCCCTGCACAAGCCACCCCGGAGCTGAGTAACACCTACAGCCTCCCTTCAGGGTCCCAAGGTGCCCACACAGCCGGGGATGCTCTGCAAGGTGCCTACATCCAGTTGAGAGACATCAAGCCCCACTGCCTTCAGGGACAAAACACACTCCCTCCCAGCACCCCAGCCCCAGCCTCCCCGGGCCCCTCTCCAACGTACAAGCCCAGGTGAGACGCCTTCGAAAGACCCTCTCCACCATCAGCCACTTACCCAGTAATACTCTAATTACACCCCAGAGTTGGCCACCAAAATAGCTGCAGTAAATCACTCAGAGCTGCCATGTAATTTTTGCATGAAATTACAGTATTTTTTCCCCTGGGTTCAATTTCCTCCACACCAAGTTCTCACTGCAGCCAAATAATTAAAGCAGCTGCACTCCCTTTTCCTCGGGTACCGTTTTAACTCCCTGCTGGCTGTCACCCCGCTGCCCGGCACTGGGGCTGTGCCTGGCTGGGGACAACAGGTGCCCCAGCACCCACACCAGCCCTGCCCGTTCCCACACCAAGCACACCCAGAGCGAATAAAAACCACTCCAGATCCAAAGGCAAAGCAAATCAAACCACGCCGAGAGACCCCAGGGAGACTCGGCGCCCACGAGGGATGCACAAGGCACCCCAGGCGGGATGCTGAGCCCCAGTGCAGGGGTCCAAACCCCACTGGGCAGAGGAGCTGGCTCTTCCCAGGAGAGAAACCACTCGCCTCCTCTTTGTTGCCTGGGGGAGGAAGACAAGGGAAGCAGTGGGGCTCCACCTGCACCATTCTGCTTTACACAGCGATGCTGGGGCACCCGTGGGGGATGAGCGTCCTGTGTGGTGCCAGGAAATGCTGTCTCTGGGTCACCTGGCCTCCTGGGAGAGACGCGGGTCCCAGCCACACGTCACCCTTGTACCACTGTCCCGTCTGGATGCAGTGACCACGTGCAGCCCCACAGTGACCACGTGCAGCCCCACGCCGAGCGGAGCAGCAGCAGAAACCCCAGACCCTGAGGGGTTTTGCGCCCAGCCCCATCCTCTCCCCGTCTGCTCAGTCAAGGCTGCCCTGCTTTCCAGCCTGAGATCCACATCGGAGCTGGACTGTACCCAAAAACACACAGAAAGCTGGGGCACACGTGTCCCCTGCCTGCCCCCTGGCCCCGTTATCATCCCTGGGCACCAGCTCCATGGGGATGCTCGGAGGAGCAGCAAGTGCCTCTGCACTGTCCCCTCCTCCTCCGGCCACGGCTTTGCCAAGGGGCCCAAGGAGCAAAGCCAAACGCTCTCTGATATGCTGTGTCCCAGATGTCCACCCAGGAGCCCAGCAGGCTGGTGCTGGCTGCTAGAGCAGGGACGGGCTCCCCATGCTCTGCAAACTCCCCGGCAAAGGCAGCAAACCCTGGGCAGATGGGTGGAGATGCATCTCAGGGCAGCCCTTGGAGACGAGGGGCTGGTTTGGCCGAGAATGGGAAGGTACCTTTGGCTTCTCAAATACCTGCAAGAGATTTCATCCTGCCACCAGCAAGCACCGATGTCAAAGGCTTGGGAGCACCAGCGATCTCAGCCCTGGGGTGGATGGGGAATGGATGGGTTGCCAGGACAGCGGGGGTATCCCTGCCACCAAATGCTCTTGGCTGAAAGATGTTTTCACAAAACTGTTTAATTCTGATAAGAAAATCCTGATTGTTCAAGAAAACAAGTATTTGTACTAGTTTGCAGGTTTTAGGCCCCAAAGGTGGGGCAAGGGAGCATTTAATGATGCAATGCCTTTGGGTAAGAGGAGAAAATATTCATTATCAGGACCTGCTGCACAGCACGGAAATGTTGCAAGAAGCACTATTTAAAATACGCCTGTGGAACTAACGAGCAGCTTCCAGCCAATGGCACCACCGAGTCCACCTGCTCTGGTCAAGCCCCTGGCACTGCTGCCCATCCTGGCAGGCTCCCACACTGTCCCTGCTGTCCCCCTCACAGGGCACTGCCCCACATGCCAGCCCACAGCAACGCTCACCATGGGCCAGATCCAGCCACTCACCCAGTTCAGCCTAGTGAGATGATGCGTGTCACAGCATCGTCCCAGCCCTGTCCTCTCCACCAGTGCCAGCTGGCCCCACACCAGCCCTTCCAGCCCAAACACCCCATGCCAGCACAAGCTGCAGCACAGAAAGCCTCCAAATCCCACACAACTCCCTTTTTTCCACTTCTGGCTTCCCTTTTTTTGTGCATCCATGGGACACAGAGGGCACAAAGCCCCGCGTCGCAGGCGCAGCCCAGCAGGGTCGGGCAGTAATGGGCCGCTGCGGGAAGCAGAGACCCCTGTGGCCATCCATCTGGCAGAGGCAAATACCATGTCTGGAGCTGGCATCCCGTGAGGATGGGGACAGGGAGGCGGTGGCACGAGCACTGTCACAGCTGTCACCATGTCCCTGCACAGCCAGGAAAACACAGCGGGAAAAGCCTGACGCCGATGTCCCTCCTGGGCCAGGAAAGCCCAAAGGCTCCAGGTCCTGATCCGTGCACCGCGTCCCCACCAAGGGAAAGGCGACCTGGAGATGCCAGCACGGCTGAGATGCCACCGAGCACGGTACCCTCTGCCATGGGGACCCAAGGGGCACCAAGGCTTCTGAACCAGCCCCTGGAAAGCAGCCCTGTCCCCCAGGGCGCGCGGAGCAGGCGGGCGCTGGTGACAACAGCGGAACTGCTGCCTGCTCGTCCCACGCAGGCAGGGAGGGAGGCTCAGCCGCCCGTGCCGGGTGCTCCCGCTCCCGCACGCACACGCGGACCCCGGGGCGAGACGCGTCAGGACGGCAGCTCCCAGCAGGGCTGAGCCCGCCAAGCCTTTCACAGGCGACCGAAAAGTCTCAGCCTGTGCCCGCGGCCGCACGGCGCCGTCCCCGGCCGCACGCAGACCCTGTTGGGAGAGACGGCGAGACACCGGGGGGGCAAGCGGAGACCCCTTGCCCCGAGCGTCCCGCCTGACGTGCCCATTGCATCTTGAAGCCCCCCCAGCAGACGCTCGTCGAGCCAAAGTCACGCAAGCGGAGCAAGGTCACCACAGGGCCCCGGGGATGTTTCTGCAGCTCCAGCCCTGCTGGCTGTGGGAAGGGGGGATGCTGCCCCCCCCCCCCCAACCCCCCAGACCAGAGCTGCCTGCGGTCAAGTGAAACTGAGGCACGGATGGCGCTGTGGCAGAAGGATTCTCTGCAGTGCTGCTCCACAGCAGAGTCAGCTCGGCCCCGGCCATCTGCCATCTGCCACGTCCCTGAGCCCCCAGCCCATGACCTGGAGTCAGCCCAGCCCTCCCCAGACATGATGCCCTGCTGCCTGCTCACAGCTTGCAGGACCCACAGAGATGGCCAGGGGGTGATGGCACCCTAGGGTGCTCTATGGGGGGTTCTCTCTCCCCCTGAGGGGGTTCTCTCAGGGGTGACCAGCACAGCACAGCTGGGGCAGCTTGTGAGCAGGTGAGAGTCCTGAAGGAGAAGAGGGATGTGGGGAGTCCATCTCTGTTCTGCCTCACGTAGCCCTGAGGAGCACCCATCGCAGTGCCTCATGGTGGCAGCTGGCGAGCTCCCTGGGGCTCCCAGCCCCAACTCGATGCTGGCCAGGAGCCAAAAGCAAACAGAGGGGAGATGGAAAAAGCTCCATTTTCCCAGGGGTGGGTTGAAAGAGCAGCCCAGGGCTGCAGGAGCTGCAGCCAGAGCCAGGCTGGTCACACAGCCCTGTCCAGGATGTCACCAGCCTCTCCTGGGCACACACGCAGGGGCACCCACCCCACACACGGCCACCCCCAGACACAGCCCACAACCCCCTGCTACCCCCTGTCACCAGAAGCCACCCCCTGTACCCCACATCACCTACCTCCTGTGCCCCACATTACCCCCGTGCCCAGCACCCACTCCCGTGCCCCACATCGCCCACGTTCACAGGCCCGTGCCCCATCACCCACCCACATCTCCTGCGCCGTGACTCAGCTGACCCGACCCGATTGCTTTGCACCTGCTAATTACACCCCCCCTCCTCCCCATCCCCCCCCAGCAACTTGTGCCAGGGCCTTGCCAGGCTGCGCTGACTCACTGCGCAGCCAGCCGGGAGCGAGCCTCCCCTGCGCACATCAGCTGCCCGCCCGGGTGGGCTCAGGGGCCCCCGCTGCCCTGGTGAGAGTGGGGACTTGTGCCATTCGTTGCAGGGCCAGGTAAAACCCTCTGGGGTGGGAGGGTCCCTCACCCCAATGCTCCCCACCTTCGGGGTGCACAGCACCGCCAGCACCCTGCAGCTTCCAGGCACCTGCTGAGCCCTTTTTGGGTGGCTGGGCTTCCTGCAGAGCCCTGCCCGCCGCTCCTGGCTCCTCGGCTGAGCACAGCACAGGGCAGCCTACGGGCCCCTGCTGTCACCCCACGGCGACACACTTGCTCGCACACGCACTGTCGCACCGATGCGCTTGCACCCTGAGGGGCTGGGGCTGTGAGTGCAGCCCCACTGGTGGGTTTGGCAAAGGGAGACCCCCCCCCTTTTGGGACATCCCCCTGCTTGGAGACTCATCGGGATAGGGCTGAGGGAACCCCTTGGTGCAGGCAGAACAGACAAGGGCACGGCGAGCCAGCCCTGCCCCACGTGCCCAAGTGGGGACCATGCAGGAGATGCGCTGGCTGCCAGCAGGGCTGTGGTTCCCTCACCAAAAAAAGAGCCAGCCCCAGAGAATGGGGCAGAGCACAGGATCCATGGGGAAATCCTGGCGACTGCTGCACCACGGGCTCCAATTTCATCCAAATACAATTCCCACACACCCCCCGGCCTCAGCGCCGGGGCTGGGGCCACACAGCCGGCTGGGGCAGGACTGAGGACTTGCTGCATCAGCAAGAGATGTTCCAGGCTCCTGATCTCTGGTGGGGAAAGCACCTGGAGCTGCCACCATCCTGTCCCTGTGCCAGGACCCAGCACTTAACTCCGCTGCAGTGGGATTTAGTGGGGCTGCTGGTGTCTCAAAGGCTTGCACTGGGAGCAGGGGCATTTGTCACTTGGGCTTGGGATGGAGCAAAGCTGCTGGGGACAAGCAGCAAAGCTTTTGATAGGCAAGGGGGGGGCAGTGCCAGCTGCCACCAGGACACTCTCTGCTCAGTGTGTTCAGCTCAGGATGGACTCATGGCATGAAGGGAATTGCCTGGAGGAAAACAACCCCAGGAATGGGGTTCAACACGCCTCACCAGTGCCCTCCCAGAGGTTAACGCCTCCTGCCAAGACCAGTTAGTTGCTCAAGGGTGACCAGGAAAGGGAATTACCACTTGTCCGAGACACTTTCCAGTCTCCCTTGGCTGTTCTCCCCTTGGGAACACCGACTCCCCACAAGTCCAGCCCTTTGTGCAGGGATGGGGTGGGACACAGGGTGGGCGTCATGTCCCCAACTCATACCTCTCCTGCCACCCCCCAGGCTGCCCGTTCCCTGGGCTCCCCAACACCCAGCAGACCCACAAGGCACATTCCGGTAGCAGAGCACAGACAGGACTCTGTGTGCACCCCCCCGAAGGCTGCTGGGCCATCTGCCTTATGTGCCCATCCCTGGGGCCTGCCAGCCTGCCCCCATCGCTTGGCCACAGGCACCCAAGGCCACCACGGAGGCACAGCCCTCCCACCAGTGCTCTGCTTTTGGGTGACGAGTGGCTGGGCCCAGCAGAAGGCAGTGGGTGGGCTGAGGTCCTCTACCTGCCTGCCAGAGCGCTCCCGGATGCTGAGTTACCCGGGAAACGGCAATGACATCGCAGGGGAGGCAGGGAAACTCTGCCCGAGGTGTTCGGGATGCCATCGCCGTTGCCACGGAAACGGCTGGCGACATCCCGCAGGTAAGGGAGGGCGGCAAAGAGGGGGGCCCAGCCATGCACCCCACCTTCCATGCACCCCAGCTTCACCTGCCTTCTCCTCCTGCAAGGGGGTCCCTGCCCTCTGCTAGATGGACACGTCCCTACTGGGACCGTCACCCCACCAGGGCTCTGGTGGGGCTCTTCCCCTTGGGGACATTGCCACCCACCCAGGGCTGCTCTGCTGCGCTGATGGCAGCAGGGACAGAGGATTCACTGTGCCCTGATCCTGTCCGAGGGCTTTGTGGTCTGCTCCACCTCCCTGCAGTGATGCCCAGGGATATGTTCCCTGGCCAGCAGCTCCCCAGCACCTCCAGTGCTCTGCAGGGGTCTGGCAGTGATCCCACCACGGGAAGAAAGATCTCTGCTCCCAGCAGCACTCCCAGGTTGCCTTCGGATACATCAGTCTCTGCTGTTCCCTCCAAAGCCTCACAAGCACCAGGGATGCCCCAACTGCTTGCCCCTACCAGGGATGAGCCATTACCTCAGGCAGGATGTGTGTCCCCTGCTCTGAGCCCTCTAATCACACCGGGTGGCTGAAGAGCCACAGCCACAGCCCATCGTGGTGGTCTCTGGGCTGCACCTGCACACACACGCTGGCTGCAGGCAGTGGGCTGCAGGGATGCTTCCAGACCAGGAATAAAACCAGCAGAACCAGGGAGAGCAGGTCAGCAGAGCCACAAGGGAAACTGCTGGGGTGGGGGGGGGTATGTGGAAATCCATCCATGGCGTAGCCTCTGCCTCCCCAGCACAGCTCCAAAAATGAATCAGCAACTACAGGCAGCCCGAGCGGGCGGCAGCCAGGCCTGGGGAGGAGCAGGGCTCCCCGAAGGATGCTGCAAGGCAACGGGAACACAACAATCCCCCTCCTGCCCGTCTCCGAGGAGTTTGCCACACGAGGCAGAGCACTTTTACTTGTCATGGCAAAAATTACATCAGCCGGGGCAGCCGGGCCCAGTGCCACTCGCCGGAGGAGCGAGATCCAGCCCGGCCCTGCCCCCGCCACCCAGAGCGGTGGGTGCTGCGAGGGGACTGGCTCCCCTCCTGCCAGCAGCGCTGGCTGGAGATGCTCCAGGTCAGGCCGTGCAGCATCCTTGGGGCTGGTTTTCAGTTTCTCTGGAGTAAGAGACGCTGACAACCTGCCCTGCCTGGCAGTGATGCCACGGGCTGCCAGGCTCAGCCTCTCACTGCCGCAGGCATCCACGGCCCCAGGACCTCCTCAGGTCCATGCTGCCAGCAGGGCCTTGTCTTTCAGGTGGAGAAACTGGACACTTAGAAATAAAGCCACTAAAACAAAAAAGAGTGACGGTGGGGGGAAGGGTCACAAAATGTTCAAAGAGGGGCAGGAGGAACTGGCACCCAGGCTGTCAGGAACAAATCAGCTCTGGACTGCAGGGAGAAGATGCCCTGTGCCTGTACCAGAGGTTTGAACCCCACCTGCAGCCCTCCTGGTTGTTAGTTTTAGTTTTTCCCCTTGGGGGTGGTGGTGAGGGGATGGGGATGGTAGCAGGGCTGGGGCAGGGTGCAAGGGAGGGGGATGGAGGACGCCAGGGCACAAGAAGGAGGTGTGGAAGCAATGGGAAGCCACGCATCACTGCAGGAAGGCAGCTGCTTCCGACGCCTGTCAGCCCATCTCGAGGGCTCCAAGCACCAAGGGACCTGCCTCTTAGGGGGTATCACCTCCAGCAGTTCTGGGGGTCCCCAGGCTGTGGGCACCTGCCAGCAGTGCCAGCCTGGGTGGGACCCCATGCCCAGGGTGCCAGCTGTCCCAGCAGAGGTTGGGGGAGACGGGACACCACCAGCTTGCTGATGTCTGGGCGGTTTCCCAGGGGACCTGGCAGTCCTTCAGACGGCCGCCGTCCCCGTGGGGGCCCCCACCCAGCTCCCACGCGCTGCTGGCCTCCCGGCTTCGTGACACTGAGCTTTAATTGAATTAGACGCTGCTGCCTGGGCAGCGCAGCCTGCAAACCATCCTCGAATTCCTGGGCACGGCGCCTGCTCGCTGTCTGCAAGCCGGTCCCCGTCCCCCCCCAGCCCCATCGCCTCCTCCCCAGCCCTGACCCAGAACGGAGGAGAGAGTGGGTGGGAGAGAGGGGTCCGGCGGGTCCCAGCGGGACTCGTTAGGCTGGCAACCAGCCCCGGCGAGCGATGCGGTCCGAGGGTGCAGTGCCCGGGGGTCCCCCCACGCCTCTCCCCAGCAGGGTCAGCTGTGCGGCGGCCGTCGAGCCAGCCCGTCCCGCGCCAGCTTCCTCCGCTACAGAATGTACCGAGGGCCCCGGCGGCCCCAGCCAGGGACACGATGTGCTCCCCGCTCCAGGCCCTGTTTTTCCTGGCCAGGCTCCTGCTCTGCTGGCGGCGGGGCCGTGTCACTCAATGCAGCTTTTGTTCGCTCCCTGCTCGCCTCCCTTCACACCTCCATCCCACCCCTTTGGCCCTGCCGTGAGCCCTCGGGACCCAGACGTGACTGTCTCCGTCCAAGACCACCCCCTGGCCTGGCCTGTGGCTCCACCATCACCTCGATGGCTTTTCCCTTCCCTGAGAGCGTGGCCAGGGCTGCTGGCAGCGGCGAAGGTGCTGCCATCGTGCTGGCAGGGCAGCCCAGCATCTCCAGCACCACAGGCAGCATCAGCACCCACCAGAGCGCCAGCTCCCAGACACCATCCCCCAGCTGGGAGGAGGACACTGTGCCCCTTCTCCTGCCCACAGCCTCATCCTGCTCAGCACAAAGCCTTGCAGCCCATGGCCAACGGGTCCATCTGTAACTCACCCACGTGAGCGATGCAAGGTGCAGCCCAGATGGCAGCCTGGGCTCTGCACCATGGCAGCCCCATGGCTCCCCATGCTGTACAGCACTGCTCCCCTCCCGGGATGCCCCGAGGACACCCGTCCCCGCTGCCCCAGGGGAAAAACTCATCCATGACGGGGACCTGGGGAGGACAGGGCACAGACCAGCACAGCCTCCAAACCCTGACACCCACTGGAAAACGTGCATTTGAGGTCCAGCTCAGCAGCTTATTTCAGCTTCTCTGTCTTTAAACATTTCCTATAGTAAAAGCAAAGTAATCGCTACAAAACAAAACTACCGATACTGTTGCTGAACCCCTCGGGAGCTCCCCGCTGCCCAGTGCTGCTGGTTTTCCTGCCCTCCCCTTTCAGCCCATCTGCTACCTGCATCCTGCTCCCGGGACTTGGCAAGGA
Source organism: Todiramphus chloris collaris (assembly GCA_025345505.1). Lineage (NCBI taxonomy): Eukaryota > Metazoa > Chordata > Aves > Coraciiformes > Alcedinidae > Todiramphus > Todiramphus chloris. The sequence goes on along the minus strand of JANVCC010000120.1, from coordinate 1,008,702 downwards.
GGCCAGAGGGACACACTCGCCCGAGCGGAGCCTACCCAGGCCCTCATCACCCCCAAAATCACCAGCGGGTCTGGCTGCCGAGCGGTACATCCTTACACACAGCCCCACGCTGGGCTGCTCGGCCACGGGGCTGGGAGCCCCCGCATCTGCAGTCGTGGGGAGGCATCAACGATGGAAACCCTCCCCGTGACAGCATCTTCATTCCCCCCACCAGCACCCCTGGCATCATGGCAATCACCCAGCAACCCTCCCCCCACCCCCACCCACAGCCTGGGAGCACCCAAACCCGCTCCCACCCGCCCAGCACCTCGCACCCCCCCAGCACCTCGCAGATTAAGCCTGGTGGCATCGCTCCCGTGTCCCGAAGCCCCTCTTTTTTTGCCCTCCCCTCCTTTTGCGGCTGTTTTCCTGGCTGGCAGGGGGGGGGAGGGGTCTTCCCCGCATCCGTCTGGCAGCGCAGCCCCTGTCGCCGCGGGGGCATTAGCACCAGGGCTGCAGGGAGCTCCCCGGGGAGGAGTAAGTGGATCAAAGGGTTTTAGCAGCAGACGGCTCCCAGACAGATCTGGATCGTCTTCAAGGCGGCCACTCGCGGCTACAAATGCACTTTCCTGCCTGCAGCTCCCCGGCCAAAAGTTTCACACCGGCGTTATTGCGTTTAACCCCTCGCTGCCCCGGGCGCAGCCGGATCCCGGCTGGATCTCGGCTGGATGGGGTCTCGGTCCCCTCCCTGGGGCAAAGCCAGCCCCGCAGGAACGGCCGGAAGGACTGAGTGCTGCGGGCTTGCGCAGACACAACCTCCCCCCCAGCGACCCCTCCCGAAGACAGGGTGCCCTGAGCCGGGCAGCAAAACAACCCCCGCGCCAGCCCTGCTCGCCCCAGCATCCCTGGCACCGGGACAAGGAGGGAATGCGGCGCGGGGATGATGATGAAGCTGCCGGGGCCACCCCGCCAACCCTCTCCTCCAACCCCTGCCCCACAGCACCCCGAAGGTGGCAGGTGGCACCCCAGCACCCCGGGCAGCCTGTGCCCCCCTTTGTGACACCCCAAAGGCAGCCGGTGCTTGGCAGGCAGCACGGTGGGAGCCGGGGCAGGGAGAGGCTTTGTTGGAGTGATGCTGCTATGAATTATTCAGAGCGTGATTACAATTATGGGAGCCCCCGGTTCTGCTCGCTGTCGGCTGGATTTGTGCCACGGAGAGGGCTGGGGGCAGGGAGAGGGGTCCCAGGGTTTGAGGGCACTGCTGGCCCTGTTTCCATCTCCCCGGGGATGTGCCACCACGGAGGTGCCCCAGAGAGGCAGGAGGAGACCCCAGGCATCCTGCCCCACGGCGGAGGAGCCACCTGTGGGTCTTGGCTCACGGGGGGCATGGAGCTCTGCCATGGACTCCCACAGCTGGGTACCTTGCTGGTTAAACTGGGAGCTTCGGGGATTCAGACTGCCCCCCCTGCCAGCACTGCCTGCTGTCTCCCCTTGCTGCTCTGTCCCTTCTTGCTGCCCCATGGCTGCAGCACACCATGCTCCCCAGCCCTGCCTCAAACCCCAAACCTCCCAGCACCGCACCCCAGTCTTCCCACAGCACTGCACTCCACACTCCCCATCTCCCTCCCCAAACCTCGGCTGTGGGGTCACTCCCCCGAACCCCTCACAGGCATGGAGATGTGGCCCTGCCTCCCAGGAACAGGCAGCAGGACGGGCACCGAGGTACCTGCCAGGACACCACTGCACATCCCAGGGGCACCCCTTGCATCCCCACGTGCCAGGTCCCCACCTCCACAGCCACGACCACGAGGCTGTCACGGGGCTGCCGCTGCCATAAACCCTGGGAGCCAGCTCGGGGGCCTGGCAGGCAGCCTCCCCGTACAGCTGCTCCTTGGCTGGCACACTCAGGCTCCAGGACAGAGGGAAAACAAGAGGGGGTCAGCCAAAAACTCCGCACAGAGGGCGAGCGGATCCTACTGCCGGGATCCCAGTGCTGCCTGGCTGTGCATGGGCTGCGGGAAACCTTGGCCAGACTATCCCAGTGCGTGGCAGGACACCTAAGGACACGCTGCTTGGAAGCTGGGGATGCTGTGAGGGTACCATCAGCTGCACTGAGGCCATGCCCGGTGCCACCCACCAGCACAGGGACGTGTGTGCCCTGTGGTGGTGGCTGGACCACCTCTGAGTGAGCATCTCCTCAGCATGGCAAGCAAGGAGGGGCCCATCCCACAGCTCCAGAGGGGGCTGAGGAGACAGCTCCTCACCCCATCCCCAGGCTGAGCCAGACCCCCCAGTGTGGCTGGGCTGGTTCCCCTCAGCCTGGCACCTGGCACACCCGTCTGGCGCGTCCTCACCCCACCGAGGGCTGCTGGTTCGCTGGGTGCATTTGCCACAGAGGTGTCAGCGCTGGAAAAAAACTACTTTGCAGGCTTGGCAGCCCGTGGCAGGAAAGCGGAGTGAGCGGGAGCGCTCTGCCAACACCCATCACACCAGCACGGGGGAGGGCACAGAGGCACGCTGGGGACCCCCACCCCAGCGCAGCACAAGGGATGGCCCTGCGCCCCCAGAACCATGGGGTGCACATTGTGCGGGCACACCGGGGGGTGAGGGGAGGCAGGGCTTCCCCCAGCTGGTGCACCTTGCAGCAACATCCCACAACCAACAGAACACAGACGGGTCACAGAGGCAGAGCCTGGGGCTCGTGGGCATTGTCACCCAGGCACGGTGGCCCAGGAAGATGGAGCCTCCCTGTGCCCAAGGCGCACTGGGCCAACTGGGAATGCCACTGATGGGCAGGTGTCAGTGCCCAAGCTGTTACCCCAAGGGGGGCAGAGGGCGGGGGGCCGGTAGCTCCGGGGAAAGCTGAGCCCATGGCACCCTGTCTGAGGGCACCATCCTGCCCCCAGCCCCAGAAGCCAGGGCTAGCAGGGAGGGCACGGTGGGTAGACGAGCTCCAGGTAGGGGTGGGGGGCAGGAGGGCAGTGGGTGTGGGTACAGGGTGTCCAGCGAGCACAGGCAGGTTTCTGAGTGTGAGTTTCAGGGTACAGGATGCACGGGGGGGGTTAAAGATGGGGGGTGCACGGGGTGCACCAGGGTCAGGTTTGCAGTAAGGAAGGTCTGGGTGGGAGTCTGGGCAGGCGGAGTGCAGGGTGCAAGGTGCAGGGTGCAAGTTTTGAGGTGCAGGTTTTGGGGTGCTGGGTGTGAGGTGCTGGATGCAGGGAACAGAGTTTGGGGAGCACAATGCAGGGTGCAGGTTCTGGGGTGCAAGGTGAAGGGTTTGAGGAGCGGGGAGCAGGGTGCAGGTTTTGGGGAGCAGGGTGGTGGCCTGGCACCGTGCAGTGCTGCCGGGAGTTTCACACCGACGCAGGACCCTGCGTGTCTCAGGCTGACATTCCTGCTGCTCCCACCTACACCCAGGAGCCACCCCACACGCCAGCCTCCTTGCTCTGCCTTGGCACTCCGCGGGGCTGCCACTGACCAGGCCTGTCCCAGCCGTGCCCAGGCAGGCTGCGCTCCCCTTGCCAACCGTGTCAGCTGCCTGCCAAGCCTGGCACAACCCCTCATCGCCGCTGCACCCATCCCAGCACCGTGCGCAGAGCCCAGGCACGTCTCCATCTGCCTGGCATCATGCCCCGTGCCTGGCCCCTGCCCCATTCCCACCTGCCTGCTTGTCTCTGCTCTCCAGGGCTGCCCGTGGGACATGTGCCCAGTCCCCGTGTCTGCTGCCTGAAGGTGAAGCACGCCAGGCATGACCACAAGGATGTAGTGGGTCCCAGGGCTGGCACAGTGCTGGGTGGGCGATGGCTGCTCCCTGTGTGTGGGCAGAGGCATCATCCAGCCTCCACACCGGGATGAAGGGCATCACAGGGAGGAAGCCCAGCATCCTCCACCCCACCGCTTGGTACCCGCAGCACTGGGGACATGCTGCAGAAGGCATCAGCGAGTGGCTACCATCCTGTTTCTCATATTTGCCTTGAAAATCAGATTTCCATCAGGTATCAGAGCAGCCCCATGGTCCCCACCGGCTCCGCCGTGGGCAGCCAAGCCCCTGCCTTCCCCCCGTGCATAGGTGAGCACGGACAAGTCACGCTCCACTGCCACACACACTCATCCACTGCCCAGCATCCCGCTAGAAATCAAACCAGTGGGACCCCTGTTTAATACCTGCGATAGATTAGAGCTGATTATAATAATTGGCACTATAATGACGTTACACGTCAGGAAGGGTGTAAGCAGAAAGCCCTGCAAAAGAGAGTCTTTGTCTTTGCTTTTTTGTTTTCTCTCTACCTCACAGGTAATAGCTGGGAATGGGCAAACCCTCTTTTAATGGACTCTTAATAATGCCATAATTTCCCTTTGCAGAAAAAGTTTTCCAAACAGTCAAAGATTCAAAACAAAGCAATGATTGTTCCTATTAGCATTAAATTCTACTCTGGGAGAGAGAATAAATCAAGCAAAGGGATTCAATTCAAAACAGAACTATAAAAAATCCAATAATGATTTTTTAATATTAATAAGAAAAATATATTGTTATGCACCCTTAGCATTTAAACTTCTAATCCAATCAGCGCAAAGTGCAGAGATAAATCACAGCCGCAGAGGAGAAGGGAACAACCATCAAGCAGGCAGCAATAAAATGCTGTCTTACATCCCTGGGACAGGCAAAGGTTTGAAAGTCTAAAAAAAAAAAAACAAAAAAAAAAGCTGAAATTTATGAGCCTGTCGCTTCCCAAGCTTGTTAATCCCTTCCCTGCCTCTCTGCACGCACACTCCGCCCGGGGCAGGGAGAGTGCCAGGGCCGGCTGCCGGACCGGCAGGTTGCAGGGAGGAGGTGACAGCAGCAACCTGCCTGCTTGAACCTGAACCCAAACCCCAACCCGAACCCAAACCCCAACCTGAACCTGAACCCAAACCCCAACCCGAACCTGAACCCAAACCCAAACCCCAACCCAAATCTGAACCCAACCTCCAACCCAAACCCCAACCCAAACCTGAACCCCAACACAAACCCAAACCCCAACCCAAACCCCAACCCAAACCTCAACCCAAACCCCAACCCAAACCTCAACCCGAACCTGAACCCAAACCCCAACACAAACCTGAATGAAAACCCCAACCCGAACCTGAACCCAAACCTAAACCCCAACCCAAATCTGAACCCAAACCCCAAGCCAAACCCAAACCCCAACCCGAATCTGAACCCAAACCCCAACCCAAACCCCAACACAAACCCCAACCCAAACCCAAACCGCAACCTGAACCCGAACCCGCTGGTGCGACGCTGCAGAGCCAGGGACTTGCCCCTCATCCTGCCCAAACATCCCCAGCAGCCAGCAGCTCTCAGCAGCTCTGCCCGGCTGGCAGCAGGACGGGAGGGCTCCTGGTGCCCTGCGCTCGCAGCAGGAAGGAGCCAGCAGATCCCCTGCTAAAGGAGGTCTCAAGTGTGGTCCCAAGCACGGTCTCAAGCAAGCACTGCCCCAAACGTAGTTGCAACCGTAGTCCCAAGCACGGTCCCAGTCACAGTCTCCCCAGCTACCCCATCCTTAGAGGCTGCACTGGGCATTTCCAGTCCCATGCTACCAAACACTTCCAGGAGCCCAGGCAGGCTCCAGGGATGCTCGAAACCTCAGCACGCGCTGATGCGGTGCCCACTCCCACCAGCGTCAACAGATGCCAGTATGGAGCCAATGGCACCCACAAGGGCCTGCTCTCCCAGTTATGGAGCCAGTGGCACCCATGGGGGCCCCCAGTCCCCCTCTGCTCCCCACTCCCGCATGCAGAGGGGGCGGTGGGCAGCCCTTGTACCCCGCAGGTCTGCACAGCAGAGCGTGTAGCTGCATGATCCCCCCACGGAGCTGGCCCCACTGGGCTGGGAGATGCCCCCACTTTGCCAGGGTCACAGTCCAGGAATGACCCTGGTGAGGCCCCCCCGGCAGCTCACGCTGAGCCGTCCCTGTCGAACTCATCACGGATAAGGGCCCCACGATTCGGCACTGACGCACTCGGGCTACTCCCCCGGTTTATGGGCTCCGGCAGACGATGCGCGGTCACGGGGGCCAGCGACGAGCCTGGCCGATGAAACGCCACGAAACGTGGCTGACGGGTCTCAGATTCCCCCCCTCCCCAAACACCCAACCCCAGCGCTCCCGCGGAAAGCAGCTGGATCCGAGGGAGGGAAATGCCAACCGCGGCAGCAGGAAGGAGGAGCGCAGAAGCACCTGCAGCTGCCGGCCCCGGCGTGCGATGGGAGAGGACAAAAGACATCTCAGCCACGCGGGGAGTTCCCGGCCGCCTGGCAAGCTGCTGACGCCACGAACCAGGGTGCCAGGGCGTCTGGGGACAGGGGGATGGACGCACGGCTCCTGCTCGGGAGCAGCCTGGGGTTTCATTCCTGATGGCTCCCAGTGGCTGAGCTCCTGGGGAAGGCTGATGGGGGGGCAAAAGATTAATGCCAGCTATTACAAATCCAAACCGGATGTGTCGTGGAGTGTTTCTGCTCCAATTTCACTTTGGATGGTTCAGGTAGAGGGTTGGGCAGCAGGTGCCAGACTTGTCCCCATGCTCCCCAACTTGACAGCACTTGGGTGCCGTGTAGCCTGGGACATCCTCTCTCGGGGTAGCAAAGCTGTTCCCTGAGGAGCAGAGGACACCCAAGCCCTCCTGGCACTTCACAATATGTTTTCAGGGTATAAAAAAAAAGAGGTGATCTATCCCTGTACCCAGCTTGTGGGCTCCTCTGCTGCCACCAGCCAGGGCTGAGGCGTCCTCGGTGTGGCCTGACAAGCTGCACTGGGAGCACCACGCTCAGTGACTGGTCCAACCAGTCAGGTGGCCCAGAGGCTCAGCCCTCCACTGCCCAGCAAGCCGAGGGCAGGGACAACCTGCATCCCACCACCCCCGCACTGCCCTGCTGTCCCTGCCAGCCTGGCTGCTGGAGGAGATGCCAGCGGTCCCTAGGGTGGCACGGCCACCAGCACATGGAGCCAGGACTGGAAAGTGCTCGGGGCCTGGGAGAGCGAGCAGCGACACCAGGCACAGCATTGCGAGGCTTTCCCACTGGACTCTGAGCAGCATCTGGCACCCTGGCACGCAGCGCCCACCCCCAGCACCATCCCTCGGGGACCTCGGCAGTGCCAAGGCTTGGGCACGGAGCTGGCACAGCCCTGCGAATGCCCGTCTCCTCTGTACCCCAGGGCTGGCCCAGGCTGCAGCCTCCTCCCAGTTCCACAGGACTGGAGCCAGACTCCCCGGGAGACACAAAGGCTGCCCCGGGGAGGGTGAGGGTGTCTGGCAGTGCCAGGCTGCGGGCAAGGGGCTGTGCCTGCCAGGGGGGCACCCAGAGCCCGGCCAGGGGGTGACCAGGGGGGGTGGGTGAGCAAAGGGGGGTTGGGGGGGGGTTGGTGTTGAACTTTTGAACCAGCAGGCAGGAGATCAGTGCATTACCTTAACGCGAGTTAAAAATAACCGTCTCGTCTCTTGAAATGAGCCTGTCTACAATTACAGCTTGGCATGTCTGCTCCGGAGCGTCCCCGGGCTGGCACCATGCCAGGTGGCAGGCGGCTCCGAACAACCCTCGCCTTTCTTCTCTTTCTTGGGGATGGCTTTTTTTTCTTTGTTTTTTTGGGGTGAGGTTGGCTTTTTTTTTTTTTTCCCCCCTTCCCAGGAAATCAAAGGCCCGATCCCCCAGTTCTGACTCCCCCACCCCCCCCCCCCCCCCCCCACAGCCGCATCTTCCAAAGCAGCCACCCCCTGCGGTACCCCACAGCAAGGCCGTGCTGTCCCCGTGTGCTGTCCCCATGTGCTGTCCCCCATGCCCAGGGGACGCTGCCACCAGCCCACGCTGCCGCGCAGCAGCGCGACCCAGCCCAAGGCACGTCCGAGGGTCCTGCCCCGCGCTGCCCTCGCGCACTCGAGGAGCATCCGACCGCAGTGTGCCCGAGCGCACGTGGGGAGCCCGGTGCACGCGTGTCACGTGTGCACATATCGTGCCCCGGACGCGCACGCGCGGGTGCACGAGGGAACACGCGCAGACACGGACGTGCGCACGTGGGCGGTGGGTGCCCCGCGGCATCGCTGCCTGCAGCTCCCCGGGCTCTGCCCGGCCCCGCGGGCAGGCGCAGGCAAGGGTTTGCCCACCCCAGGGTAGCCAGGTGGCAGAGCACCCTGCACACCTCCACTGCCAGCACCCAGGGCTCTTTGGGAAACCCCCTCTTCCCACGGGCCCCAGGGGAGCAGCGAGCTGGGCTGCATCACTGCTGCGCCCCTGGCTTTTGGGGGGTACGTGGACCCTGGCAGCCGTGCCCAGAGTGCCAGCAGGCAGCAAGGTGCAGGAGCCTCCCTGCTGCTGAGCTCTGGCACAGCCCCAATGGGCACAGATGGGTGCATGGGGTGGCAGGGGGGTGCAATGGAGGGGAGGGATGAGGCCCCTCCAGAAGAAGTAAGCAGCAGCCATGCAGACCCCAATGAAACCCCATCCTGCTGCTAACCCCCTTTGGGCAGCCCCCTCTGCTACCCCCCACCCCACAGGGCACCAGCGCTCTCGGGGGGGGTGGACACCCCACACACAGACCCACGCACAGACCCATAGCAGGCAATAGTTCAGGATGCTCTGGGATGCTGGAGCATCCTCACTGGGAGGGCAGGAGCCAGCCTGCTTTGGGGGTCCCCAGGCCTCCTCACAGCACCAGCAGCCTCCTCCTCCTCCTCCTCCTCCTCCCCGCAGCGGGTGAAAGCGAGCTTTGTGCCGGGGCTTTCAGTTCTCCTGGCTGGCGCCCGGCCAAGGCACCACATAATAATGAACAGATGCTGTCCAAAATGAGCTTCAGCGGCAGACAGGCGAGCCTCTCCCGTGTCCTTCCGTAACCCAAAGTGCCTTTCACCTCAGCACTAATCAGGCACCTTCAGCGGGAGAGTGGAGTCGACGGAAGTGTCGGGCTAATTAAAAGTAATGCGATGAGGGAACGGGGAGCCCACTGCCCGTGGGTGCGGGCGGGCAGGGGGAAGGCAGCTGCCTCCCCGCAAGCAGGGCCAGGGTGCAGTGGGTGGGCAAGGCAAGGGGGAGACCCCACACCCATCTCCGCAGCATCCCCCCAGGAGACCCAAGGGCATGAGGCAGGGATGGAGGGGACAGCTGGGGTTGGGGATCTGAGCATTCCAGACCCCGCTGCTGTGTTGGGGAGGGGAGATGCAGCCTCTTGCTGCACGCTCCCTCTTCAAACACACAGTGGTGAGAGGGGTAAAACCCACTCCCTAACCCAGAGGATGCTCCACTGCCAGCAGCAGCCCCGCGAGGATCCCACCAGGCCAAGGACCTTCAGCTCGCTCCCACATCACACCTGGCCTGACCCCCCAGGGGCACAACCTCCCTGCAGAATATTTATGAGGCTTTTTAAGTACAAAGCCAAAACACCAGGAAACTCCTTCTGCAGCCCAGGATTCCAGTCCTCCCCTCACCGCACTGGGCATGCAAGGGAGGGATGTGCACGGAGACCCAGGCACAGGGACGGATGGAGATAAGGCTGGGCTGCGAGTGCTCTTCTAGTCCACAGGATCTTAACTGTAGTTTATATTCCAGCGGTTATTAAAAATAAAGGGGGGGGGGGGGAGCTAAGAGCAGAGCAAGCTGTTCATTTGGAGCCTTTCCCTTGGGTTTAATAAAGCCCCACTCACTGCTGTAGTATCATTTTTATGCTATCATAAAGCCGGACCATTTAGCAGGTTTGTGTTACTTCAGCAGTTAGCACTGCATGAAAAGCGATTCCAGAAGAAGGGGGGGGGGGGGGGG
>JANVCC010000120.1:880493-991813 GCA_025345505.1 Todiramphus chloris collaris | reverse complement strand
ACGCCCCCCCGCTCCGTTTCAGCGGCCGCGCACCTGCCCGCCGCCGCCGCCGCCGCCGCGCTGCCGCCACGGCGCGGGCGGGCCACATGCTGGGGCGGCCGCCGTTCGGTCGCTCGCTCGGTCCCTCAGCTCGCTCGTTCTCTCCCTCCTTCCCTCCCTCCGCCGTGCCCGTCCCCGAATGCGGGCGCCGCCGTGACACAGGGGGAGGGCCCGGAGGGGCGGGGGGAGGGCGGGGGAGGGGAGTGCCCCAGCGCCGCACGGGGCAGCGGCGGGGCGGGACGGACCGGAGCGACCCGGCTCCGCGATCTCCCACCCCCCGCGGCCCCCGGGCCGCCGACCCCCGGCAGCGGCGGCGGCCCCACGTGCGCCCCGGGCGCCCCCCATTGTTGCCCCGCGCCGCCGCCGCCGCCTCATTGGCGGGAGGTGTCCGGCGGGCACGCCCCCCCCGCCCGCCTATTGGCGCGGCGCCGGCGGGACGCCCCGCGGAGGGGAGGGGGGGGGGGGGGGGGGGGGGGAACGGACCCTCCCTGCACGTGACGTCACGGGTGCCGGCTGCATCCCGCGTCACCCCGGGCAACGCCGGCGCCGCGGCCGGAAGGCGGGACACGCCCCTCTCCTACTGGCCACGCCCCCTCGCCCACCTCGGCCACGCCCCCACCGCGCGGTCGGGGGAGACCCCCCAAGAGGGCCCCGCCCTGCACCCTCGCAGCCCCGCCCCCCGCCCGCAGGACACGCCCCCCGGGAGCAAGCCCCGCCCCTGGACAGAAGCCCCGCCCCGCAGCCCACGCCCCGTGGTGCCCGGGGCTTGGGGGAGCCTGTCCCCAGGGATGGCGGTCCCGGGGGTTCCGGTCCCCGGGCATGGCTGTTCCCAGGGGGTCCCGTCCCCGGGGATGACGGTCCCGGGGGGTCCCGTCGCCGGGGATGGGTGTCCTCGGGGATGGCTGCTCCCGGGGGTCCTGTCCCCCGGGGGTCGTCCCTGTCCTGCTCCCCCGGGCTCCCAGCCCCGGGGCCAGCCCCGCTCCTGCTCCCCGATGACTTCCCGATGATGTCCCCGATGATGTCCCCGGTGATGTCACCGCAGGGCTATGTGCTGGCGGTGAGGTCAGACCCAGAAACCCGCCCGGGGCTGGTGCAGGTGACTGCACCCCTCCCTTGCCCTGCGCTGGCCCCAGGGGGCCGGAGGGCAGCGGGATGCCTCGGGACCTGCCTTTCCTCCTGCCCCCCCCGCTCCTGGGTGCTGCCCTGCCCATCCGCACACCCCCCCGGCACCCCGGGGCCGTGCACAACGCCCCTCGCACCCACGAGAGACAAACGTCTCCGTATCTCTCCCCCTGCACCCACTGGGGACCACACCGTCTCCAGCACCCACGGGGCACACGTGCCAGACCCCAGCCCACCCTCCCAGTGCCTGCACCACGTGGAGAGACACCTCACCTCACGCACCCACGGGGGACACACACCTAGCCCTGCCCCCACACACACCTAGCCCTGCCCTCCCAGGGGACAGGGGTGTCCGCAGCAGCTCTGTGCCCCCACCTTGCCCCCCATCCTCAGGCTTCCCCCCCTGCAGCCCCCCCAGGGACAGCTACCTACCCACTCCACTGACCGTCCCCACAACAGACCCATCCCTCCCCACCCACCATGCCTCATTGGCCCCGGGGACAGTGTCACCAGCCACCCTGGATGGCTCCGGGGCTGTGTCACCCTTGCTGCCACCAGCTGTGCCTATAATGCCACAGGCACATGCCATACCTTTCCTGCAGTCCCATTCGTTGTCCAAGGGGACAGGCTAAGGTTACCCAAGCAACTATGAAGCTGATGGTTCCAGCCTTGAAGTGCTTGGCCTGACAGGTCTAATAATATAATAAAGTATAATATAATCTAATAAATATAATAAATATAAGACAATATACAGGAGGGACTTGACAAGTGCTCTGTTTCACACAGCCTGCAAGCAGTAGTGGTGGCTGCAGACGCCTTGGCCGTCCCTGGAGGCACAGCCCAGCTAGCTGAGGGCTGAGGTGTTGGGTTCCCCGACGCCCTACCGTGCCAATGAGGACCTGCTGGTCAAGCCCCACATCTCCTGGCTCAGCTGGTCCAGGTGGGCTGAGCAGTCTGGCACCAGATGTGCCCTGGCCAGCCTGGCTGTGGCCACACAGGGTGTGTGGTGGTGGAGTAGCCTCGGACGGACCTGACCACAAGCCCTGCCCTGACCCTACAGACCCCAGCCTCGAGCCAGCCTCTGCATCTCCCTGTGCTTCCCCACCCGAGCGTTTGTCCTGGGATCTACCCCAAATTTCCCTTGTTATGGTTTACACCAGCAGCCTCCTTCCCCCACCCTGTGGGCCCAGAGGCAGGGTTGTTCCCTCCTCCGCAGACTTCTGCCCACTTGGAGCCTGGAGATGTTTTTTCCTTCAGTCTTGCCTTTATTAGTCAAAACCCTCCCACATTTCTCACCTGCTCTTCCAGCCTTGTTCTTCCAGTCCAGGTTCAGCTCTCCAGTGCTGAGCCAAGCAGGAGGGTCCCAGCCTGGACAACTCTTCCCATGCTGCCCAGTGAGTGCCTCTCCCTGCCCAGTGCCGCTTGGTTTCTCCAGCAGCATCTCTCCTCCTCCACTGCAGTGGGTTCATCTCCCTCTGATCACTCTTGAGCCACCTCATCCCTTGAGTGATGGTGCTCTGACCTTGCTGCCCGTGCTGCCCGGTCACCCCAGCGCTTGGTCAATACCTAATGCTGCAGACACATGCTGGTCTGGCTCAGCTGGTGCCTCAGTTTCCCCACCCATAAAGCAGCATTTACCCTTGCAGACAAGGACGGATGGTAGTGGTGAAGGTGACAGGCAGGTGCTGGATGGTTTTGTGGCTTCTTGCACCTAAAAGCAACCAAACCTGCCTGGTGCTTCCATCTCTGGCTTGCCCAGAGTCTCATCCCCAGACCCCTCACTCGGCCCTGAGGGTATGGAGCTGCATGTTTCTGGGTGCATCTGGTCCCAGCCAAGGCATCTGCAGGTCTGGGGTACACAGGGGTGTCTGCTCAGGTCTCTTACTCCTCCAGCATCAGCATGGGGCTGGCTTCCAGCAGCACCTTCCCAAGCACCTGGTTAATTATCACTTAGCCGCCTGGCACCAGGCAGGAGCAGCTCGATTAAACCAGCTGCACGCTGCCACTGTCCCCATTAAGCAGCAGGCCTTGCTGCTCAGCCACCACTTTATGGGAAGAGTCAGTCTCGGGAGCAGGGCTGTGGGCCAGCGAGCTGCTGTGCCTCTCCCCCCACCCCCTGGGCTGCCCCCTAGTTTAGTGTAACAAAACCCACATCTCTCACCGGCTCCTCCAGCCCTGTTTTTCCAGGGGCTGGGGTGATCTGGAGTGGTGGGGCTGGGGGGGAAAGAGCAGAGTAGAGCCCATCTGGGCAACGGCAGCAGCAGCAGAGAAGGGGGTGATGGGGGTGGCTGCGGCTGCGGGGTCAGGACACATCTCTCTCCAACATCCTTCCCACTCTGTCCTTTCCCTGAAGGCTTCCAGCAGCATCTGGGTGAAGATGTCCTGTGGGGTGTGGTGTTCCCCTCCCCTCTTCCCAGATGGCCTGGAAATGGGGCTCCCTCCGGTCCTGGGGCTCTAGGGCAGGAGCCAGTTTGCTCTTGATGCTGTTGCTGCCACCACTCAACACCTTGGTTTCTCATGTGAAGCTGTCACTCCAAGAGAGGGAGGGAAGGGGAGCCTTACATGGATGTGCCCAGCTCTAGTAAGGTGCCCATCACCTCCAAGGTTGGAAGAACGAGGCTGGAAGTGAAAACAGCAGCAGACAAGTTTTCCCACAGATGTCTGTAGAGAGCGGCGGGGAGGGGAGGGGGGGAAGTACCGAGAAAATCCCAGCAGCGTGCAAAACGTCTGCCTTGAGAGGCAAAGCCACACGTGCAGCACGTCCTGCGAAATGAAAATTCACCCCCATGCTAATTCAGGCCTTTGAATCGCCGCGTGTGACGATCCAGCGCCGTCTCCTCGCCGAGCGCCTGGATGGCGCAGCGCAAAAGGATCTCGAGCGGCGCATATGAAGAAATACTTTCACGGAACATAAAGTGGAAGTTAAGCGAATGAAATGATAAAGTCAAAATGAAATATTTTTACTTTCCTGAAATGAGCTTGGTGTTTTGACATGATCGGAATAAACATTTTGACACTGCTGAAACAAGAAAGTCAAAGTGATTCTGCTAGACTTCTTCCTGGAGAAAATGGCAGCAAAATCGACAAGTTCCCCGGGAAAGATTTGATTTCAAGAAACCTTGTTTTCTGATGAAAAACCATTCCAGGCAATTTTTGCCTTCAGCCCTGTGCAGAGAGCAGGTTTCCAGGAGCGACCTGGGTCACCTACTTGCCAATCATCCGAGTCATCTGCTGGAGTTGCAGCGGGGAGGAAAAGCAAGCTCCATCCTGCCTGGGCAGTGGAGGGTTGGGGACGGACGGACACAACCCTGAGCACCTTGGGGTTGGGTTCTCCAGTGTCTTGTATGGTCCACAAAAGGGGCACAGGCAGTTCAGCAGCAGCAGAGTTTGTCCCCACCTTCACGTCTATCTTCATGCTCACATCATGTCAAACCACGTGCATCACAGCAGGACTAAATTTTCATACTTTTAGTTGGGGCGATTTCAAAAGCAAAGGTTTTCGAGTGGAACACCAAAATTGTTGCATTTTGACAGGCTGGATTTTTTTCTGAAAACCAAGCAGACACTTTGGGAATAGTCCCATGCAGCTAATAGCTCCATTTTCATGTGTTACAAATCGGGCGGAGAATTTCTGACCAGCCTTTGGTGTATGCTATCAGTATTAAACTTTGCTCCAGAACAGCACTTAGGGGAAAATCTGCTCTTTAATAATAGTAAAGCTTAATAATAGTTTTCAATGCTAATTCTATGTGATTAAATGCACCTTTGCTCGATAGAAAATGGTGCATGTCATGCAACAAGTTCATGAACCCCCTAATCTCACCTTCTGGCATAGCTACCATGGCCAAACATGCGAGCAGTAAATCTCTGTGTGAAGCCCTGTCTCCACACCGAAAGGCTCCATCAGCTCCTCCTGGCCCAGCATCATCCTGACAGCTCACAGCACCTTGTCACCACCTCCTCCCACCATCTAAGTGAGGATCATTTTGGCAAGAGACCTTAGTAGGATGTGATCGGTTCCTAGCACTGGTGTCCCATAAGTGAGGGCATGAAACCCTTGCCAGGGCCTCCTTTCTTGTCTGGGTGCATCCCTCTGCCCTTAGCACCTACAAGGTCTTCAGCAGGGCTGTGCCAGTCCTGATGGGAAGCAGTTACTGGCAGCTGAGCTCCTTTGGGGAGCCCCTTCCACCTCCCAGTGCCCCACGTCCCTGTGCTCTGCCTTGCCCTGTGCTCTGCCAGAGCCTTTGTGACCCGGAGGAGATTGCCAGCATCAGTCATCTCCTCCAATGTCTGTCCTTGTGGAGATGAGCAAAAGGGCACCCCAGCCCCAGTGCCCCTCCGGGCACCAGCGGGTCCCTGATGTCCCTGTCAGGCCTTGCCCTGCACAGCCACATCCATGCCAAGGCCTTGGTTACCCCTGAATTTGCAAGACTGATTCCTCAGAGTGAGATCAGTCACAGCTTCTTCAGTAGCTTCCACCTCTATTTGCATTTAGAGACGAAAACATTCCTCTCGGAGGTTGCATTTTAATGCAGCATCCAGGAATCCCTGCGTGATCGCTTCCTAGTTAGTCTCATCTGCCTGAGTGAACTGAAAACTGTTAAACACATTGAGTGTGTCAGACCAGATATTATCAGAAATAAGACTACCTTTCGCTGGCACCCACGGCTTGCAGACACACAGCAAAGAGTTATTTAAATCTTTTCCAGCTGTCTCCCATGTTTCCAGAGAGACTCAGCTCTGACAGGTCTTTTAACTCTTCCCTTCCACTGGGTGACATTATTTTGGTTTCCTCTCTCCTCTCCTGGGCATCAGGAGTCACACTGGCCTTGCCCAGCTCCCTGCGGTCCAATCACCCCTGCAGACTCCTCTCCACCAGCATCAGAGATGTCTCCCACCACCCTCCACCTCTTTCACGTGGCTGGTGGCCACCCTGGCTGGAGATGACACCGGTAGCTCCGGACACCCTCACTCAGCCCCTTCCCCTCCAGTTTTGGATCCCCCAAAATTAACTCTGTGCTTCACATTCCAACTACAACCCCCAAAGCCTCTCGGCCGCCGGCCCGGGGCTGCGTCGTCCCTCCCCACCCCAGCTTGGCGCGGTCCCCACCGCCTCCTCCTCGGAGCAGGGCTGCGTGGCTGCCTTCCCAGAGCACATACTGAATACGCTGTTTCACGAGCCTGCCTTGGAGCAGGAGCAGGAATCAAGAGTAAAACCCCAGTTTGCACGGCCAGCGTGTTTGAGAAGGGCCATCTGGCTGGGCTCGCGGTCCAAGCTGAATTTGCTGGATGGTTTTGAAGGTCACTGAGCAGAGACTGAACACGCTCCAAATTTTCCCATATAAATACCTGCATTTCCGAGGGAGAGAGTGGGAGCAGACGCCTGTAGGAAGAATTCAGGGGCTGCACACGCCCTGCCTGTTGAAAGGAGCAGGACCCTGGAGCAAACGGGGCTGCAGGAGCGTGGGCACGCACGCAGAGGTGTGGGCACACACGCGTGCACACAGACACTTGTTGATGCACCCGTGTGTGCAAACTCATGTGCACACACACGCATGCTGTGTGACACATCCATACATTCACTCTTACACACATGCCCATGTCCGTGTCCATGCACGTGCATACACACATGTGCACACGCACGCACCTTGCAAACACACACGCAGCCCATCTCAGAGCTCCTGGTTGTCCCAGATAGGACAGGCTCCATCCCAAGCCAGGTTTCTCTGGCTGCCCTTGGCCATAACTCTCTGGCTGCCCTTGGCCATACCTCTCTGGCCTCAGAGCTGTGTCCCCTCTTGAAGCAAAGCCCTTGTGTCCATGAACTCCAGAGAGCCCCTTGTGCCCTGCAGCAGCCAGGAGGAGGACAGGAATGGCCCAAGATCCCCAAGACTCTTGAAGACACCTTGCTCCAGGTCTTCCATCCCCTTCCACAGCCACCCAGACTTGTCCTACACCGAGCACTCAGCTGCAGTATTCAGGACTTTCTCCCAGCCGTGCTGACCACTGCACGGGGACAGAGAGCCTTGAACTGGACAGGAGAAAAGCTCTCTGCTGCTTTCCTGGAGAGCTCTGGGGTCTTGCTGCCCCTTGGTGCTGTCCTTGTACGCAATCCATACCAGATGCACATCCCAACCATCTCCCTTTGACCCTCAGAGACCAAATGCTCTGGGCAGGCAGCTCAGTCATCAGGCAGGAATGAAACATCCTGTGCATGGGGCAGGGATCCAGTGGCCAAGGGGTGGAGGAGGCAACACTGCTGGTCACCATGGCAAGGGAACGTGTTTTTCACCAGCATGTGCTGCAAGGTGTCGGGGGGGGGTGGCTTGGGGACAAGCTTGAGCATGGGTCCAGAGTCTGTCCCCCTTGGAGCACTGCTCAGTGCAGCCACTGTGTCAGTGTCACGCTGCAAGGGGGAGGTCACCCCCACCAAAGGCACAAACCTGGCTCTTACAGTGACCGTGGGAGTCCTGTCCCAGGTGGCAC
Organism: Todiramphus chloris collaris; assembly: GCA_025345505.1. Classification (NCBI taxonomy): domain Eukaryota; kingdom Metazoa; phylum Chordata; class Aves; order Coraciiformes; family Alcedinidae; genus Todiramphus; species Todiramphus chloris. The sequence goes on along the minus strand of JANVCC010000120.1, from coordinate 984,166 downwards.
CAGGCCCAGGTGGGTCCTGAATCCCTGAGGCCACAGGGAGCTGAGAGCATCACTGCACCAGCACTGTGCTGACCCTGGGAAGCAGGATGGGAGATGTTCCAGGGCTGTTGCACTCCTGGGGCTCTGCAACGGGCCTCTATCCATGCCCACTCCCACCAACCCCCTTGCTGGTGTGGAAGGTCCTGCCTCCCCTGGGCAGCCCTGCTCTGGGGGCAGAGAGAGCAGGAGGTCCTGCCAGGACAGGGCATGGGTGGGAAAGCCCATCCAGAGCCAAAGATGCATCTGGTGATACCACAGCCCGAGGCAGGCCTGCAGAGGAGACCAGGCTGAGCTGGGAAGGCACAGCAGGGCAGATGCTGGAGGGCTGAGTGTCTCTCAGTACCTTGGGACTTTCTGTCATGCCTGGGTGAGGCAGGGGACTGCGCTCCATGCACACAGCATTCAGCAGCCCTGTGGAACCAGCGCTCACAGCCCAGGGCTGGCTGCCTGGTGGGTGTCCACATAGTGCGGTTGTCCCCCGGGCTGCCTCTAGACTGAAGTGGGGAAGAAAAGTTGTCAATCTTAGAAATGTCCTGTTTGGGAAGGTGGGTGGGCAAATAAAAGGATTTATTTTTCAATCACCAAACAGGGCTGAGTGATGCCCCCAGAACCTGGGCAACCCGGCCTATTCCCAGTCCATCTGCACCCTGTGCCTGGATCCCACCGGGCTTTTTCCTGGAGCCGCATCCTTCCCTTGCACTGAGCTGGTGCTTCCCCTCCTTTTCCCAGTCTGCTGGGAGCCCATCCATGCTGGGGGGGTTTCTCACCCACTGCCCCCAGTACCACAAACGCCAGATAGAGGTTTAGTAGGCAGCAGTGGTGCTGAGAGGCACTTCTCACCCCCAGACCACGCTCTTGGACTTGGGACTCATGCCGGGGAACATCCCTCACCTGCCACAGCCAGAGCCAGGGCTCAGGGACTCCCCTCGCCCCGGGAGCCCATCGAAGCCCTTTCCCACGGGAGCGGTGCTGCCAGCCGGGCGGTAGCGGCACCCGCGTGGGAGGGAGGCGAGGTGCCAGGCATCGCCAGCCCGGCTGGAGCGGGGAGCGGGCAAACAGCCGGTGCGAGGCGGGGAGGAGGGTGCGGCCGAGCGGGTCAGCGCAGGACCCGCCGCTGCTTCCCTGTGCCAGAGCCTTGCCGGGAAGCCTTAGGCGGGTTCTCGCATCTCCGGGAGCCTCACCCCACGGCCACGCTGCGTAGGCCACGCTCACTCCCGCTCCAGCCTCCGGCTCAGCCCCGCTGGCAAAGGCACCGGGGAGAAGCCCCTCCAGCTACAACCGCTGGGCAAGGGGCTGGGAGCAGCCCCAGGGCAGGGAGGCCAAATAATGTACCTCTGTCCTGTGGAAAATTACAGATGGGGTATTTTTTAAAGGGTTAGGTGCGTTTTATTTTCCCCTGTTTGTGCAGGTATTTGTCAGCAGATATTTTTAAACGCGTGCAGCGCTCGGGCTGAAGTTAACCAGCGCGGCATCCGAACGGCCTGGCTCCAGCATTCCTGTGGCTCGGGCCAGCGGGGACCTGCTGACCCGGCAGGAGAGGTCGGCCGGGAGAGGACATGCAGTTCCCGGCCTCTGCCCGTGGGGAGGAAGAACTGCCAGGCTTTCCAAGAGTGCCAGAGGAAAGAAAGCTCAGCTCCCGGGACAGCCCAAAGCAAGGCGCGTCTCCTGCTCCGGTCGCTCGGCCGTGCACGAGGCACCCGTCCCGGGACACCCTGAAAAGTGAACCCGTCCAGCAGCACAAGCCTGGACCCTCCCCACCTCCAGCCCTGGCTGACACGTGGCCCAAAACCCGGGGCTGTGCTCGCTCGCCAGCTCCTCTCCAGCAGCTCTGCAAATAAACAGCACGGCCTTAGCCCTCGGGTCCCGGCGCGGGAGGTCCCACCCTGCACAGAGGAGCGTGATGGATGTGGTCACCTGCTCCCTGACTGCCTTGGGAACAGCCGGGTCAGCTCGTGCCATTTGCTTTTGGCTTCCAGCCTGCAGCAACACTGACCTTCTGCCTTCTCCAGCCCCCTCCTTTCCTGCCTGCCTCAGTTTCCCCTAACCCCCATGTAGCTTGCAGGAGATGTGCAGCTTGCAAGAGACGTGCTTTGCAAGGGGCAGAGCGTGAAATGGGCATTGCTGCAGCACAGAAGGGTGACAGGTGAGCTCCTGGACAAGGGGAGGAAAGGACCTCTCAGATCTCCTCCTCACTTCACACGTGCACCAGCATTTGCTAACTCAGACCCGTGCAATCCCCTCACAAACCCAGCATGTCCTCAGCACCAAGGCACACGGAGATCTACAGCAGCAGCAGCAGCCTGGTGAGGTGCAGAGTGGGGGGTCAAGCATCTCATAGAGCAGTGAAGGGTCAGGATGATCAAGGCTTCCTCTGACCCTACCTTTTAGAAGCGCTGCCTTCAGGCAGCCTCCGATGGGAGCCCTTCATGTTGGATAGAATGGTTTGGGTTGGTAGGGACCTTTAAAGGTCATCTAGTTCAACCCCTCTGCAGGGAGCAGGGCCATCTGCAGCTCGAGCAGGGTGCTCAGAGCCCCGGGCAACCTCCCCTGCAATGGTGCCAGGGATGGGGCAGCCACCACCTCTCTGGGCAGCCTGGCACAGGCTCTCCCCACCCTCACTGGAAAAATTTTCTTCCTTATATCTTGCCTGAATCTACCCTCTTTCAGTGTAAAACCATCAGCCCTTGTTCTATTGTTTCTGTGATTCTATAATTCTATGATTTGAGCCCACATTCTGCCCTCCACCTGCCCATCTCTCACTCAGAGACACGGGGGCCAGTTAGTTCTGGGATTAGAGGCTAGTCCTGGATCAGGAAAAGTGGCTCACATGGGCAACATCTGCCTAGTCTGGGGATCTTTGCTGGGGGCACAACTATAGGGCAACCCTTCCTTTTGGAGAGTCACTGCCCTGGTTGCGTGGCCTAGCACAAGCCCCAGTGAACGAGGAGATTTTCCATCAGCTTTGGCCAGAGCAGCACCACAGAAATCTTCTTCCACTTGCTGTGGGCATTTGACAGAGTGAAGGAGGTAAATTAGGATTCGGGAGCTCATTTGTCCCCCAGCCAACTGTGAACATCTCCCTGAGGTCTGGCATTTTGGAGATGTGTTTGTGGGTCCAAGGAGCTCAGCTACTTCTCCTGTGTGGTGAGTGAATTTAGGAGTCATTTTGTGTCTGCTTTTCCCCAAACAGTGGTGGAAACCCAGAATTCCTTGACAGCTGGGCTTTACATGCTGTGTTCTTGGGACTTTGCTTCACCCCAAGGTCCAGCATAAAGGCTGCTCTTCCCTAAAAATGCCTCTTTTGCCTATCATGAGCTCGTCTGGCTTTGGCAATCATCTTGGGAGCTTATGTCAAAGTCTGTTCTTTTCAGCAAATCTGGATGAATTATCTAATCTTCTGCAGGTCTACAACAAAATGTATGTCTCAAGCCTCCGATGCACTGTAGACATGCCAAGAGCTCTGCAATTAGCTGCTTAAAAGCTGGACAATTTACAGAACTCTTTAAGCACCAGCGAGTAGGAGATGAAGTGTTTCGGTGCCAGGTAATCTGCATTTAAATACTGCACACACCACTGCTCCGGGATGAAAAGGTAGGGACTGGACTGCTGTAGACAAACTGGTTAAGCAACACATATGAGGTGGGAAGCTGGTAGTGAGGGCATAGCCAGAACTCTTGCTGAGCATCCACCTCAGCCTTGCCTGCAACCCCCTGCACTCTCCATCAGCCTCTTCAGGGCCGTGGTCAAGGAGCACTCAGCCTCTGCTCAGCAGAAAATATTGCCCTGGTCCAAGCGGGGCAACATCCCTGCTCCTCTTCTCAACAGCGTGTGGGCTGAACTGTTCTACCTCGTGTCCCTCCACCCTGATACCCACCTGGACCCTTCTTTGTGTCAGCAGACTTCAAAATGGGAATCCATGGGAAAATCCATGTTCCTGAGCAGGTTTGATGAGTCCTCATTCAGGGGAAACAGTCACAAGCTCAGGTGTGGGCAGCTCCCAGTTGGTGGCATGTCCAAAGAGGTCAGCCAGTCCACCTCGTACAAATGGCAAAGCAAAACACCACCCATTTCTATATCTATTGTAACAGAACGTATCTAACGGTGCCAACACAGCCCTGCTGTGGAACACAATACCGTGCAATTACTATCCCTTTCCCCTTGCAAGCCATACCACACCCGTGTGGTGTCCAAACACAGTGGGACCTGTCCCACTCCCCAGAGATCCCAGTATATGTGAAGAGCCAGCTGATGGGTGCAAACAGAAATGGGGAGCACTGGGAGCAAGAGGCCCTCCAGATCATCTGCTTCATCATGCTGGGGGTTACAGGCAGAACAGAGACAGGTCTGAAGGAGAGAAACAGGAAAGCTCAACAGATAGTTCCAGGACTTCATCAAGTGTGGAGGACATCGGAGAAGAATACACCAGTGGGTTATATCTGCTGAAGGTGGCATGTAAACCCCTAGGTAGGGATAATAATAGCAGTGCAGTGTATGTCATCCTGCAGACATGGGGAGAACTTTGCACAGCCCCCTGCCCTGCAGCACAGCTGCCACCAGCCTCCCAGATGTTTCCCCACACATGAAGCAGTGTTACAGGAACCCCAGTTTGTACCGGCTTAGGGGAACATTGTCACAGATGCTCCCACAAGAAAGGTGGACATGTGCTGGGACTTGAGCACTCCATCCCCCAAAGCCACTTCTGACATCTCAGCATTAGCCACCAGTTCACGTCAGAGGCCATTTGTGACAGCCTGGGCCATCCCGTTACCACTGGAGCAGGCAGAGCTGTGTGAGTGCCTGGGGAATCACGCAGCAAACACCGCCCAGAGCATGTTTATTTGGAGCTTGTGTCCATGGCCATCACGGTGGGTGAGGTCCTGTTGGTGCAGTGGTGCGTACATCCACGCGGGCAGGTGCTTCTGAAGAGGCACGAAAGGGCTGAGAAGCTCTACAAATGCTTCTGCCAGTGTCCCACTGGTTAGCGCTGCCCGCCCCGTGCGCGGGATGCTGTGCCTGTTGGTGCAGAGACGCCCTGGCCCTGTGCCCGGGAGGGTGCTGCTGCACTTTCTCTCCTCCACGGAGTGGCTGCAGCCCGGCTGATTTCCCCACGCTGAGCATCTCCGCCCTGGCTGGTGTCATCTCCTCCCACTTCCCAGAGGAGCCCTTCGTGGGGGACTGGCAGGTGCTGTGGTTTTGGTGCTGCCCCAGCGGGGACAAATTGTCTCCCTGGACTGTCGCCTGCTTTGGAAATGGTGTTGACATCTTTGGTTGTTGGTCTGTCCAGCCAGCCTCCAGGATGGTGCTTTTAGCCCCCTCCTACCAGGGTTTTGACTGGTTGCCAGCAGGATCTCCTGTGGAGCCCTCTGTGACCACATCCTCAGGTGCGCACCTCTGTCTCGATGGGAGAGGACACACCTGGAGATGCAGACCGCGTGGTTGAAGGTGCTTACAAAGGAGCTGAGGTGTTTGGACCTCTGTTTATTCAGCACTCATTAGACTGCAGCTAGATACCGCCTCTGGTTCTGAGTCTACCAACAAGCATCAGTACAGAGGAGTAAGTTCAGAGGAGGCCACCAAGGTGCTCCAGGGGCCTGAGCATTTGCCATTGAGGGAACAAAGTTTGTTCAGCCTGAAGATGAGAAAGTTTCAAGGCTGAGTCTTCAAGGAAGTCATTGAGAAGGCAGAGCCAGGCTCTTCACAACTGTCCACAGGAGGAGGACGGAAGACAACAGACATGAATTAAAACAAGCTTAGATTGGATATAGGGGAAAATTTTTTCACCATGGGGAAAGTCAAACATAGTGGCTCAGAGAGGCTGTGCAATCTCTGTCCTTAGGGGCCTTCAGGACCTGGCTGGTCTTAAAAAAGTCCCTGGGCAACCTGGTCTGACCCTGCTTGGAGCAGAACACTGAACAAGAGACCTCCAGAGTCACCCCCTCGCTGAATTTTCCTATCACGCTGTGTTTCTGCAGATGGTGGGGTTTTCTTTTTTCTGCACAGCTTTTACCTTATTACATCTTCTGTCTGGATTCCTTAAAAAGCCATTTCACCGTTGAAGGAATGTCTTGGGAATGGCTTTCTGCTTTCACTTCAGGAGCACTCAAGATTGTTTCCATTTTCTGGTGGCTTGGGGGATTTTGCACACCCATGATTGATAGTGTGCCACATGCAGCAAGCCCAACACGAGCACCGGAGTCGCAAAGCAAAGCAACTCCAACCCACAGAAATGCCACGAGTGAGACAGTCTGTAAGGCCGTAACTGTGCCTTCTGATACATATTCAGGCTGCAGGGTATTTAATTACGAGATCCCAGATTATTAACGCGCGTTCCTGCCTTGTTCAGTGAAGGAGGAACGATGCGTCTTGAATGACAAAGCTGCTCGATGCTCTCTCTTCCTCAGTGCTCCTTCAGTGAATCACAGGCTCGTTCACATCCAAACCTTGTGCTGAGCAGGGTAGAAGGGACCCACACCACTCTGGTGTGAGCAGGATGGGAACCACCAGAAATGCATTAACAAGGGAGACCATTGAATGTAGCAGAGTTATTTCTGCCCTTCTCCACCCAGGCATCTCTGATCATCTCACCTCCACTCTACCCACCCATCTCCCTCTCGAAAACTATTCTCTAATCCAGAGGGTAGGTCCTGGGAAGCTCCTCTGTGAGCATTTTTCAGGGACAGGACTTCAGAGCAGTGCCACACAGAGGTCCTTCTGTGTGGGTGGGAGGGATGCACCAGGACATCACTGGAGATAACAGAGGTCATCGGTGCTTGTGAAACCTGGCACCAGCATCTTGTTCAAGGTGCCTCCCATTGGGCAGAGGCTCTGGGCTTGCAGGAGGGGAACCCTGGGGCCAAGCTGCAGCCAGGGCGCTGAGCCAGACCCTGCTTCTGCCACCACAGCAGTGCCTGTCCCAAGATGGGTTTTCCAGCACAGCCCCGCTCCTGCTGTGCCAACCCTTCGGGGCACCCCACTCACCTCACAAGCATGCGTGGGAGAGTGGGACCCGCATCCTGCCCGTTTGGCACTCAGCCTGGGAGGCCAGCTCAGGGCAGGAGCCAGGTGTCAGCTTGGAGCAGGGAGCAGGCAGGGAGCTGGCCTCGCTCCGCTCAGCACAGAGCAATTTAAAAATTGCTGGAAAGCTTCCATTGAGGGGGGGGGAAAAAAAAAAAAGTGTCAGTGAAAACTTGTTTAGCCAAGTGGGCTTCCCTGGCACAGGGATGGGGCTGGGCAGCTCCCTGCTCTGCCATGCTCCTTACCCCATGCCAGGCGGGCAGGCACAAGCAGGGATAGAGGGGAGCTAGCGCCAGGCTGAGCCATGGGATCAGCATTCGAGGCTGTGCAGCTCCCTATGGGGGACACAGGCCTGCCCGGTTCTGCCACAGGTTGCAAGTGTTTTCAAGAGCTCAGCATCCTCCCAGCAGCAAAGGTGGAGGAAGAGAAAGGCCCTTTCAAAGAGCTTGTACCCCTGGAGCTTCTCCCTTCTGATAGCTTCAGGCCATGCTTCATCTTCCCTCCGAATCTGCGAGTGTTTCACCAGGAGGGTCTCCTTGGTAAAAGATGACACCCACTTTGCTGGTAAAAACACTAGCTGCTTCACTGGAGCCCTCACCTCCCTGCACCCCCTGCTCTGAGGAGGTCTCTTGCTCTGCTGTGCAATGCTGTCCATGAGGAGCGGTCTCCTGCAGGCAGAAAAACTTAGGGCATCCCCTGCCTGCCTGCACCAGTTTGGCTGGCACCCCTGCCCCAGGGCAGTGGTCCAAGCAGCCTGGGAGGACGGGCAGACCCCGAATCCACCGAACAGATGGGCTTGCATGCAAGCAGCCAAGAGGCCATGTAAATACATGTCGTGTTTGGAGGACAGGGTTCCTGTCAGCGAATATCTGGCTGGCTGGCTGCGTGTGTTGTGTAGGCAGGGGAATGCTCAGCTGCTAATCCACATAATCCTGCTCTAGGCTGGATTCGTTTTAAAAAATAAATAAGTGGCTGAGAGCAGTTTTTGGTCCATCTGACTCAAGCCCTGATGGGGAGAGGCAGAACCACAGGAGCTGTATTTACATTGATTTTCACTGAATGTGCTGCCTGGCTCAAGGAGTTAGAGTACTACAAGGCAAGAGTAACCTGCAAATCAGGCGAGGGCTTCCCAGCCGGCATACGAGATGTGAGGATCTGATTAGCCACTCGCCTGTACTTTAACCCCTGTTTAGTGCATCATTTTCATATTCAAATCCAGCACCCAGACACGCATACAAATGAAGCAGGCTGCTCTGCCTCATTTTGGCAACTTCGGCCAAAGAGCAGAGCAACGCTGGAGTAAAACACCCAAACCATCTCCTAGCACAGGACAGAGGGCAGAAGGACGACCCTCTGGCAGGTTGTTTTCCCCATGGTGACAGCAGTGCAGCCCTGGGGCTCAGCAAATCTGCTTGGTGCTGGAGCATCCCACAGAGACAGCAGAACCCTCTCCAGCACCGGAGAGCATCCATCGAAGGGTGCTGGGAAAGCTCATCTCACCCCGGCAGCTGGAGAGTCAAGCAGGAGCTGCTGTGACCCGGGCTGCAGCCACAGAGGTGCCCACTCTGCTCAACTGGGGCATCACCTGCTTCTGGACCACGTGGGCCATGGTCTGGCTGATGGCACAACACTGGTCAACCTCTCCCCCAACCCAGGGAAGCCTTGTGAAGGGCAGCACTTCATCCAGCTGATCTGTCTTACATTAAAGACAGTAATGCGTTGTCTCTAAAGCAGCTTTTGCTTTGCTCCCGGGAGAGGGGCAGCTGTGACCTTTGGTGGGGTGCCAGGAGGAGCCGGGGCCTGAAGGGACTTGCACCCGCTGCGCATCAGGCACCTGCACTCAAGAGCCAAGTTTCTGTGATGATCCCAGGGCCAGATTCACAACTGCGGCTGCTCTCAGCCAGCAGAGACACACACCCCCGCCTTCTGGAACTGGCAGGAGGCAGAAGCCAAAAGGCCCTTTGCAAAAATTCACCTGTGGTTGCTGCAGCCAGAGACAATCTGGCTGCTCTGCCTCGTGTCTCCAGGTTCCCTGGTACGGTGCTGATGCCCACGTACACCCATCCCCAGTGTGGGAAATGCCTGACCCAGATTCAGGGCTCATTAGCAAGTCAAGTTCCTCATGAAAAGCAGGTTCTTGATGCTGCATCTGACCATGAGTAACTCCACGTGGTTGCACAACACCTGCTTGTGCCATCTTGCTTCCCTTTCCACCCTGACGAAATCTGAAGCCCAGGCATCACTCTCAGTTGGTTCTGGCAGGTCCCTGTGGCACATGGGTAGTGCCATACTCAAGACACCTGCAGGACTGGGGTCACCAGACCAGGCAAACCTGCTTCTCAGGTGAAATAGCTTTTTGCTTGTAAAGGAAGATGACTTGCCTCTAAATAGACCCCAGCTAAAACCAAAATTGTCAGACCTTGCTTGGTCTTTGTTCACAGGCTAACTTCCCAACAAAGTCCTCAGAGATATTTTGCTTTTGATTGCTGGACCAGGGCAGTCCCGCACCATTGCGGTGGTGGTCGGGGTAGGAGACACTGGAGAAGGACATGGCAAGATCAGGATGCACGTTGGTGTCTGCCACATGGAATAAGGAGGATGGAGAACCTGCCCTACTGGGAGTTTCCCCTGAATCTTGGCCAAATAAAACCCCACAGGAATCAGCCACGTCTGTGCCAGAGGTGAGAACATCTGTGCTTGCTTTGGACAGCTCTGACCATCCTGCAAAGCGAAGTCTCAGCAGGAGCAAGCTGTCCTGAGTCTGAGGGGCATCAGGCAACATCCAGGTGAGGGCTGGCAGGGTGGGCAGCAGGGAGAGGTAGCCCCCAGGATGTGCTGATGGATGCAGCGTGGTGTTCTCTCCCCTCCTCCTGGCCAGTGTGCAGGGACATCTGCAGAGCCCGAGCTGCTGAAGAGGCTGATGGTCCAGTGTCGCACGGGGAGGCATGGAGTGCAGTGTGCCCTGTGCTGGGACGCAGTAGGTGGAGGCAGGGTGTGGGAACTACCATGAGCATCCCTTTGAGGCCACCCTAAGTCCTTGCCAAACAGTGGCAAGTGAGGAAAGCTTGCAAGACACCCAGGGAAGATTTCTGTTGTTCCATCTTGTAGACAAAGATTGACAGAATGTCTTGCTTAGGGTCTTATGGCAGGTGAGTGGCCAAGCACAACATGTTCCTTCACCTTGTCTTTGCTGGACTGAGGGCTCATGATCACTGTCTGGGATCAGAGCCCCATGCCCATGGAAGCACAGAGCAATACTCCTGTCTCATGCAGAACTGCCTCACCACCCAAGCATGGTGTCCATCCCAAGCCAACAGGCCTCAGCAGGCACTTCCCCATAACCAGCCTGTGCCCTGGAAAATACACATCATCTCACATGGAAGTGCTGGAACAGATTCTCAGAGCAGTTCTCACTTTAGGGACTCCAAAAAGCTGCCGGAGCCTGTTCCTCCCAGTCACCCCACTCCTCCCACCACGTGCTGCCCAGCAGACAGGGCACCTTGCAGGAGAAATCCATTTCCTTGCACAGCAGCGCCCGTCGACTGCAAACCTTTCACTGCCTGGTGATTTCTCTTCCCCTCCTCTTTGAATTAGGGAATAAAACGCAAAAGTTTTAATGTGATGGAAGGCAGTGCACTGGCCTTGCAAGTTGTTAAAATTTTAAAAGGCAACGATAAATCTGCTGAGCTGAGAAGTGCTCTCAAAAAAAAAAAAAAAGAAAAGAAAAGGATAGATTTGTTTTCTCTTTATTATCTTACAGGTGATTTTCAAGGCTCACTAGTATTTTATTTCTTGTTAATTGTTCTCCCTTCTGAATAAAGAGCTCTGTGACCTCCCAGACGCGGAGCCAGGCACGAACGACTGCAAGAGCAGTAAGGTGAGTTAATATTGGACCTGCCTTCCCCAGAGGATTCTCGCCCTGCTGCTGGGTCGCAGGCTTTGTCTTACCTTCTTCCTTTCCCCAGATGAAATAAAAATGTTTAAGGTCATGTGTCCTTAAGAAGGGTCATCCACATTTCACTGAAACACAGATTTTCAAGCCGTTAGCAGTGGCTGGTCTGAACCCCGACCTTTCCTCTTGCTGCAGAGCAGTGGATGGCACAGCTCACCTAGTCCTTCCTTTGAGAGTTCGTGGAGTTGAGCATGCCTGGGAAGACCTGAGCACCTCAAACGCTGCCAGTAGCAGGTCTTCCTGCTGCCTGAGCCTCAGCGAAACCTGGAAAGCAGTGAGCAGGATGGGTGCCCTGCTGTGCATGGGGTCTCCTAACAGGACGGTGCTGTCTTGTCACGTCTCCTCATCCCACCCCTTTCCTCTTCCAGTCCTGCACGTGGCAGTTCCCCATGAACCAGAGAAAGGGACAGCTGGTGGGAAGAGACTCAAGCTCTGTTTGGGATCTCACCCAAAGCTGCTGAGCAGCAGGAGGTAGCAAGCTGGGAAGAGAAAAGCAGTGCTGAAGGCTGTAGTCATATCCTTCTTCTCCCAGGAATATCCCATTCATCCTGCACAGTATTTACTACTCCCCAAGACCTGGCAGTCGAAGCTGGAGCATAACCTTCAGTAGCAAGCCAGCAAATAGTACAGACCATCAGACCCCAGAGAGCAGGTCCACAACTCGTCTCCTCATCCCTGGAAGAAACGGGGACCTGCAATGCAGACAAGGCTACAAAGGAGGGAGCAGCTTTGGAGGGTTGATGGGGAAGGGCAAAGTGCCTGGGAAGGAGCATGTGTGGGGACTCACCACCTTCTTTAGGACCAGGGAGACAGAATCATAGAATCACAGAATGTTATGGGTTGGAAGGGACCTCAAAAGATCATCTAGTCCAACCCTCCTGCCAGAGCAGGACAATTAAAAGTTCACCAGAGACTGCAAACCAGGTGACTTCAGAGTCTGCATCCATCTAGGGGCCAAAATTTTGAGTTTTGTGAAGGAAACTGGCCTAAAAGGCATAAGAAGGAACAATCCCATGTATGTGATTGCTCACATGGGCTCATGTGGATCAGGACCTCTGGACTTTAATGTGCCCTATTCCAATTGTCTGGATGGAGAAGTGCTTGCTCATAGTGCTGCCCAAAGCCAGCAGCTCCTGTTGGAGTGTACTGAGGTAAAGACTTCATCTTCCTGGAGCCATCCATGTGAACACCTGACAAGCAGTAAAATAACACCACGAAGAATTAATCACAACCCCAGGGATTTACAAGTGCTAAACTCACAACAAGCGCCAGGAGAAGCTGCCAGCATCCCTGTTTTTTCAATCCCACGGAGCCCCAAGCATCAGCACAGCACAAGAGGGTGTTACTGGAGATTGCACAATTAGGCAGGAGCAAGCAGCTCCAAGCACATGGTCCATTTCCATCCCAAAACTCCCCTGTAAAAACACCCTCCGTGCAGGAGTCACCCAGGGAGGAAGGTGAGGTTTGCACACAGCGTGTGAGGGGAGAGCTGAGCACGCCAGAGCCACAGGGCAGGCTGGGGAAGCGGCAGAGCTTCTTCAGAGGGGAGAGGGCTCTGCACAAGCATCTTCAAATGATGCTGCCCACAATCACCCGCATCTCTGGGCATTTGTCTCTGCAGGGTCCTGTCTGCTGAAGACAGAAGCCCCCTCTGTCAAGACCTGACCAGCAAGGACAAGACCAGGATCACGATGGAGAGGAGAAGGTGCCACTTGACTGGCATGTGGCTGTGGCCTGTGACCTCCTCCCCAGGCAGGGTGTCTCAATGCTGGAGATACTGGGGGCTTTCTGCTCCCTTTCCCAGAGTTAAAGTGTGGGAGACTGCAGGAAGGCATCTTGAAGAAGGGACTCATCCATGAGAAGCCCACCCAGACCCAGATGGAGCACAGGTCAGCTGAATGGCTGCTTGGTGTGGGACTGCAGGCACCAGCCATGTCTGGGTGCTGGTGGGGTAAGCACCAGTTTCTCCTGACAGGATTTCCACTTCTTTACAGAGAGCCTTGGCTGCACTCAGCTGGGTGTGATGCAGGCATCATAGCTTCTTTGTGGGTGAAATGTTTCATTTTTGTCAGGAACAGCTTGTCCTGGCTGGAGCCCTTTACATGGTGCAGGCAAGCTCATGAGAGGTGGAGGAAGCAATGGTGAGAGATGTTGGTTGAGGACCTAGACCTGTCTGGGTCACCACTCTCCCCAAACTGACCTTCTCATCATTACAGGAGCCATCAGATCCTGGCCACCTCTGGACACTCCTGTGCAGTGAGCATCTTTACAAAGCTGAAGATCAAAAATAGCACAGAGTCCATGGGGCTGCATGTGACCATGGATAAGAGGCTAATTTAGGAGCAATTAATGCAGGGGGCAGAGTTAGTGTCTTCTGGTGGGTCACTGAGAGCCAGGCAAGTAGATGAGGACCCATGCAATTAGGGCTTATTTAAGAAATACAAGTCAGGAAGCTGTTGCACTCTGTCCCCATGCGTCCTGGTTCTCCCCTTGGTGTCCCACACCCCCAGGAGCACCCATTGCTGCCAGACCAGCTTTCATCTGCCTGTACCCCCTGCAAAGGGTGGGGCAGAGTCTCTGAAGGGTGGGACCTCGAGGCTCCACAGGTAGCAGCAGCACATGTGCTCATTTCAGAAGATGGTCAGAAGTCCATTCTCTTTGCAAAGAGGTGCTGGCTGCCAGCAAATGATCCTGTTTTCATTCAGCCGGAGGGTGATGCCTGGGAAGGAATTTACTGGGACAAAACCATATTTTTCACACATTTTTTCTCCTTGTTTTATTGTGTGTTGGTTACACAGAGTAGTGCCAAACTACTGCATGTAAAACTTACTCCGGAAGACTTCTACTGCCCAAAAACTCTTTCACAAACAGCAGGAGATCACGGCATGCTGCATCCAGAAGGGACTTATATTTTACCTATGTGGATGCTACAAGCACTGCACCAAAATGGCCATGATCATTAAGAGCATGGTGAGGCCCAGAGTAAAATGCCAAGAAGTGATGCCTTCCAGCCTTCTTTATTCAAAATGCAACTGGATATGGGTCTGGGCGGCCTGCACTAACTGCCCCTGCTTTGGGAAGAGGGATTGGACTGGATAATCTCCGGGGGTCCCTGCCAGTTTCACTGCTGAGCCATGTGGTACAGCCCAGCACCGCGGAAGGAGCAGCTCTGCTGTCTGTATGTGCCCCACTGTCCAGGATTAGCTCCTGCCCATTGCAGCACCACATCTCCTCACTCCCTTGCCAGAAGCAGGGTAAGGACCTATCACTGCCTGTCTGGCCCCTGTGATGGTGGCTGCTCACTCCTCCTGCTACCTGACCCAGACTCCTTGTTGGGGAGGTGCCAAACGATGACTGCAGCACCATCTCATCCATTTCTGTCTGTGGGATGCAGCCATCAGCTTCCTTGGTCTGGGGACCAATACCCAGGTACTGGTACCAGGAGGCATTCCCACATATGGAACGTTTTGCATGCCAACGTACAGTGGCAGCAGGCACGTGGTGGCCCCAAACCTTCGTTGGCAGCAGCTTTCCCAATGCCCCAGGCTGCTGAAGGGCCCCAGATGTTTCCTCTGCCCCACGGGGTTTATGGAGGACCACCCCCTGCAGAGCAAACCCCCAGCACTGACCTTCCCTTCACTAACCAGTGCAGTCCTTGTCCATCCTGCACGTGCTGAGCAGACCAGCCCAACCCTTGCGTTACCCGTGTGGGACAGACCAGCAGGAGATGTCCTGCTGCAGGCTGTGGTCAATAGGTGCTGTGACGTTTTTAGTCTGCACATTGGTAACCTGGGACTCCTGTTTGTCTCTTTTGCTGCCAGCCCAAGTCTGAAGATTCTATAAAGGTCCTGGCAGGCCTGAGCATTTCATCACATCCCAGCACGAGCCAATCTCGATTTTCACGTTCATATGAAAAATTGATCAGTTCCCCACTAACACTGGAAAGTTAGACTCTAAGACTGAGAAGGGCACCAAGTTTTGGGTTTTAAGGTGTTATTTTCATTCACAAGCTGTGTCATTAAAAGCTTCAAAACTTGCCAGGGAGACCCGGTAGCACCTCAGCAGATAACACACAGCCCGTGCTGCTTGGAGGCAGCCTCAGCCTGCCCTTCCCCAGCGGACTCCGTGCTGTTATCTGAATTTCCCCCGGCCACTCAGCTATCTGATGAGAGAGCACTGAGCTTGGTGCTGTTGACTTCTTAAAGAATACCCAGAGCTGCTTAGAGATTGTAACTTGTCCACTGAAGGACCCGGGTGTAATCAGTGGCTCTGTCAGCATCACACAAGTGCTGCCGAGTGCCAGCAGCAGCTCCCACCAGCCGCCTGTCTCCCGTTAGTGTCCTGGTGGTACTGAACTGTTGATAGTGTCCTGTTATCATCCAGACGAAACCCTCCCCCCTGCCAGCCCTTCTCCTCCCTCCACATCTGAGGACACAGAGCATCAGGAGACGCTCGTTTCACTCGCATGCTGAACCAGAACCATTTGTCCAGTGCTGGAGGTGATATGAAGGGGTCCCTCTGCCACCAGCAGCTTGTAGAGCTGTCACCACTCACTTTGGGCAGCCAGGGCTGCAGTGCTTCATCCAGCGTCACTGCCTGGGGCTGGTGGTCTCCTCTAAGGGAGTAGAGGGGCCTGAAGCCTTGAGAAAAGAAGGCTGAGGGGAGACCTTATTGCCCTCTCCAGCTACCTGAAGGGAGTTGTAGTGAGGTGGGAGTTGGGCTGTTTGCCCTGGTGACAAGTGGCAGAACAAGAGGAAATGGCCTGAAGTTGAAGCAGGGGAGGTTCAGGCTGGATCTCAGGAATCATTTCTTTCCAGAAAGGGCTGTCAGGCACTGGAATGGGCTGGAGGTGTTTAAGAGCCAGGTAGATGTGTGCTGAGGGACAGGGTTTAGTGGTTTTTGATAGGGCTGGGAATAAGGTTGGACTTGATGATCTTGAAGGTCTATTCCAGCCAAAGTTATTCTATGATTCTATGATGTGGCCCAGGCAGCTCAGGTGAGGTGGGAACGTGGAGCACAGGCATTCCGTGCTTTTCAGCAGTGTCCTGGGAAGGGAAACGTCCTCTGGAAGCCACCGCCATGAGTTACTTCACAAAGATTTATGCACAGGGCCAAAGCTACAAGGACTCCACCCTGGGCCTGTGAACAGGTCTGTGTCCAGGAAAGCTGCACAAAATAGGATATTTATTATGGAAAATCACTCAGCCACCCACAGCAGGAATAATCTGCCTCAAGAGCGATTTTGCCCAGTACTGTGAAGCTTCCACTGGACTCACAATGCTTGCGACCTTAAACTACATCCCAGGGACCTTTGCTGCTGAGTCCTGCCGGTCTCTGACTCCTGGGCCAGGACACATGAGCATCTCTGGCTGGGTCTGGTCCTGGGGCGCTGCTGCTCCCAGGCACCAGGTCCCATCACTGGCTTCCAGGCAGATCCTGTTACACCCATCTTCATGCTCTCCCTCTTTGCTTTCTTGTTTCTGGGCTGGGAGAAGGTGACAGTGAAAGCTGAATTTGAAAGGAGTTAGCCAATTGCAGAAACTGAAGCTTTAAGAAAAGCACCGAATGTTGCAACAGAGTGAAAAGGTTTTACCCATGTTTTCTCTCAGGGAATGCGGGAGCATGGGGAATGTGGGGAGATAGCTGGCACAGGAGGCAGGTCAGCTGAGACCTCCCCCAGCATGTGCACATAATGGCATGGCATGCAAGCAAGGGAGCTAAATATTAAACCCTGGCAGATCAAGCCAGGAAAGACTTGGAGGAGCAGCTTGCTAATGGTGTAAAAGCTGGTCATAAAAGCTTTTTCAAATACATCAGAAGTAAAGAGCCTGCCAAAAAGTCTGCAGGGCCAAGAGATGGTGAAGATGTAAGAGAAACGCTCTGTGAGGAAAAGGTCGCACAGATGAATTATCTGCATTATCGTTCGCAGGAGAGCTGCGTGAGGTCCCTGTGCCAGAGCGGTTCTTTGGGGATGGGGGTCTGGGAAGCATTTCAAACTGAAACATCAATTGTCAGCCAGAGCAAATCACCAGAACCAGGTGGATTTCACTTGGGAGATCTGAGGAGGCCAAGTGGTGAAACCACTGAACTACTTATTCACAATTATCCTTGGCACCAAAGGAGAGGGGAGGGCAGATGTGCCACCTTCTGAAAAGGGCTCGAGAGGTGATCCAGACAGTCCTGGCTTTGTACGAGCTAGGTGGGGAGGGCAGGCTCTGTGGGGAGATGTAATATTCATTTATTAGACTGAATGACCGTGGTGGGTAAACCCAGAAAAGTCTTCAGCACTGAAACTCTGCTTTTGGTGCTGCGGGTCTTGTGCTTCCGTCACACTGCCTGCTTTCCACACCTGCCCCAAGCCTCATGTCTTGCCGTGTGTCTGGGGAGGGAGAGAATGTGCTACCAGCCACCTACCCTGCTCCCCAGCCAGAACAACCTCTATCCAAGCTGGTCGTCAATCTTCAGCCCCCGGGGTGGACCAGCTACCTGCCTGCATTTAGGTGCTTCCCTCTGCGTGAGTTGTGCCTTAGCTGTGCTGCTCTTGCTCCCTCTTAGGAAATCTAGGTAGCCAGGTATCACAGAAGCAGCTGCAGTTTGGACTGAGGAATCCAACAACGACTGTCTGGGAAATAAAACTGCAAATTAAGTTCAGCACCAATGAATACAAGGAAATGTTCATGGGAAAGAACAAGGCTACGTATACGTGTGCAAGGATGGACTCTAAATTAACTCTCACTACTGAGGCAAGAGGGCAGAGGAGCACTGCAGAGAATGCAGCAAAACCGTCAGTTCTAAACTTAGTAATGGTCCAAAAGACACACTGAAGGAAAGGACCAGAGAACAAACCACAACGCATCACTCTGCAGCTGTAGGATCCTGCGGCTGATACACACAACGCATCCCTGCCATCAAAAAGGGAGATGCAAATTAAGAGGGCACCAAAAGGCAGACCTGAGGATTAGGATATGCCCCCTGTGGCACGGGAAGGGTGTGGAGGAGAGAGGACTGACAGCAGTTTGTATAACCATCAGCAGAGCACTGGTATTTCTCACATTGCAGGAGCTAGGTCGCCCTGTGGGAAGACCAGGGTAAACCAAACCACCTGAAATCACCCTGTGGGATTCAGGGACACCTGATGCTGTGGAACTGAAAATGGTCTTTGGGTTCAGACTTGGATCAGGAATGATGGAAACGCAGGACCACGGGCAGATTTAGGCTGGAAGGGACATCTGAAGGTCTCTGGTCCTGCCTCCTGCTCCATGCAGGGCAAGCTTCCAAGCTACAGCAGGTTGCTTAGGGCTTGGTACACTCAGTTTTTAAAAATCTCTGAAGGTGGAGACACCCTCTCCATGGGACACCTGCGACAGGTCTGTACTGTTCTGGTGGTGAAGAGTGTTTTCATCACCTCTGCACGGAATTTCCCTTCTTTGAATTTGTGTTCTTTGCCTCTGGCCCTTCCCCTGTAAGCCTCTGACACGAGCCCAGCTCCATCTTCTCCAAACTGTCTGTTTCCATCACTGTGAGACAGTGGTTTGGTCCCTCCTTCTAAAGTTTTCTCTTCTGCAAGCTGAACCATCCTGGTTCCCCTATCTGAGTATCGTGTGCCATGTGCTCAAGCCCCCTGCCCATCCTGATTGCCCTCTCCACCTCTCTTGTACTGAGGGCCCAAAACAGGACTCCAGAAATGTCATCGTCAGGGCCAAAGAGGGAAACAAGAGCTTCCCTCAGCCTCCTGGCTTTGCTCTTGCTAATGCAGCCCAGTATAAACTCAACTGTCATCACTGTAGGGGCACAATGAGAAGGACAAGTCCATGCCACAGGCTGGCCCTGATGCAGCCAGTCTCAGAAAGTCTGTAAGAGCACAACGAGATTCCTGCCTGCATACCCCAATTCCTTCCTCAGGCATCCATGCACGGCTGTAATTTTGCAAGTCACAGCTCATGGCAGGTAGAGAGAGACCAAACATCTGCCCACAGAGCAGGGGTCTGCAGGTGCAGGGGGAGACATCCAGGATCTCGGTCATGTTATTCACTCAGGAGTCACAGAGGCTGTCGAGCAAATGATCGAGCTACTTAAGTTCTTCGTTCTTTAGTCTCGTTCTCTTGAGTGTTTCAGAGGACATTGAGACATTCAAGCCCGGCTCCGTGACGATGAATGCACCATGCAGAAGGGCCCGTATGGGCTCTGTGAGCACAGGGGCGGGGGTTTGTGGCATGCTCACCTTGTCCAGGTAGCAGCAGTACAGTTTCTTAGGTGGGGTCCAGCCTGGCAGGCATGCACTGATCTCTGGAATACAGCGATGGGTTTGCAGCCAGCCCGGGAGTTCTGTGTTTATACTTACTCCTGTAAGTCTGGGAGTCCAATCCCTCCCCTTCTCATCATCATCATCTGACTCCAAGTACCTACAGCCATAAGAAAATGGTGCAGCTTGCAATAAAACACCCAGGGATGGGGCACGTTGCTGAGGATGGCTTCCTGCTGCCCAGGGCAGAGGCTCCAGCCCAGAGCACTTAGCCCTGTGGGACACTGGAAAGATAAAGGCTGTTACTGGCTCTCCGAGGGGCCTGGATAGGTCCCTGGTCATGGACAAGTCTCTGCAGATCTGCGTGGAACAGTGAGAAGGAGGTGACAAGGGTGAGAACAGCACTGGCGATGTTGGTCCGGGTAGACCAGGGACATCCCAGCTGTCTGGGACCAAAGAAGAGAGGCCAGGATCATGGATGTAACTCAGAGAGCAAAGCCCCGGCCCCAGGCTGCTTTGCCAAGCAGCTCAGCTGGAGGACAGCGAGCCTGTGCTGAGAGGCGCCAGTGCAAACCACAAGAAAGCCAGGCTGGGCATCTTTGTAGCACTCCAAGCTTGACAATTAATGCAGGCAAGCCACTGAATTATAGGCTGGAGACACAGGGAGCCCAAATGGCAGCTAACGAGTGTTGTTGATTGGCTTTCCGGAGGCCATGGAGACACAGACACTTATTCTTAGAGACACGGGTCCCAGAGGGACCGCAGCGGACACAAGAGTCTCTCTCCACAGCACTCACAGCCTCTCTGTCCTGGCACTGGCAGACATTTCCCCTCCATTGGATGGGGAGCGAGGCAAGGTTGCAGGGTAAAGGTGGCAATCAGCCCTCATCCCCACCAGTCTGTTCACTCTCAAACATCCCAGCTAACTTTATCTCCTCCTTTCATGCCATATCCCTTCACCCTAAATGCCCTAAAAAGAGGGATGGGTGCGAGGCCAGCAGGTGCCAGTCCCCTGGCAGCTGGGCAGAGCTCCAGGGATGATCCCGTAGCAGTGGCTCTGCAAGTGCAGGTAGGGCAGGGGAGGTGGGACAGCTGGGTTTCCTTAAGGCAGATCAATGCTGCAGAAAAATAACCACAGCATCGAGAAATCGTATGAAAGCATCGCATCACGACCGCTGTGCAAACACTCACACGTGCCTCTGCTCCCAGACACATGATCCAGCGCAGGAAGCTTTTTACAGTCAGTGCATGCTTCCCCTCACACTACCAATTAATTGCTGCAAGTATTTGAATCCTTGGTTTTCTCTCTGTCTCGCCAAACCAGAGGCCATGTGCTACTGTCCTTCCTCTCATCCCCGTGCTGGATTTTTCCTCCCTGATTATTTCTGTGTTTCTGCTCTCCAAGCACCAGCCAGGCATGAGCCTGGCTCCTCCCACTGCAGGTCAGCTCCAGCACCGACTGGAGCAGCCAAGGGCAACCAGCTGGAAAATCACTCCCCAGACCCAGCACCACTGTTTCAAGGTCAAGGCAGCCCTGCCCAGGTCAGCTCCCTGGCTCTGGGGTGACTGCATCACCTTGGGGAACCTGTCTGGTGCACACAGGATGAACTGGTTCAAACACTGGACCAGAGCAGAGCCCCCTGGGGCAGAACTGGCCTGCCCAGGACACTCGTGTGGGCTCCTGCAGTGGTTGAGAGACAGATCTGGGTCTCTCACAAAGGCATCACTAGAGATGAATAAGCGTGTTCGTAGGGAAGGATTGATTTGCCAGTGTGAAAAGCAAATGCCCAAATCCCACTACTGAGGTGCATGGCTGGACATCTAAGCACATCCCCAAATTGGATGCTGCGTTTCTTAATGCTGACAACACAGAAATATTTGTTTAGTGCTGAAAAGGCTGATTTCTAAGACCATCCTTAACTTTTGGGGCAAAGAGGATGTTTGTGCCTTTGTCAGGCTCCCCAGCCAGGAGGTGAATCTCACCCCTGCTCAGGTGCTGTGGGCTCAGATCCCGTCCCAGCTGGATATGCAGCAGGGACCTTCTCCCTCCCCAGCTCTGCATGGTGCTGACATCCCTGCCTGGTTCTGGCTCGGTCTTTCCAGCTTTGCAGTTGCCATTAAAAAGCAGCAGCCTGAAACGTGTGAAAGTCCGATAAGTTTGGCAGGGATGTTTTTTTTTTAATTTCCTGGAAATTCCTATTCTGAGTGGGTGCTGATTTGCCAGGTGCACCAACCGAAAGCAGCGAAATCTCAAGGCTCCCTAGAGCTGCATCAAGTTGAGTCACAGGGAGAGGGCAGGTGAGGTGTACCCAGCTGCCTGCACCCAGCTCTGCCAGCCCTCAGCACAGACCTTGGCCAGGCTCGTGCCAGGCTCCGTGATGGATGGTGGGAGTGGGCAGGAACTGCTCCGAGGATGAGAAGCTCTGGCCTTGATCTAACTGGGACAGACACTCTCAGCCCGTGGTGCTCCCAGCAGTGACAACACTCCACTGTGCTCTTCACAGCCCTCTGCCTTCCCAGCTCCTGTCTGGGCAGGTCAAAGGCATCTGCAAGGAAATTCACACCCATGTGCTTCACTCCAGGGGCTGCTCTAATGGAAATTAATGGGAGGTGAGACCTCAAGAGATAAATTTGCAGCATACGTGTGTGCACACGTGTGCCTGTGCATGTTTGCGTCAGCAGGGGTTCGAGAGAATGGTCTCTTACAAAGCAAGGAGCTAATTCACTATCAAACGATGAACCTGTTGAATGATAAACGATGGGCTTGTTGCCCGTGGCTGTCTCGGTGTGAGGTTGCCTCCCCGGTTTGTGTTCTCAGGCTTGTCTTGTGCCACGGCTGCGTGTCACTAGAAAATGGCACAACAAAGACAGTGCTGAGATTCATGCAGTCCTGGGGGCATGGACCCCCCTGACTGGAAGGCAAGAGCTGCCCAAAAAGGCCTCACTGCCTTCCCAGCACAGCTGACCTAGGAGACCGTGGTACTGTGTTCTCTGTGTGCCTTTGAGAACAACACTTTTGCCCAAGGAAATTGAAAACAATTACCTCTTATCAGAAAAAGCCATCATTGCACCAAAACCCCCATGGATGTGATCTTCTTTAATTTTCCATTTGTTGTTGTTGAAATGATAATTTTCCTTTTTTTTCCCCTTTTCAGGGGGTTTTAGCAGACTGCTATTTTCCACATCCTTTTGTCAGGCCCCGGTTACCACAGAATGAAGAGCATCAGCCCTGTTCCTTGGGTTTTGGTGGGGTTTTTTCTGTAGTTTTCCAATTGTTAATGCCTAATTTTCTAAACGTCTTCACATTAGAAAAGCAGCAAGAAGGACCGTGGGTAAAGAATGGAGGTGAAAACTAAAATAAACACAGAGGCTCAAGTAAATCTGAATGTCACACCCTTGGGATTACTAGTGGTAAAATGAAAGACACAGAGAAGGTGGGAAGGAAAATGAATAGCCAAAATCTCTTCCAAGACATGGCTGTTTTAACCAAATAATTAAAAGACTTTCTTCCTGCTGGGGAAAGAACATAAAACACAGGCATTTGGGGCATTTTTTCTCCAGTGCTGTTGCTCTCCCCTCAATAAATTTCACCCTGGAGCGAGCTTGGTGCTACAAGGTTCTGGCAAATGTCTCTGAATGTCTCAGAGGCTGCACTGATTTGCCCAGGGTGGAGATTTTAGGAGTGATGGAGAAGACTGGGGGCTGGACTAGATCACCTTCCAACACAAACTTTCCAATGATTCTATGAAGACACAGCGGGGTAAGGAGGGCATGAGCCGGTCCCAGTGGGCAGCCCACAAAGGCTGTAGACTTCAGCAGTGTGGAGAGGGCTCATGGAGCAAACCCACAGCCTCCAGCCATTAGCCATGCAACACCAGTTAGAAACAGTCCCAGAGATCAATGCAAAGGCAGGAGGGTCCTGGCTAGTGTGAGTCCAGGCCCACCAGCCAAGCTGAGCACACGCTCACATGCAGAATTAAGACCAGGGATGACCATGGACAATGTGAAGTCAAGCCAAGCAGTCTCTTCCCTGTCCTCCGTAGAAGCCACTCAGCTCAGAGGGACCTCGTGGGGTGTCCCTCATCTAGATGGCACTTGGTCCTGGGAACAGGAACCCTTTTTTGGCTGGACCCATCTACTAAAGAAGCTTGTTTTCATTTTCACAATGAGAGAGAGGTTGTGCTCCACCTTCTGCTGCACACCTCCCTTGGCAAACAACACCTCGTGTGCAGGTATCAGAAACCTGTTACTTCTCCATATCAGGAGTGATCGTCTCAAAAGCAGAATTTCCAAGTTACGTTGAGGTAATAATTAGATTATTTCGGGATGACAAACTCCCCTGGAAAAGTTACAGGGACAGATCATTGGCACTTGGTCAAAGATAAAAAACACTGTTTTCAGCAACGTGGATGAAGGAGAAAGATCCCAGCTAGCACATATAAATCAGACACAACGGTTTTTTCTAAGAAGATGTAATTCAGACAGCCTGACATTACAGTATTTCTTGGGATAGGCTGACTGAAAGGAGTTCAGGAATCTGAAGTATGGGTGATGAGAAATTATCTTGGAACCAGCATATTCACTTTATTGAGAATAGTGGTAAGATGCCCATAAATCTTTCTAAGAGCATTTCAGGTACTTTTATGACTCTTGCATGGGATTTATTGTGTATTTTCTTAAAAAAAAAAAGTAATTTAAAAGGACATTGTCAAGCACTTTTTATAGCTTTTATTTATTTTTTAATCTCCATTGTTTGCAAAGCCATCCTCAGAGCTGGAAAATGCAATTCTGCCCTGTTGCATCTAGCAGACAATGAATTTTCCTTTCTCTCTGGTGTGCTGAGCAGACACAGAGGTGTGTCTTGGGCTCCAGCTGGCCCGGGGGTGGTGGCTTGGGTGTCCTTCCTGCAGAGCTAGAGGAGCACTGGCCATGCTCCCCGCAGCCGGGCAGGCAGATTTGAGCCCAGGCCACTGGCGTGCTGAGTTTCACTGAGGGAGGGGAGCAGAGAGCTGCTCCATCAGGTTTAAAAGCCCATTTTCTCAGTGCTGTTGAAAGATGCCGTGCAGCCCTGGCATAGCCCAAAGTCTGCCTTGGAAAATAGAGCAGATAATGGCTGATGCTGCTCGGGGCTGTTCATCAGATTTGGGCACAGCATTCTGGGAGGAGAGGGTCTGATTTTTAACTGATTCCACCAGGACCACCCCATACCAATGCTGAAACCAGATCCATACCCAAGCTAAATGTTCCCCAGCTCCGATGGAGATGTTTTCCCAACCTGCAGCACTTCTGGCCAGAAATACAACCCTGGAGCTTTGGCTTCTGCAGCCTTCTTTGGAAAGCCTGAGTTTATTTAGCCTTCCCTGGCCTTCCTGTTACTAATTGAAATGCTACTCCTGAGGCCAGTCACGTTGTGCTGGTCTCTCCTCTGCCTGCTACCACGTTACAGCAAAGCAGGGCAAGCCTGGACCCGATGCTCTCCAGTGCCACACAGTGAGGGCCAGCAGTGCCTGGCAGGGAAGAGCCCAGCAGTGTGAACCCCTGTGCTCTGCTGCAGGCAGCGGGGAAGGAGCTGCTTGCAAGGGCTCCATCCTCCTGGCAGGAAGGAGAGATTCTGGGGCCAGAGGATGGAGTGGGAGGGTGGACCAGAAAGCATCACTTCCAACTTGACTCCTTCATGGACCTGCACAGCCTCTTCCAGCAACCCCTTGCTAGAAACACTCCCTGGAGGCTTTGTAAAGAGGAAAAAGTTAAACATATTAATCAGGCAAGTCTGGCTCTTTTCCCCTTTCTTTGTCATCAGCACTGACCCCTCCAGTTCTGTGGAGTTTTTTCCCCTCCTCTCCCATAAAATGTTTTTCATTCAGTGTCTGTTGTTCCTTTAAATACTTCATGAAAAGTCATAAAACTATGTAGGAAACTAGCAGCAGTTTTCTTCTTAGAAAGCAGCTTGTGCCAGCAAAGCAGAAAAAAAAAATCTTGCTCGAGTGATGCAGAGAAAAAGAAGGAATAAAGGAAGCAAGTGAGCGAGCAGGGAAACAGGCAAGGAAGGCTGATTTTTCACGCGTCCAGAACATTTGCTTTACCAGAGACAGTGTGACCATGAACATCAGCATTTTCAAGGCTTGTTCCAGAGATCGCGTGAAATCTAAATGACAAAAATGGGCCCTTCCATCTCAGCTTTCAGCTCCTACAGGAGAGGTGTGCTCCGAGCAGAAGAGTGCAATGTGGAGACCACCCCTCCTGTAGCCCGGACACTTTCCCTACAGACTGCTTCACTGCAGAAAGATCGAGACAGAGGAGGAAGAGGAAGAGGAGGGGGTGCTGAGCCTCCTCACATGTAGGATGGAGGAGTCACCCTCTTGCTGTGATGCTTTTTCCAGCAGCTGGGGGGCTGAAGCTGCTCCCAGACTCTCTGGAGAGGATGCTTTGGTCAGGATAGTTTGTTATCAGCACGAGCCCTTCATGGGCATTTCTTGGGACACTCTGTCTTCCTGCCAAAGAGGGGGTTTGACCGTGTCTGTCACAGCCCTTGGGGACTGTGAATGAAAGAAATAAATTGCACTAAGAAAATGCTGAAAATCCTGCACATGGATTTCTCCTTGCCCAGGGCACTGAGGCACTGAGCCCAACCACCTCCTCGGAGAGGGAGGGCTGATGGTTTTTGAGCTGCAGGTGTTCAGACCACTTATGTTGGTGTGAAGACGCGGCCTTGATGCATTTCCTTTATGTGTGGTTTTCCTTACCTTGGTGTTCCTCAAATCCTCCTGACAGAAGAGCCCAGGAACCGGTGGCATCAATTTCCCAAGCAAGGGAAGTCTCTCCTTGGAGTAAAATCACAGCAGCTAAAACGCTTCCTCTGCAGGTTCATGAGTTTGTTTATTTCTGTTGCCTTTTATCTAGTAACTGATCTATTTTCTTGCATTTTCCACAGTGTCATTGGAAGCTGAAGCTCACAGTGGGCTCAGCAATTAGTGGTAGCACAGAAATATAAGGCAAAAACAAGTATTGCTAATGAGCTGACACATTAAACAATGAGTCACACTTCCATAAGGAGCCCAAATCGAGTTATAACCCCAAATAAACAAGCTGTGAGAAACAGTTTACAAAATATGAATGTGTTACTTATTTAACTGCTGTTGAGAAGCTGTGATCTGAACCCTGAGATGTATTTAAATATCTGAAACAAATACTCAGTGTGTGGTTTGTGAGACCAATGCAGCGGAGGCTGGCACAGTTGAGTTGGATGGACACTGCAGCTGGACATGGGTATGGAAAACACAGGGGACTTTGGAGTTGTGTCCTCCACCCTGTGCCCTTCCCCATCTGGCTGTGGACCAGGCAGGGGCTCTCCTGCACCAGGGGAGGAAGGTGGCAAGGTCTGAGAGCCAGGAGATGCTGCAGGTGGAAATGTCCCTCCTTGCAGAGGTGTCTTGGGGCAACATCAGCAATGTGGGATATCTCAGGCTCCTGCTGGCACTCATCACAGGGTCAGGCAGAGCCTCATGACTTTTCGTTTGTCAACTTAAAGGCAAAACTAAAGATAAATTTTAGTCCTAAATCAAATGAGACACTTCCTGTTTTTTCCATGGCAATCACGCAATGAAACATTCTGAGTTAACCTGAAATAAATTGCTCCATGCCACATAAAGTAGATTTTGGTTTTATATCATTCCTCCTCTTGGTTTTCCTTTCACTCTCTCAACTTGGTCAGATTTAAAATGAAAAGTCTTCTGCAGGTGTAAAATGGAAATTTACATTTTTTCCCCATGCCCCATTTTTCTTTCAGTCAAACGGATTTGTAGAAGTGCAGCCAAATTCCAGATTTTTTTGCCCCTTGATGACACTGAGAATTTATTATCGATGGAAAAGGTCCCTGCAGCAGATACCTCCAAAGCAGAGGTGGTTTGTAGAGAGAGGTGGAGTTTATTCCAGACTGGGGACAGAGTATATGCTGGAGAAGGATGGTGCTTCCCTGCCCTCCAACCTGGTAGTCAAACCTTCCCTGAGGAGAGCAATTGGGAACCCCCAGCCTGTGGGTGCCCCCAAGGGAGAAGGAGAAGGGGGAGAGGGGCTGAGATGCAGGATGCTTCAGCTGTGCCCTTGAGCAGCAGTGGTGAAACCCAGCCTTACAGCACCCTGCTGCTCTGAGACATCCTCGGTAGAACCGGGGTAGGAGACCACACCAGCACAGCCTCGAGTCCCTCACTGATCTCCAGTCCCCAGTCTCACCCCGTCTCTCTGTATTCAGTCAGCCAATGCCACCAGAGCCACCTTTAGGTTTTACAACACTCTCCCCACAGCTGGCTCCAGTGGGCCCTCCAGGAGGATCTCAGAAGTGTGGTCACAGCTCTGATCTTTCCCATACCCTCCTGGCACTCACCCCACCCTCCCACCCCTCTCCCCAGGCTCTCCAGCCACTCACACCTCTCCACCTCTGCTACCCTGGCCAGAGGGTGACAGTCCTCAAGTCACAAGTGGCAAAAGCACAGGGACAAACTCCTGTGCTGGCAAGCTGAAGAGGTTTTAGAAGTATATTAGGAATAAAATAGATCTCAGTAATGACAAAGGGTGCTACTACATAGAGATGGTAAAATCACTCCTAACAAGGGAGGAGAGGCAGGCATGATCAGTGAGTATTTTTGTTCTGTGTATTTGGAAGGAAGCACCTGCAACATGCAAGGACAGTGAAGTGCTCTTCAGCCTCTTTCTATCAAAGGAGAATATCAAACAACATCTACATGGGACAACCATTTTCACATCACCCTAAAAATGATAGTAATCTCAATAATCGGTCTCATTTCACATGTCAAGAGTCTGAAAAGAGCTGGTTGAGGCTTTCTGCAGCCCTCCAGTGTTGATGCTAAATGATTCTGTGCCCAGAGCAATGGGGTATATTGGGCAGGTCCAGAGCTCAGATTCTGCCTGTCCCCCATATGCATGAGAAGAGCCCAGACAAGGTTCAGCAGTTGCTGGAGGGAGATGCAGCTGCAGTGAGTTACTCAGTGTAACTGGTGTCTGAGAGGCTGCACTGCCTTTGGGGATGTCTGTCTCCTCTAGTTAGACATTATTCCTCCATTTGGTACCAAAGATGGGCTTGATACCGGATTTGGTGGCTCCAGGCCCTAGAGACAACTGGAAAAGCTCTCTGGAGAATGTCCATACCATGGGGGTCCAGAGGAGGGCTGTAGACACAGTACTAGCTTGGCTGCTGACTGGTTTTCCCCAAGGAAAGGTAACTCAAGTTCATCTCAAGCATGATCATGACATTGAGGAACCAAGAGGGGTGGAGGTGTTGGGGAGCTGTGCCTACCCTGGTGCTTTCCATCTGCAACAGGAGCTTGTGGGGTTGACCGTGGTCTCTGCAGTGGGGTTGTAGCCAAGGTTACCATCCTCCTTCCTGGGAGGCAGTGGGTCACCAAGGTGGTTCAGAATGGTGTTTCCTTGGAGGTCACATCTCCCACACCTGCAGGTCAGAGGCAAAGGGATGAGTTGTCTGCCCTTTTGCACGTGAGTTGCTCCGGAGAAGTTAATTCATGTCCTGGAAAAGCCCTTTTGTCTCTAATGTCTGCAGAGGAGCCCAGGGTGACCCACCTCCAGGAGAGGAGCTGGTGTTTGACCATTCAAAGTCACTTTCTTACCACTCACATTAGAGTGTGGCATGTTCTCTTTCCAAAAAACATTAGAGTGGGACCATGCTGGACCCAAGCTCCATCTAACGCCTGGGCCACCTCCAACCAGGTCAGCAGCAGATGCTCAGAGATGGGAGGCCAGCACTGAGCCATCCTTTCCCACAATATTTTTCCTGTCTTCTGACAGCCAATGATTCAGGGAGTCCCAGAGCTGCACATAGCATTTGGGTCAGTCCAGCAGGTCCTGGGGCAGTGATCAGTGGCCCTGACATCCAGGAATTTGTATAACCTGCCTTTCCAGACATTTACATTTTTGGTCTTTCTGATGTAATGTAGCAATGAGTTTCACAGTCTAATGATATACCACGCAAAAATGTGATGCTGAGGCACATACTGGAACGCTGGATGTGGTTTTGGTGTCTGGATTTTCTAGAGGTTGAGGAAAGAGTCATAGAAATGATAGAAGGTCTGGAAAAAACACCTTGCGCGGGGGACACTCAGGAAGCACAACTCAACAGGAAGGATAAACGCGTTGTAAATTGGAAGGGGATTAAATCCCAGGTGTGGCAGAGCTCTTTGGGCTACAGAGACAGAGCCCATGCCAGGTTATACACCCAGGTAGAACCATGTTTTCTAGAAACAAGGCACAGGTTTCCAATGCAAGGGAGTGTGACTACAGAATGGTGAGGCTTCACATCTTGGTGCTTCTGTAAAGATGTTTCAGCTGCAAGCTTTGGGCTCGAACTTCAAATCGGTGTAGGAAAACCTCTGATCTGGCAGATGGTGGGGGCCAGATCTCACCATTTCCAGGCTATATTAGTAAACAGCCAGGAAGTCCTCAAAGGAAATGAAAAAGAACCACAGCCTGACAGTAGGGCTGCAATTACCTGTCCATGAACATGTCCGGTGATGGCTCACAGCAGAAAAAGCTGAAACCATCAGATCTAGATGGTTTCTTCTGTCTTTAAACTTGATGAATCATGGGCCCTGTCCCATGGCCAGCAGCCCTTTCTTCCTCTCTCAGAGCTGTCCCATGAAATACAACTTGCCAAGAGTGTGTTTCCTTGCCAGACCCAGGTTGCCATTGTTCCCAGCAGTTCAGGCCATTATTGTGCACAGTTGACAAGAGTCACATTCATAGTGCCAGGCTCAGCCCAAACCTCCAGTGGTAGGTGGGACATACATACAGCATAATGCTGGGCATCTGACCCATGGGCAACTCTTGGGTGACCCTGCCCTGAAAGTGCCTCCTGCCAGTGACAGGCACGGACCACCTGAGAAAACAGCCTGTTTCCATAGTGTAGCAGCTCTGTCCCTCATTCACACCGGCTCATTTCTCCACCACCCTTCTGTGCAGGATGCTCTAGGGAGGAAGAGGGGAACATTGCAGGGGCTAGGGGTCGGGGAAACACCACATGCTCACACCATAAACCTCCTGTACCTACACAAGGGCTGGGACTCCTGCCAGAAATGTCTTGGGCAAAGCAAAGATGGGAGCATGTCCAACCCCTGTGAGACTGCTGATGTGCAGACACCACTGCCACATGCGGACTCCTTGTACTCGCCCATTTCCAATCTCTCCCGTTATTTCCCATTTGAAGACACTCAGGGCATGTGTTTCTGGCCAGTGTTTGCCCAGCACAGCACACAGAGGGGATTTTTGCCTCCCGCCCCCAAGGGCAGAGGTGACCCCGCATCCAGGCACAGCACATCAGGGCAGCTGTGCTCTGGTGTATAACATGCTGGGTTCTCCTCCCAGCACTGGACACAGCCTATAAAGCCACATTTCTGCCCCTGGGTCAATCACTGTGAGTGGCAGATGCACTAGAGAAATCCCAAATGTCTCTGGGAAGCAGATGAGGTGGTGGGACTCCCCTGGGATATGATCAGCTGCCAGTCCTACCTCTTAGCAGTGATGAAATGGATGAGGATGCAAAGGAAGGAAGGTCACGCTGAAAAGGGTGAGTCAAGCCCAAGAGGCACATCTGACAGTTGCATACCCCAGCCCATGAGGCACAAACCACATCCAAGAGCCATGTCAGGGTCCTGGAAGACTCAGTCACCAGAGAAGAATCTCAGGCACCCCTGGCAGCTTCCACCCTGCACAACATAGTTTCCCAAGCTGCTTGAGGTGAGAGGACCAGTGCGCAGTGCAGGCACAAAATCCCTCTGGGGCTGAGGAAGGGGCAGAGGACAGACCCCTCCTCCTTGCCCAAGAATCCCAGGAGTTTCAGGAAGAGGGACTCAGAGCCCCACAGTGGGTGCTGGGTCCCTGTCCGCACCCCAAACCCAATGATTCCCTCAGTGGTGCAGGGAGAACCAAAGGGTCAGAGATGGAGCTGGATCTGGACCTCATCTTTCCTCTCCTTGGATCTTGGATCCCAAGACCAGTCCTGCCCCTGAGCACAGCCCCATCCCAGAGCAGGACAGGCTGTCCATGGCTCCCGGGAAGCAGGCAGCCCCAGCACTGGCATCACGTGGGGAGCCAACTCCCAGCCCCCCAGCTGGTGGGTATTTTTATCTCCGTTCCTTAGCCTCAAACCCACCCGTTTCCAAGCTTTCTTTTCCCCGTAGGGCAGTTTTCTCTCCCCTCAGCACTGTGTCGGGGAGGTACGTGGGGCAGCCAGCTCCCAAGCTGTGCCAAGTGCTGCAGCCCCACATCGTGAGCCATTCTCCATCCCTGATCAAACACCACAAAGCTCTCACCATCAGCAGCTTACCTCTGATAATTACCTCAGCATATACCTTGGGTCTTAAGTACATGGTTAGAAACAGATCAGTGTGAGATATCTCCTTAAGTCTCATCTGGGAATCGCTGCTATCAACGAGTCCTGCTTTCCCAGTCAAAGATGATTTACTCTGATCTGCACTATTGATTTTATTGTGGGAAATGTGGTGATACCTAGAGAGAGAGAGAGAGAGAGATTTGACTTATGTGAGCATGTGGGGAAGACTCCAGTCCCCACCATAGCGCCTGCCTTTTCTGCATCTGTACCAGAATTATTTGTAGTGTTTTATGCACCCATCTGCTCCCTGCATGCTCTCTATAAATCTCGCTGGCTCTCACACACACACACATGTTTGCTTTCCATGTAGATTACTTATGATGAGAGTCTAATTAGACCCAGGGAAGCCTGCCTACAGAGTGAGCCTGGGGAGAGCTTAATTAAAGTCAATGGAGAAAATTATAGGTGAAAAAAAAAAAAAAATTAGGGCAGCAAGGAAGAAATATCAAGAAAGAAACCAGGAGGGAAAAAGAAGCAGGGAAATAACAGCACAAGAGAGGGAGCGTGTGCCTGCCAGGCTCTCAGCAGCAGCCACCACGAGCACGTGGGGAACCCAAGGGGTACCCATGGGTGCTGGTGGGGAGCCCGTGGGGTGCCTGTGGGTCTGCCTTGCAGGGAAGGGGGCAGGTGACAAGGTGGGTGGATGTGCACAGCCTTCTGCCAGGGAGTCAAGGCTGTGTGGAGATCTCCCCCCCCTACCCTCTTCTCTGAACATCCTCCACAGAGGTTGGACAAGACAGGCTGGGAGAGCCACCCGACTCTGCATATCCTCTCCATGTGTGCCTTGAGTTCCCCCAGTCTCATCCACATCCCCTATCCATGAGCTGGGAGTCGCAGGGTGGGTGCACAACATCTGGTTCCTGTCTGTGTCTTCCCCCAGTTCCCCAGAGGGGCCACGCTCTCATTCTTCACTGGGATTTTGTTGCCCCTGTGCAAATTCCAGCACGTGGGCTCCGAGGTGATGAAGAATCCAGCCTGAGAGAGCAACAGGGAGCTTGGGGGTCACCACAGTGCACCAAGAGCATCCCCAGTGACCCCTGCAGCACAAGAAACTGTTCCTCACCCCCAGCAATGGCAATGTTGAACCCAGTGACTTCTGGATGAGGGAGAACATCTCTTTTTGAAAGTCTTGATTTAAAGACCACAAATGATGAAGAATCCGCCACATCTCTTAGCAAATTGCTCCAATGGTTAATTATACTCCCTGTTTAAAAGATGCATCTTATTTCCAATTTAGGTTTTTCTAGCTTCAGCTTCCAGCCATTGAATCTCATTACATTTTTTATCTTCTAGATTAAAAAACCCTCCATTATCAGAAATCTCCTCCCTCCGTAAGTATTTATAGACTATGATCAAGTTGCCTCTTAACCTTCCCTTGATAAACTAAACAGTCTGAGCCACTCAGTCTTTCCCAGTCAGCCAGGCCTTGCACACCTCCACTCATTCCTGCAGCTCTTCCCTGAGCCCTCCCTGGTCCTGCTCCATCCTGGACCAAGGGTGGCTAGTCCCTGGGTCAGGACAGACAAGGAGATAGTGTCCTGACTGATGCAATATGCAGATGGAGAACCAGGGCACCTGGTTGTGCCACTGTGCTGCTGCAGGGGGTCTCGGCGTGGGTAAGATGCCCTCTGCACACGGTGTGGTACCAACACAGAGAAAATCCTCCAGCAAAATACAGCGAGGGGCAGGACAGGTTGGCTTTGGGAATCAGGATAAGTAGTCAGGACTGATGTGCTAATAAAAGGGAAACCAGAAGTAGACAGAGGTGGTGCAGGGAGAGCTTCGGCTGGGCACGTGATGGATGCAGCAGCATTTTGGGTGGCAGGGGCTGCAAGATGACAATGCAAAATCGTTTGGGGGTGATGCTGCTGTTGCAAAACTGCTCAGTGAGGAGAGCTGGGGACATGGGGTCTGTGCAGCTGGCAGGGCAGGATCTCTGAACAGCCCATATGGACAGGTGCAGGGGCTCTGCCAGCTCTTGGAGTTGGTCAACTCAAGGTCAGGGTCATCTGTGCCCCTTTCAGAAGGTGCAGTGTGAGACAGATGCAGAGTTCACCTGTCTGAGGATGGGAATACTTGAAGAACATGAGCTGGGAAAGACATTTACAGTACAGATCTGTGCTGCTGCCAGAGGTGTGATGATCTCCCCCAGGACTGTCCTGTCTGGGATAGCTTGGAATCAGCAGTGCACACATCTGTCTTCAAAGAACAGGCTGAGCTTCCTGCTGCTTGTTGCTCTGGACCAAGGCAAACAGGGAGGTCCTTGCACTATGCAGTGTGACTCCTGTGTGGTGTCTTCTTAACCCTTGGCTGGAGCATGATCAGAAGTGGCTGGTAGTGGGGCAGAATGGCTGAGGGACTGTCATCATTACTCTGGAGCCCCAGACTGACATATGCACTCCACAACATCATTTTGGCAGTGCTATCACTTCTCCACCCTGTTAGGCACCTTCTCCTGTCTCAGGGCTGCGTCCTTCGGTGACTTTCTGTCAGCCGTGGCAGAAGCTGTACCCAAAATGCGGGCATCTGATGGGAACATTGCAACCCCTGTGTAGTGGTGGCCACAGTGCTGGGAATTGTCTACCTCACATGGCCTGGCATTCTTTGGTGCTACCCTTTCCTGAGCCCCCTGCCCCATATCCCATTATACCCCCCGTGCATTGGTGTATGACATATCCCACAGTAAGGGGGTTTACTGTAAGAAATGGTGGGTCCCAGTAGTTCTGCTCTTTCCCCTTCTCTGTGTTACAGACTGTCAAATCCTCTCAATTCGAGCTGAAAAGGGACTTTCCTGGAAAGCAGTGATATAGATGTGCTTCTGCTCACACCATCCAGCTGTGATTTTCAGTGCACCGCCGTAACCTCATCCTCCCTGCTTCACAGCTGGAGCACCTTGGGGCCAGGCTGTGCCCAAAGCCACACCAGTGATGGAGACCCAGGGGTTTGGGGCCTGGGGCAGGGTGGACCCCAAGGGACTCTGGGGAGCTGCAGCTGCAGGTCAGTGAAACTGGGCTCCTGATGTGTGCGCAGCCAGCATGTGGGGGGGAAGCTTCCTCCATCCCTGGAAATCCTCCTCACACCCACAGCCACAGACCCTGGCTCCTCTTGCCTGGTGTCAGAAGCAATAAGGGAGACGAGCTCCCCCAGTACGGCCAGCACACACTGTGTGGTCTCCCTCTGGCTTTAGGCTCCCAGAATTTCTTCTTCTTTCTGAGCAATGTCAGGCTGAATAAAACTAAATAGATCCTGATGGAAGAAAACTGCAGTTAAGTGGGTTGGCTGACGCTTGCCTTCTTTTTACTTTGCTTTCTGACTTGTCACAGATAGAAAACCACCATGGAAATGTTCTGGCAGGCCCTCGGTCACGGTCCCTCGCTCTTTCAGCCAGTTTCCCTTGAGCCTGGTTGGACCTGCCTCCCTGCCAGGACAGGAGCCACTCCAGTCCCAGGAGGAGGGTTGGTGCCTGACAACTATGAAGTGAAACTCGAGTCACCTTGCGTCTGGAAGATTAGCAAGGATCACCCATCCCTGGTAGCTCAAAGTCACAGGGTCTTGCCCATGGCCATTCTCCTCCTGTGTGCTCCTCCAAGGAGCCAGAGGAAGCTCAAGGCAGTGAGCTGGTGGGAGGCAGAGGCCATCCCATGGGGATGCTCTGCTGATAGTCAAAGGTCAGGG
This sequence comes from Todiramphus chloris collaris, assembly GCA_025345505.1. Taxonomy (NCBI): domain Eukaryota; kingdom Metazoa; phylum Chordata; class Aves; order Coraciiformes; family Alcedinidae; genus Todiramphus; species Todiramphus chloris. The sequence continues at coordinate 948,829 of JANVCC010000120.1, read as the reverse complement.
AAGACAAAGATAAGCCCTAAGTCGTTGCAGACTGACCAGATCTCATGATCTCAATGTACATCTTGTGATGTTTGATGCTATATTCACATAGCCTCCAGTCCTGGCATCATGTGAGCAAAGCAGTCTTGACTCTCTTCCAAATGTGCAAGTTTCTAGGGCACATGATGGGAGAGACTGCTTGCAAATGGGATGATGAAAGCATCCCAAGAAGGCAGAATGCACTCCAGAATATTTTTTTTCTTTTTTTTTTTTCAAATCTGATATTTGAGCCAGTCTTATGATTCTGGGGGGAGGCCAATTCTCTGTTTTCCTTGTTTGGAAGCTAGCACCCAAATCACTGCCCAGAGCACCTGTTCAGCAGCACACAGTAGTCACGATAGGCAAAAAACGCTGACTGGATGCAAACCAGGGCCTAGTGGAGAGCAGCTACAGCACTGGACTTCCAAGAGTCCCTGAAGACACTGGCAGGGTGGAATGGCAGACAGAGGGGTATGTATCATGACAACGTCCCAAAACAAAATTAGATCATTTCAAAGAAAATGCTCCCTACAAAATGTCTGCTAGGTTCAGCAAAGACCAAGTAGGGACAATTGTACAAACGTACTAGGTGAAAGAAATGCCAGGGCTTCATGTTTCCAACTGACCTTGTGGCACTGAAACTGCTCGACATCATGCAGAGATGTGCTCTGTCTGGGATCAGACAGTCTGTGCTGTCCCACCCTGACCTGGCAGGATCATGGGCAGCAGAGACACCCCTCACCTGTCCACTGCCCACATGTGACCTCTGTAGCCAAAGTCAGGAAGGGAGCGTATTAAAAACAGGGGAACCCGCAAAGTCCCAGAGCATCTTTGATCCAAGGTTAGCACAGACCCGCTGGATTCGACAGAGAAAATTGCTTCTTGTTAGAGGAACATGACTCAAATTCTGTGAAATGGTGATGACTGGCAACACATCAAGCAGAAATGTAATTTTCTCTCAGAGTTTGCTCACTGTGGATCTCTAGAGGCATTGAGGACAGCAGATGAACATCCACGATTTCAAAGGCTCAGCTCAATAATTCCTTCCCGGTGTATCAGTTCAGATTCACACCCAGGTGTTGAAGAGTCAACTGGGTTGGAAGGGAAGTACAAATGGCAGAACCCAGTAAAACCCCAGCCATCAGGTGCCAGCAAGGGCAGGTGCTGCCCTGGGGAGCACTGGAGTGATAAGGTGAGGGCTACGAGAAACATGCCATTTGTAGATTTTTCTAGTTTATTCCAGATGTCTTGGTGCTCCTCCCCAAAAGCAGAAGCTTCCAGACCTGGGGTTTTGTCTTTCCCTTTCTATTTTCTTGTCTTCTTTTGCTTCTTAAGCCTTTTGTCTTTTTGTTGAAGGAGGAGATAAAACCAATGGAAATGTTCAGGTCATTAAATCTGACATCATTCTGAAATGCTACCTTTCATTTAAAGGACATGGATTAAGTGGTGTTTTTGCTGATCCAGTATGTGATTTTTCACTCATCCCTGATCACACCAAATTTCAGAGAACCTCACTGAACCTCACAGGACCCACCTCCTCAGATGTCTGAAGGTGTCTAGATCAGATCCCAGATCCAGCCTGTGAGGTTTTTGGGTCACACCAACTGATCCCAACTTGTTTCATAAGCACCATGAACAAGAATAAGAACAGAGAACATGTCAGATGCAAACACATGGCAAGAAGCAGACACAACCAGGTCCTAAGCAGGGAACCGTTCATATCTTGCCAAGGTGGTACCACATCTGACCAGGAATCCAGCTGTGCCATCTTTACTCAGCCTCAAGCACCCGACACAGGTATGTTTGAAGCTCTGACATTTCCTAGGACCGGTTTTTAGTTGCCCTTCTGTAAGAATGTTGTCTGTTGTGGTGACAATGCTAACAAATAAAGACTGAGCTCTCCCCAGCCCTACCTGCACATCAGACCAGGAGGCCAAAAATGTGTCCACAACAGGTTGGCAGATAATTGTCTTCCTTTCACAGAATCACAGAATGGTGGGGTTGGAAGGGAGCTCTGGAGATGATGGAGTCCAACCCCCCTGCCAGAGCAGGGTCACCCAGGGCAGCCCACACAGGAACAGAGCCAGGGGGGCTGGAAAGGCTCCAGAGAAGGAGACTCCACAGCCTCTCTGGGCAGCCTGGCACAGGCTCTGGCACCCTCACAGCAAAGAAGTTTTTCCTCATGTTGAGGTGGAACTTCTTCTCTTTCAGTTTGTGACCATTAAGTCTCATCCTATCCCAGGGCACCACTGAAAAGAGCCTGGCCCCTTCTACTTGACACCCACCCCTCAGATATTTATAGACATTAATAAGATCCCCTCTCAGGCTTCTCTTCTCCAGGCTGAACAGCCCCAGGGCTCTCAGCCTTTTCTCATACGAGAGAAGTTCCAGTCCCTTCAGCATCCTTGTAGCCTCCATTGGACTCTCTCCAGTAGATCCCTGTCTCTCTTGAATTGGGGAGCCCAAAACTGGACACAATACTCCAGGTGTACACAATACACCAGGGCAGAGCTGAGGGGGAGGAGATCCTCCCTTGACCTGCTGGACACACTTTTCTTTATGCCCCCTTTCCTTCACTGAAGGCTCACTAGTGTGGTTTAACATGCTCAGTTTATTTTCTGCTGTTACAGAAACGTTAGAAAAGTTTGGACCGGGGGCTGGCTTTCCAGATGAAATGTCCTGTGCCTCCCAGGCAGGAGCACTCTCGGTATTTCTCATTGTAGGAGGAATCTCTTTACCCACCACTTTGTAACGTGGTCCCGCCAGGAGGGCTCTGACACTGCTGTTTGGTCATGATTTTTGCATGAGAAATGAATTGTGGTGCTGTCTCTGAGGAGCTCGAAAATCAGAGCAAGTGCTGGAAATCAAGCCCTCGGCGTGTGCAGGGCTGTGGACAGGCACCTCTCCCCGCTCCGGCAGCGGAGGCTAATCAGTGCTGATTAAACCAAAGCTACATTTTCCGAGAGAGGTTTTAAAAACCTGAATGTCAAATTGCACCCCCTCATGCTCCCCACCCTCAGACCATTAGGCTGAACTTCCACAGGCTTGTGACCCTTGTAGGGCTGAGCCCATAATCCCTCCAAGCTGCTGTTTCTGGTTGCCCTCCAGACATCTCTGAAGCATTTTGTCCCAGCAGCAGGGGTCTGGAAATGCTGGTCTTCATAAGGCTCCTGGGAAAGGAGAGTGGGGGAGGGAAGGTCGGCCCCCGTGATGGTGAGAGGGAAGTATCCCCACAGATGCTGGGGTTTTGCTGGCAGACTGGGTGGCCAACGGAGCACGTGCTGGGGCTCGTCTCTAATTTATCGGCAGGGCTGGTAGGTATTGCATTAGGTTAAGTATTAACAGATCTCATGAGCCTCATTAGCTGTCCCCTTTTCACTCTCCAGCCGAAGAGTTACTGCTCCCAAATCTATAGTGCCTTGGCAGCTGCCTGGCTGATTCGCCGGTTAACCCTCACTGAACCTGCTCCATCAGGCTCGCTGCATGGATCAGCAGCACTCCAAATGTATCACGAACCATGGGTGGAAAGCAGCCCAGGCCTGGTGCTGTCCTGCTTGCTCAGGAGCAAGGCATGAGGTCTGTTGGACCATTGTCACATGCACTTGCCTCTGCCCTCCATAAAACAATGCAGGGGGCCAGCTTCCCCAGCTCTCCTTGCTCAGATGTGACAGCAAAGGCTCATTCCTGATGCAGACCCCTGGGCACTGGGATATCATCCCACTCAAGAGGTCTCTTCTAGGAACAGCCCGCGAGGTCTACAGGAAGGATCTGTCTGGCTGAAGGTGGGTTTTTGTCCACTGGCATCTCTATCAGGGTCAGCTTCTCGGTCCCCCCAGCAGAGTCCATCATCCCCCAGTGATGCACATGCCCTCTGCAATTCTTCAACTCCCAGAGTAGATGCCAACATGCTCAGGATATCTGGGCTCTGACAGGTTCAGGACAAGTCCCCCAGGGTGACCAATTCCTGTGGAGGCATTCAAACTGCAGACACCCGTTCTTGGTCAGACAAATCCTGTGGTCAGGGCTGTCCTGAAACGAGTAGCACAGGAATGTAGCACAGACCGTAATAAACTGCTGGAGGTATTGCCTCTCCACCAGGTACCTGGGGCAGACATGGGTCTGCAGGTCTCTGAAGATCTTTGCTCCAAAGACCACTCAGCACATGGCCAGGAGCAAGTGCAGGAGCATCTGGTCTGATCTCACAGCCATGAGCTGTGACCCAAGCTCCTCTTACAGGCAACACGTTCCTCAAACATCCCTCATACCTGGATCGTGAGGCAGCAGGGATGGGGAATGTGGTGCGTGCTCAGCTGCTCGGTCCCCACACTGGGAAATATTTGGACATCGTCTCCTCTTGGAGTGCATGTGATTTCAGCTTGTGTCTCTCCACGGCAGACTGGAGCTGCATGATCCACACCAGATGCCAGCAGTCCAGCAGAGTCATGAGCAGGATGCACATTTTGTGGAGGCTGGAGAGACTCCTGCTGCCCTGCTGGGCTCCAACCCTTCCAACCAAGTGCCCACAGCTACTGGTGACGGAGGAGGAGCTGACAGGGAGTGCAGGTCAGGGGGTGGCATGACCTGTCTCTCCTCAAGGACAGCTCTCGCTTCAACAAGCCTTGGACAGTTTCTGCAGCTCCCCGTAAGTCTGTGCTGGAAAGCACTTCCTTCAGCCCTATTAATTGTTAAACAACACTACACTTTAATTACAAAAGTGTCAAGCTGCCAAGTACGTTGCAGGGAGAGATGAAGGTTAACAAGCTGGGCAAGGTCATTATCTGGCCTGCTCCTCCTCTGCCCCTCCTCTCCTCTGGCAGGACTGGGAAGGGCTGTGCAATCCCAGGGCTGATGCTTTCCCATCTCATTAACCAGCCCTGCGCTCGGGCGGGCTGGTCGCCCGCGCAGGCAGAGGCTGCTGCGGGGTCAGATACCCTCCGCACGCAGCCGCTCTCCCTGCCACTGCTGCAGGATGCTGCGGCACTGGGAGCTGCTGGTGGGGCTCTGAGCACAGCTCCAGAGATGGGGGAAGAGTTGTGCTGGAGCATATGACAGTGTAGGTCTTGTCCGGGGTGAATGTCAGCGTGGCTTTGCAGTGGGCGGGTGAGCTCCTCAGGTAGCCTCCTGCTACCTCGGAGGGCCTCTTAGAAAGACCCCACATGGAACACGGGTTGAAATGAGCTGGGGAAAGACAGTATCTTGGGGAACTCAGGTTCAGGAAGTGCTCTCCCACGGTGCAGAGATGGCTGTGAGCACGGACATACAGGCAGTGACTGCTGTAACTCACACAGTGGCAACTGTGGGATGCTGCTGGTCCCCATCACACTGCCCACCTCCCCTCCCCACACCCCCTTTTACAGGGCTCTCCTCGCAGCTCCTTTGAGGCAGGAACTGGCCCCATTCTTCCTTTCAGGAGCAGAGACCAAAGTGTTTGGAGAGTCCTGTGCGTCACCTGGGAGGAGAAAAGATGGGATCTGATGGCTCTTAAGCTGCTTCTGTGGAGTTACTGGTGCTTCCCAGTGGACTTTGCTGCAGCGCCCAGGACACACATGAAGCCAGGAACTCAGGCGCATAAAAAGCTTAGCGCTGACTGTCACTGATGTGGAGCTTTGTGTTTAAATACCTTTGCAGACACACAGCTAAGTGACATTCTGAAGGTCAGTGTGGAGATCACCACAAGAGCCAGGAAACTAGCTAGGAAACGGCACTAGCTGGGAAACGTGTGGATGTGGTGCTGAGGGACATGGTTTAGGGACCCTGGCAGTGCAGGGTGAACAGTTGGACTCGATGACCTTAAAGGTCTCTTCCAACCAGACGATTCTATGATTCTATGATTCTGTGATTCTATGAAACGATCCCAGGTTGGCGACATCATCTTAGTGCTGAGGGCATGTGGGTGTTTGGCCAGCTGGGGTTCACTGTCCCGTCAATAACTTGGCAGTAAATACCAAATTTCTCCAGACAAAATGTGTCAATGATATAAAGATCGGCAGAGTGGTGAATAGTGAGGCAGTCACACAGAGCTGGATCTCTGCCCTCACTGGGCCCATTCCAACAGAATATGTTTCAATGGCCTCAGGTGCAAAGCAGTACCCCCAGAGCAGGGCTGTGGGCTGAGACTGGAGCCTGGGGCCAGTCCTGGCAGCAGGGCAGTGGGAGGGTCTGGAGGCTGTGAAGAAGTGCATCAGCTCCCAGGACAAGCAAGAGCAGGGTAATGGCCTGGACAGAGAAGTGCTGGGACAAACAAACCCATCAACTGAGGTACAGTGAATCAGGCTTCATCGAGCCTGGGGGTGTGTGGCTGCATCCAATGGTCCCGAGTGGATACTGAGGGTTGACTGTCACTGTATGGGAGGCCCACAAGTGGAGAAAGCTGGAGAACCACTGGCACAGACCTACTGCAGACCAGAGACACCTGTGCCCCTAGGAAGCGTCCATACAAAGCAGGAGCTCAGAGAGAGGGGCAGAAGCTTTCCCCAGGAAGCAGCATGCATGAGGAGCAGTGGTAAAGAGAGGGCAGGACACTCAGAGCTTCTAGGAAAATGAAAAGAGGAAGGAAGGAACCAGAAGCAATCAGAAAGAAGAAGAATTTACATGTGTGTGGACAACATCCCAGCAGGATCTTGGGTACGGGGGGTCACCCTGGATGAGGGAGATAAACCAAGGGGCACTGGCTGGAGACCAGGTGGGCTCAGGTGAAAGATCATGCTTTGCCTTTGAAGCATGGATAGAAAGCCACTTGCATACATTGGCCAGAGAGGTGGCATCTCCATGAGTCTCCAGGCCTAAGTGCCTTGAGGAGCTCCTCTGGGTCAGAAGGGCCAGGCATGGGTGCAATGGGGTCCTGTGCCAGGACACAGGAGCAGTTGTTCTAAGTGTCTCCCCTCCCTCAAACTGAGTTTAAAAAGTCTCTGTCTGGCACCCTGACCCTCCCTCCCTCAGCTCCCCCAAGCCCTTCGGGGTGAGTGCATCTCCAGGGCGGGACCAAGAGGTCCTCCAGAGCCGAAAGCAGGGAGCTGCTGGCAGCCAGCTGGGAAATCACTCAGCTGGGAAAGAGCCTTTTGATGTGGAGTCTCTCCCAGGCACTGGCTGAGGCTCTGTAAGTAATCCTGTCGAGCACCAGCATTAACATTTGGCGAGACGAGGAGAGGGTATTAGCGGGTCAGCTGGCAGCCGTGCCCCCCCAGCCCTGCCGGACGGCACAGCCCATCTCCCCTCGTCCTTCTGCCAAACAGAGTTCTGGGACCTGCTCCTCCCTTGGAGCTCCCTCATTCCCGCAAGCTGAGTGGCTGTGCCAGCAGTATTTGGCCAACCCCGTCCATGGTGGGTGATGGAGGCAGCACCCAGCTCTGTGCATGGGTGCACTGGGTGTGCTCGTGTGTATGAGGCCACAGGATGAGCCACGGCTACGGGACCGTGTGTAGAAACTGGTCTGCAAGGTGAACGAACCTGCATCCCAAATCCTTCTCCCTTCCTACTCCATAGGGAGGAACAATCCTACATGGAGCCCCTAATGCTTAGCCCTTTGATGAGGTTGGTGATGAAGGCACAAATGCAGAGGGGTTAAACAACCAGCCCAAGGCCTCAGAGGATGACAGGCTCAGGACCAGGTCCAGGATGGGCAACCTGGGCCAGGGTCTGACCACCGTCAGGGTCAAAAAATCTCTTCCTTCTCTCTGATCTAAATCTCCCTCTTTTAGTTTAAACCCATCACTCCTTGTCCTGTCCCTGCTCAAAAGTCCATCCCCATTTTTCTGCCAGGCCCCTTCAAGTCCTGCAAGGCCCCCAGAAGGTGTCCCCAGAGCCTTCTTCTCTGCAGGCTGAACCCCCCCAGCTCTCCCAGCCTGGCTCCCAGCAGAGGGGTTCCAGCCCTCCCAGCATTGCTGGGGCTCCTCTGGCCCCGCTCCACCAGGTCCCTGTCTCTGCTGTGCTGAGCACTCCCGAGCTGCCCCAGCACTGCAGGGGGGTCTCTCTCTCTCCCCAGAGCCCTGGGAGCAGAGGGGCAGGATCCCCCCTCCCCTGCTGCCCACACTGCTTTGGATGCAGCCCAGGATATGTTTAGCTTTCTTTCCCAGTCTGACTACTTTCCCTACCAAGAATCTCTTGGCCCATATTTGCATCCCAGAGGGTTTTAACCATCTGAAATCCTGGGGATGCTGCATATAGACACAAGTTTTTGGGAAGAATCCTCAGATTAGAGGGAAGAAAGTCAAAGGAGGAAGAGATCCAAGGATCCACTGGCAGAGCAGCAGAACTCTGCTGATGCTTAAGTCCCATGCAGACGCCACTCGTGCTGTCCCCGCTCTGTGTGATGGAAGCCTTCCCTGTCTCTGTGAGGAAGCCCAGCAAGCTCCGGGCAGCGGTTGCTCCTGGCCAGGATCCCAAGCAGGGCACAGGGGCTGCTTTGCTCTGAGACTTCTGGAGCCTGGATGCCAGGTCAAGGTTTGCCCAGAGGCTCTGCGTGGTCAACCCAGCGGGACCAGAGCCCTCCGGCCTCCCTGCAGTGCCTGCTACTGCAGGTGGAACCGTTGGAGCAGCCCTGGCAGGGAGTTACATCCTTCTGAAAATAATTATGGGAAGAAAAGTGCTGGTATTAATAGGAGCCTCCATTTAAAGATTAACCACAACAAATGCATTGCATGCAGGAAGTTTATTTAACAATGCTCCCATTGTACACCCCGAGAGCATGTTTGTCTTCATTAGTGCAGTAATTCATTATATGGCCTCTCTAACATTCAAATCAGAAGGAAGAATATTAAAAAAGTAATTATACTTTTCAAAGTAAAGCTTTATGGGTAAATTGTATGCAAATCGCTGTCTAAATCAGGGCGGCATATCTTAAGCAGATCTAAAAGTTGCAAAGGCTTCCACCGCATCATTGATATGTAATCAACATAGATGTATGATCCTGCTCCTTACTTAGGCAAATTTGAATGGCAATACTCAAGTAGGTAATTGGTATTTATCACAATGGCTGATGTGGAGAAGCTATAATCTTGTTACGGGTGGGACCGGCCTGTCATAAATCAAGCTGCTTGGAGGTTACTGCAAGACTCTGTCACATTTTTGTTTCCAGATGCTTTTAATCACCTTTTTTAACCTTCACCTCATTTGTAATATGGGCAAATAACCTTCAGGTCTTTGAAGGCCTCTCCTGCAGGTGCCTGTGCATTCAGGGAAGGAGCGGAGTGCCCTCACACCATTTGTCCGCCCAGTGATGACAGCCCCTTTTCTCTAATCAACAGAGTTTAATGAGATTTTTTTTTTTTTCTCTAAAATAGCACTAGGAATAAAACATGAAATTGATCATTTATGTGCACCAGGGAAATCATGTCATTTGGAAAATAATTTAACAGGATTGGATGGTTCAGATTTACTGCCCAAACTGCAATTGCCAGCTCGGGGGAACGGGGAGGGGAAAGCAGAGGGCTGCCCAGCAGGTGCTGCCAGAACGTGGGTGGGTGGGTGGGTGGGGGACACCCACTCCCATGCCCCCGTGGGGCAGATACCCCCCCCTACACACACTGCTGCCACAGATATCAGGTGCTGGTGCAGGTGCTGGGGATGCAGCTGGGGCTGGCTGGTTGCACTGGAGAGCTGTGGGCTCCGACTCAGCCCTGGGGTGGGTGGGCCAGCATACACAGGACTCTGCAGGTCTCTTTCCCCAGATTCATTCCCCCAGGTCCTGGCGACAGCAGCAGCATCCTCACAGCCCCTGTGTCCTCAGTGTCACACAGCACAGGGGACAGCAGGGTCCCACAGAACCTCTGAGGTGCCAGGGCTTCCCAAACATGCAGCAGAGTCTTGGGCTGACAGGTCAGGGCACCCCCAAACACCCCGTCCACCACACACCCCCACACACAGAGGATTCACAGGCTCACAGACCCCAGGGGTCAGTGCTGGGTCCAGTCTTACTCAACATCTTCACCAGTGACCTGGGTGAAGTCACAGAGTGGACCCTCAGCCAGTTTGCTGATGATACCAAACTGGGAGGAGTGGCTGACACACCAGAGCTGTGCTGCTGTCCAGTGAGAGCTGGACAGGCTGGAGAATCCCAGTGGGCAGTAAGTTCTCCACGGGACAGCAATGGGCCCTTGTGTCCAGGAAGGCCAATGGTGTCCTGGGGTGCATCAAGAAGAGTGTGGCCAGCAGGTTGAGAGAGGTTCTCCTCCCCTCTACTATGTCTGAGTGAGGCCACATCTGGAGCATCCAGTTCTGGGCTCCCCAGTACAAGAGGGACAGGGAAATACTGGAGAGAGTCCAGTGGAGGCCATGAGGATGCTGAAGGGATTGGAACATCTCTCTGGTGAGGAAAGGCTGAGAGCCCTGGGGCTGTTCAGCCTGGAGAAGAGAAGCCTGAGAGGGGATCTTAGGAATGGTTACAAATCTCTGCAGGGTGAGGGGCAAGGAGAAGGGGCCAGGCTCTTGTCAGTGGTGTCCTGGGAGAGGATGAGGGGCAATGGGCACAAACTGGAACACAGGAAGTTCCACCTCAACAGGAGGAAAAACTTCTTTGCTGTGAGAGTGTGGGAGCCTGGCCCAGGCTGCCCAGAGAGGCTGTGGAGTCTCCTTCTCTGGAGCCTTTCCAGCCCCCCCTGGCTCTGTTCCTGTGTGGGCTGCCCTGGGTGACCCTGCTCTGGCAGGGGGGTTGGACTCCATCATCTCCAGAGCTCCCTTCCAGCGTGTACCATTCTGTGAATCTATGACTCTATGATTGTTTCTCTGAGGGCCACTGTGATCCATTGCTGGGACAGTGCAGAGTTGGCCATGGTGCTGGGGGGCCACCAGCCCCAGGCCCCCATCAGTGCTTGGGAATGAATGAGGCTGGGTGCAAGCAGGAGCCTGCCTCTCCTCTGGGCAAGGGAGGCATGAGGAGCCTGAGTTGCCAGGGCCCAGTTCTTCCCAACCTCAGAGGCCTCCAGGCACCTAGCAACCCCTAGAAAACTGCTGCAAGGCTGAGATCATCAAAAAGGAGCCAACGGTCCCTCTTGTGTAAGCACTGAGACTTTTCCCTGATGCCGCAGAGCTTCTCTGTGCTGACAGCTACACAGAGATCCTCCCAGCACAGACCTTGGCATCCTCAGATGTCCCTCACCCACGGGGTGCCAGGGAGCAGCTTCAGTGCATCCAGACCCAGAACCAAGGGTGTGCATGAATCTGTCACCTTTCAGCACCTGCTCAGAGACATGATCCCCACTTCTTTTTTCATCTGGGTGCTGGGTGGGTTTTTCACTTCCCTTTGGGACACACAGGAACAACTACCCCAGAAGACTGTGTCTGGGTTTGCTGGTGGGGTAAGGACAGCCACATCTTCCAGACAAACACTCCCTGTGCCACAGGCATCTGCAACCAGCCCAGGAGACCTTGTTTGAGCTCCCAACACTGGCCTCTTGCATGAAACCAGGGGAGAAGCAACCATAGACCTAGGAGCATTCAAGAATCAAGGGCAATCAAGGCAGAGAGAAAACAATTCAAAATGTCCAAAGTGACTTGAAGAGGATTCACAAGGGTGAAATTATTTCTGCCAGTTATTAATGCCATGCTATTTGTTCCGTGTTATTAGCAAGTGATAATGTGCCATGCAGAGGTGAAAAGCAGATACAGAAAAGCGTGGTGGAAATTCATCTTCTCCAGTACAAGGTAATTGAGGAGCTGAAACAGGGCACCACCAAGTACCAGGAGCTGCAAGGGGTCCAAGCGTTTTAGGCACTGGAGAATTTAATATTTTTGCCATCCCCTTTCTTTTTTTTTTTGTTTGGAAGAGGGGAGAGAGGTTACATTTTTCTGTGTCAGAAATACTCCGTGACATGAGAGAATCCATCAAATGACACTGCGTGTCAGGTCATGTCACAACATCATTAAAACATTATATCTTGTTGATGAGGCTCTTGCCATCAATTCAGAGAGTGACGGATTTGATCTGCAGAAAGTGGAAGTTTCTCTGCCCCGTTTGCAAGACAGCTGGCAGATCTGCGCGAGGAAGCATTATTTCATATTCTATTTAGGACATTAAAGCCTTAATCCCATTAGAAGATTCACGGCATAGCCAGCCTTAGATAGAGAGATACTTCCATAGTTGGATGGATTTCTCCTACGGCACCTGCACCGCATGTTACATGAAGCCATTTGGAAAAAATAACCAAGCCTACTGTCTTCCCAGCTCCTCTCTGCGAGCTTATCTCTCCCTCTAATACAGTTCAGTGCCAGCTTTTATAGACTGCTCACGCTGTCGGGAATGTTTGCTGGTATTCTGTTAACTTGATGTTTGGCTGTTCCAACACTATTCATTTAAGGCAAGCATCTGGCATGTAGCAACAAGATGGCTGATAGAATAAAATTAGGCAAGTTTATATGATTAACCATAGCTGGGAGCCAGCATCAGTCTCTCTTTATAAGAGGTTGTGATATATGCTGTAGGTTATTCATTGAACAGAGTAAAGCTGTGTTCACAGGTTGAGAGCATCCAGCGACAGACACCTTTTGGTGCTGCTGTCAGGTTGTCCCAAGCAGGTGCTGACAGCCCCTGTGTGAGGCTGGGGGAGGGAGAAGTCACAATGCTTCAGAGCAGGGGGTGGTCGTGGCACAGGTTGGCTCTGTCGAACCCCCCTCCTCAACCAACACAGGAAATGGGAACCTGGCCACAGAAAGTGGGACCCATGTTGAGTTCGGGATACCCACTGCTCATCCCCATCTCATGCCTTGGTGCTAGGGCTGCCCCCAGCCGTCTGTACACCCTACCAACAGGGGCTCGTGCCCAGCCGGAGAGGCTGAAGGGCCCCTGATTTGTTTAGACCAGAGGATGAAAACCTAGAGTATGGGATGTGTCCTCTGCCTTGGGTCACTGTGATGGCGGGAGGCAGGCCAAGCCCCGACCCTGATCCAGGACAAGTCTTTCCCAAAGCATATGTGCAGCCCCGTCCTGGAGGAGCACAGTGCATCGTGCCCTTCTCAGCCCTCCTAGCAGCACCACAGTGGGCTCCTGCTCATCCCCACAGCTCTGTGGGGCCACCACAGACACCGAGTCAGAGGCTCCTGGGTCTGTGGATGTCTCTGCCCAGATGAATTTGGCCTCCTGCTGCTCAGCACCCCAGCCACTGAGCTCGTGTTTAGACCAGTAGCTCTGATGCCTCTGGGCGAGCCAGCCAGTGAGAGTCCTGGGCTGTCTCCAGGGCTGCCATCTACATGTGACCTGAAAACTGTGCCCCAAAGTGTCCTGCCCTAAATATGCCAACAGAGATGTGCTGGGAGGAATATGCCCTGCCTTGATTTGCTGGGATGGTCAATGCGACCACCGCCTGCCAGACAATCCCCCCAGGTTCTGGGGAACAGTCTGGAGGATATGGGGTCAGTGCTCTCTGCAGGCTTAGAGGTGTCTGTAGCACAGGCACAGGGCAGGGAAATGGGGTTCCAAAAGAAGAAAAGGAAAGGAAAGAAAGGAAAGGGAAAGGGAAAGGGAAAGGGAAAGGGAAAGGGAAAGGGAAAGGGAAAGGGAAAGGGAAAGGGAAAGGGAAAGGGAAAGGGAAAGAGAAAGGGAAAGGGAAAGGGGAAAGGGGAAAAGGGAAAAGGGAAAAGGGGAAAGGGAAAGGGAAAGGGAAAGGGAAAGGGAAAGGGAAAGGGAAAGGGAAAGGGAGGGAAAGGGAGGAAAAGGAAAGGAAAAGGAAAAGGAAAAGGAAAAGGAAAAGGAAAAGGAAAGGAAAGGAAAGGAAAGGAAAGGAAAGGAAAGGAAAGGAAAGGAAAGGAAAGGGAAAAGAAAAGAAAAGAAAAGAAAAGAAAAGAAAAGAAAAGAAAAGAAAAGAAAAGAAAAGAAAAGAAAAGAGAAGAGAAAATGCACATGCTCAGCTGAGCTGCTCAGTTATGCCAGTCGCAGTCTGTTTAATTTTGCTTTGGTGCCATTGCATTTCTTACCACAGTTCAACAAGATTTGAAAGAAAAAGTCACCCTGAGCTGAGGAAAGAAGCACTTATGCTGTTGTTAAGTTATAATTCCTATTTATTCCTTTCTTGAGAAAAATGTTTTAGTTTCGAGTTTTGCTGAAGAGAAAAAGAGGATGGAAAAATATCAGTGCCTGATCTCAGCTCTGGGTCATTCCTGGTCCTGTCTCGGTATCGTGCTCGTCAGGAAACCCGGCCATCATCTACCATGCAACAGAGCGGTGATTGATAACTGTGTAATAACACTGACCCAGAAAACCACACCTGTAATCTTCCCCTGATGAAGACTGCCTACATAAGTCACATCACAGTGTTTAAATGCCTCACCGGTCTTTAAAGTAGTTAATTGACCCAGCTAAGATGAAATGGTGTTCCTGGGGCTGCTGGAGAAGTCTCTGCCAGAGCAGAGCATGGCCGTGGCTCTGGTGAATGCTGTGGTCGCTGCTCAATTGTGCATCCTATGGACTTCGCTGGGGTCTCCATCCAAAGGTTGTCTTTCCACAATGTGCTGTTACTTGTCTCTCCATCACAGTCCTCTCCCCATCCCCACCTCCCCAGGGTGCCCCAATTCCTGGGCACAGGAACCTTTCCCCCTCAGCAGCCCCAGTCTCGGGTGGGTGACCCACACTGCAGCCTGAAGGTTGGAGGCTGGGAACAAAGAAACAGGGTTTTTCCAAGTGAGACCAAACGGTGGCCAAGAATTCTAAAATCAGCCCTGAGAGCAGCTCTTTTCTCATTTATTACAAATGAACTAACTGTGTGCTGAGCTCCGTGCCGGGGTCGGTTGGTCCGTCTGCCTCTCTGTCTCCCACAACCCTCCAACTAGGTTATCTATTTACCTATCTATTTACATGTATTTCTTTTCCCAGTGAATTATGTCAGGGAGGCAGTAAAGTGTTATGTATTTGCAAGCCCCATAATCTTTAAAAGCACAGTGATGCATGCTCCAGATGAGAAAAGAGCCTCCATCCAGTATGTTAATAGATAGCATTAGGGCAATAATGAAAAGCACTTGAGACAAGTAAGCCCCTATCAAAAGCTGAGTAATAGAGATGCACAGAATGAATCACAATGCACCTCCTCTGCAAAAGATATTAAGACGTCTGCTTTAGTGCAGGGTCTATTCACTCCAACAGCTGCTTCGTTTCTCTGATTAGAATGGGAGTGGGGATGGCTTTTCCAGCCATTTCCCCTCGTATCCAGTACCTTACACACACAGACACCCACCGTGTACACACAGCAGAGCCGGCACGTCACGCTGACGGATACACCCCGGCCATGGAGAGGGTATGACACACGCACACGCCACACACAAGGACAGGAGCTACGTGGGCATGTTCTTACACACGCTGACATGGACATATGGGAGCTACATCTTCTCCTATACACGCAGCTCCCGGATGCAAACAGGCACCTTCAGACTTGCTGCTGAACGTGGATACAGCCCCTCGTGAACACAACCTCGGCACGCGTCCCACGCTGCGCACACAGGCACGCACCCGTCCCCGCACGCCTGGTTCTCCGACTCTCCCTACCCCGCCATGGATCCTGTCCTCCCACCCCAGCCCCTGTGGCACGGAGCCACCACGGGGATCTGTCTTCAGACCCTCTCCCCCCACCCAGGTACCACCATGCACTCCGGTCCTTATGTGCAGTGAGCAGAGGAAGCCAGACAGGCTGGGGGCTGTGGGAGGAGATAAGGGTTGAGCATCCAGGATGCAGGAGAGCCTTACTGGGAAATAAGACACCAGCCATGAACAGAGGTGTTGGCAGAGACAGGATGGGGTGAGCCGTCCCACAGGGGGACCATTCTGGAGACAGCAGGTACTGAACGCACAGGGGAGGAAGATGCGCTGCTGCGATGCCTGTGAGGGCTCCATGGTGTCCTAGACTGGACACTTGCCTTTAGCATCCACCAGCAACTGTCTGATGCCATTTCTGAAGCTTGAGACACCAACTGGGAGAGTGACTCCAAGACACACAGCCAAGTGCCAGGCCCGGCTCTAGGGACACCGCTGTGAAGGGATGCCAAGCAATGGGGACGATGAGGTGCTGGAACAGTTCACAGCCACCCTGGCAGTGCCAGCCCAGCCCTTGCCCTGAGTACCACAGGCTTCAGGGAAGGAACATGAAAAGACAGGACCAGAGGTCCAAGCCTCAGGTCTGCCTCTTGCTGTTGGCTCCCTGCTGCTGCCAACCAAGGCTCTGGCCATGCTGCAGGTTTGTGGGCAAACCCTGCTGGGGCCCAGGTGAGCTGGGTGGTACTGCACCTCCATGGCATATAAGCTGGGGGGATGTGAGCTGGTGATGTTTGGGGTCTTCTTGGGCATCTTACACTTACAGCTGTCTCACAGCTCCCCCGGGGCACAGCACAACACAGACAAGCATCCTCAGACGCACATTATTAACTACAGCAAACCCCCAGCTTACACCCCGGGCAGGGCTCTAGCAAGAGCAGGAGATGGAGACAAATAGCAGGAATATGCAGCCTGATAGTAGCTAACAGCCATAAACAGTTCGGCTATTACGGCTGTGATCAGCTTAGGCTCATTTCTGTTTACCAAAGACACATATGAAGGGGAATCATTCCCCCCTGTCCACTGTGGGCTTCTTACACCTTCCCCACCAGCACCTGGAGAGGGCAGGTGTTGTAAGAGCTGTGCATCAAATATGTCCATCCCAATAACTCTTTAGGCCTTGTGTTGGGCACAGAGATGCATTGCTGGCCCCAGCTCTCACGGCTCACTCCCTCCCCCTTACTCAGGGATATTTCCTCCGCAGGTTTCGGAAGCAGCAGCCAGGAAGAGCAGACAGACACCAACGGTGACAAAAGTGACCCTGGCTGCAGCAGGGAATATTCCTGGGAAGACACCAACCCCCTGGCAAGGGGCAGAGGGGCTTGGGGAGGGCAGCAAAGGGCTGACAAGAACGGTGAGGGCAGAGCTGCACAGAGGTCCCACAGGCGCTGTTTGCCCTGTGGATCCCTCCCCGTCCCCCCTCAGAGCTCAGGCTGCTGCTGCTGCTGCTCGGCTGCTCCAAGCCCTGCGCACCGATCAGGAGAAAGAGGCAACCAGGAGAAAGGAGGCAACCGAGCATCCCTGCCCCAATCACGATCCCCGGAGGAACGGCACAGACAGGTGAGAAATAAAAGCAGCACACCGGGTGCAGGAGGCACCGAGCGAGCAGGATCCGGGCAGCCAGGAGGCCGCAGAGGGTTCCCCAGCCCCGCGCCAGGGACAAGCATGGCACGCTCACAGCCCCACACCAGCTCTCCCCGCCCGCTCGCCACCTGTTTGGGCCCGAGGGAAGGCAGGCTGCCCTCGCCCGCTTCTCTGCCTGGCAGGAGGGAGCGTCCCGCGTGGGAGGCCCCGTGTGCCCGAGCAGAGCGTGGGGCCTGCCAGGGAGGGGGTGGGGAAAGGGCTGAGCTGACCCCTCTGTGGGGCACCACTGGGGCAGGACAGGTGGGTTCTCCTCCTTGCTCTGCCACGGGAGTTTCGGGTGGCATGGAAAAGGACGTTCCCCATTTCTCAGCTTATGCAATGCCCAGGACAAGTGTTTGCTTTGTGGCTTCAGAAAAGCACACAGAGACCCTCCCTGGAGAGCCACCAGGCAGGGAGACGGGGGGTGCACACCCCATGCAAAACAGACTCCCTCAGACCTTGCGCGTCACTAACACTGATGGCTACAGAGCAGCATCTTGGGGCCATCCCTGAGGCCCGTGGCTCACCTCTGAAGGAAGAGGCTCCAGGACCAGTTTCCCTGATGAACTCACTTTTGGGAGTTGGACCAGCCTCACAGGAGCACAAGTTTGGGTCCAAGCCTATACCAAAGCCCTTCATCAAGAGTTTAGGCTTAAAGCCGAGAGCCTTACCAGGGAGAAAGTGGAATGAGGGACAGCAAGGTGATGGGAATGGAGCAGACATCCCCACTCACACACCCAACTCCAGGTACTAACCCCTACCCCAAAACTCAGCATGCTGTGCTTTCCCTTTGCAAAGAGATTGTCCCCCGTGGCCCCTGCTGAGCCACCCTCCTTGAGGCAAGGTGGCAGGGGCGTGCCATGTTGGCCAGTGAGCCCTGCTGAGGAGGTCAGCAGAGCTTGGCTTCTCATCCTCTCTCCGTCCTGTTCCCTGAGACCTCACTGCAGTAAGATGGTCCTGATAAATCCTGCACATCAGCTCTGGGTACCCCAGATGATGGGGTTTATACTGGGCATGGTCTGCCTGCTGGTCCCTGGGAGAGGATGCATTAGGTGGAAGTGTCATCTGTAGCCATCCAAGAGCCAAGGAGACCGAAAGAAGGCAGGACCCCAGATCACTGAGGAAAACTAGGCAGAGGAAGCAACTGATACGGTGATCCTCCAGCTCCTAAAGATGGTTCAGGTGCTATCACACATCTGTGGGATCTGGTTGCGTAAGGTCCCTCTGCCATGCTAAGCAGTGCGGTGGCAGTGCCTCTCCAGTCACTTGGTAGCCCACTGTCTGCAGTCTGGTCCACGAGCACCCCAGCATCTGCCATGACCAAGGCAGGTGAGTCCCAGGGAGCTGCGCAAGGCCCTGGCAGGTCATCAGAGGACTGCATCTAGAGAGCAAAATGCAAGCAGAGTGTCTGACAGCCTGTTACACACAGGGCACAGGGCATCAACCCACCCCACGATCACCTTTCTCATGCGTGCTCTACCAGCAACCAGCGCTCACGCTGCCAAGCCCTTCGGCGGTCTCAGAAGCCACCACCTGGCACAAAACCCCGGACACGCTGGGAAGGAGGCTGCCATCTCCACTGGCACCTCCGAGCACATTGCCAGATGCCCAGGAAAAGGCAGCGAGGCCTCAGCGGGGAGCTTCAGCACCACGTCTGCTGCTGACTGCCAAAATTAACATCACTGACAAAAGGCATGATCCTGAAATTGCACCACCAAACAGATGGATTGCTGGAGTATGAGAGGCCTCGTAATGGAAAAGATGAGTAATTCAAGGAGAGAGTCTAGTGCCAGCTATCCAAGCGCTTGGCTGCTGTAGCAGGCTGGGAACCTGGAGTACTGCCTGTCGCAGGGCTGGATTCCTCCAGCTCTCCAGCAGAACCTGCCGGGACGGTGCTAGCGGGCGGTGCTGGTCCTGACGAGGATGCAGCGGGAACCGCGCGGGGCACGGTGCCAGGACGGGTCCCCCTGGCCCATGCCGGAGGGGTTGTCCCCGCGGCAGGCAGCTGGCACTGAACAGAGAGATGGATGAAAACAGGGACAGGACCCTCCTCTGTCCTCACTGCCGAGAGCATCCTCGCTGCAGTTCACGGGGCTCCTGCCAGGGTAAGGAGAAGGGGCTGGGATCAATCCTGCACACAGGGAGAGCACGGATCCTGCCAGCACAGCTACACTGATTTTATAGTCACAGCAAAGACAGTTTACAACCCCATGTCCTCTCTAAAACAAGCAGGACCTAACCCCACTGCCTCCAACACAGCTCACTCTGGCTTGTTGTAAGACCTGGGATAATGTATTTTTTTTTAAGCACAAATGACCTGAAATACTCCATTTTTCAGTGCTGTGACTGTTGCTACGTGAATGTGACACAACATGTTTATACTGGATACCTGAAACCAAACCTAATGGGGAAAAATTAGTTTGCCGGGGTTTCAGCAGAACATTTGGACTGTTCACATCGTCCAGCCCCGGAGGTCCCTGGGGTCATCATCTCCTCCAGCAGACACCTCCCATCTCACCATACCCTGAGGACACATGGGGTCAGGCAGGGACGTCAGGACCAGGGCACTGCCTGAGGCCATCACTGAGCATGGGGTTATTCTGCAGCACACACTGTTCGGCCCGTGCCCTGCCCAGCTCTCCCTGCAAGTCCCATCTGACACATCAGAGGCGTGTTTCGATGGTTCAACATTTAGGCTTGGCTGCTCCACCCTGTTAAAGCTCCTGGAAACAAAAAAAGAAAAAAAAGGGAGGAAAGTGAGGGAGGCATAAATCAGCCACTGGTGTAAGGCCCCTTATCTCAGAACAAGGCCTGGCAATCCGTAACAGCCAATCCATCCGGGGGCCATGCATCGTGCCGCTGGGATGGCCGCAGCTGGACGCGCTTTGCTGCCTGCTGCCCCTGCTCCTGCTGCCCTCCCCAGCCCGGCCCCTGCCAGCAGCCCCCACACCCAGCTCTGCGGGGGCCCGGGGAGCACTGGGCTCTCGGCCGGCTGGCTCGGGATGCAGGGCCCTGCCTGCTCCCTCCTCCCCTGTCTGAGCAGACACCGAGTGGAAGACTCGTGAGGCAAAGTCGTGCGGTGGAGCAGCAGAAAGCTGCTGGGGGGAGGCCGGAGAGAGCAGGGGGTGTGAGGCAGTTCCCCATCCAGGGCTGGGGAAGCGCCCGGGCGCTGCCAGAGCTGCATGATGCCCATCAGCCCGGCTGGCTGGCTGGGCTGTGCGTTCGGTGCCGTTCCATAGGTAATGCATCATTTAAGATGATTTACTTACCGTAATCCTTCGGTTTGCGTTCTCCGTGCGCGGGGCTGGGAGGGCACTGGAGGGCACTGGGCTCCCTGCCTCCCTGCGCCCTGGGGTGAGCAGCGGCACCCTGGGGATCCCATCAGTGCAGCCCCAGCAGACAGGGAGCTGGTGATGGGGAGCCTTGTGAGTTTGAAGAGGGTGGACGTGAGCAGGAGCTGAGCGTGAGCACGTGTGGTCCTGGTGAGCAGCACGGGGCTGGTGGGGGCACGCAGGGAAGGGCACGGGGACACCACTCCCGGCACCCCAACATGGAGCTGCACTTCTGTCTGAGAGGGGGCAGGGACTAAAGCTGCTCTCCCACCCACCTCTGCGAGGGAAAGGTAAGCACGTGTGCATACCAGAGAGCAAAACTGAGACCTATATGTTTAAACTGGCAAGCTCTGTGTTTGTCATCGAGCTGTAAAATGATACCCTAACAGATGAGGACAGGAACTTCTTGGAAGGCTCAAGCACAGACAGCAGGAGTGGGGGAATAGCATTTCACTTTATTTCTTTACATGCAATCCAAGGTTTGGTTTTTTTGTTTTGTTTCGGGGTTTTTTTGTGTTTTGTTTTTTTTTGGTTTTGGCTTTTTTTTTTTTTTTTTTCTCCTTGCAGCGTTATATTTTTCTATCCAAAAATGGTTATGAGGCTGCCAGCTCTCAGAGGCAGGAGCTGCCATTCAGTCCGAGGGCTTGTACAGCTCCTGACACGACAGGGTAGGGTGGGGGGGGTCTCTAGCTGGGATACAGTTAAATGCACAAATAATAAACACTGGGCTTGAAGGATAATGAAAAAGCAAACCAGCGACAGGGAGCAGCGTGAATGTGTGTATCGGCGTGTGCACGGGCATTATCAAAGAGCTCGCATCCAAAATGAACACCGAACACCAGCTCTTTCCAGCTGACTAGCTACATGGAGCTGCAGAAGACATTACAGCCATGCAGATGATACCGAGCAGCAGGCTTTTTTTTTGTATGCTGCATTGTCAGAGAACATGTGCTTAAACTAGCAGCCGGCTCCTGTTTATCACTAGAATATAGTACCTATTTCAGTGGGTGGATAATTTTAGGTGAATGAGAAAATGCTGCTTTTCTTTGGGTTAATGCCATGTGCTGGTTGAGATTATGCTCGCAGCAGTAACTTTTATCAGGTGATGCGTGGTAGGAGGACAGCCGCTTAACTTGGCGAGTTCCCCCCGCTTTATTTATCACTCCGAGGTGGTACCTTATTTGGCTGGATGCGGATCCTGCGCGAGGTTACGATGCCGGAGGGGGGGGTGTGGCACAAAGCGAATGTCGACTTGCTTTCTGCAATGCTGTGGCTGTCAGAAGATGGAGCGCGTGGAGTGACAAGATGCACGTGAGCTACTGCCGATAATAAGGATGTTCTTTTTTAGATTAAATTAGTGGAAAATCCTTAACAAAACCAGAAAAAGTTTGTTCTCCGGTCCTTCTGTGAAATGCCAGCCAGCATCTAAGATGAGTTGCAGCTCTCAATTTATCTCGAGGCGTCACAAATATCTGAACAGCAACTGGGGTGTCCCCAGGGGAGTATCAAAGAGAAATGGACTTCGGCTCTGGGGACCTACCCGACACGGTCTCTGCCCACCTCGCATGCTTCTCTTCATCCCTTCAGCCTCACCAAATGGGCAGGATTAAGAAGATGAGTGTGCTGGGAAGATGAGTGAGTAGGGACCACATTCATGGCTCGGGGCACCAGCAAGGAGCTGCCCTGGTGCAGGGGTCCGTCACCGAGCAGCACGGGCTGTGCTGAAGGCAGCTGCGTGCCTGGCACTGCTGGGCCCTTCGCGGAGCAGTGTGCCCAGCTGAGCACTTACCCTCGGTGAGTCTCTGTCCTGGTGCTGATTCATGGCCACCATCATGTCCCAGTTCAAGCAGAGACAGTCCCAAGGAGGTCACAGCCTGCGCAGCTGGGTGGTAGAAGAGCACCAGGGAAGGGAGACACAGGTTTCCCACCCCTGAGGGCTCTCCCTAGGGGCACACCTCATTTTGTGTGTGCTTGGGAGGGAAGGGGATGGGAAACCTCAGCTGCTGGAGTCAGGAGGGCTCTAAGAACAGGTGGAGTGAAAGGAAAGAATGAGTAATAGTGGAACAACTATCCTGCAAGAGTCAGGCAATGGATAAAGAGCCCATTAGACAAGAAGACATTGATGTCTTCCTAGAGACATTCATCTGTTGTACAGTGAGGATCAGGTTAGGTCTGCAATGCTCACTTCCAACCTTCCTTCGCAGGCTGAGAGCCAAGTGCTGACAAACACGCTCATAAAGCAGGACCATGAGGCAAAGCTCAGCCAATCCAGGGCTTCCAGCAGTGACACAGTGGTGACAGTGATGGGAGATCATGGAGATCATGAAGAGTTTATGGTTAGCTGGTATCTTTCATATTGGTGGAGACCTGAGGTGGCCAATTTCTGGATGCTTTGGGGTTTGAGGTGTGGGGTGCAGGCACAGAAAGGACACACCAGCTCTTTGAACTCTGCCATGACTGTTGCAGCGCATGGACTTGTTGATTCCACTGGCTGCCTCAGGTCTCACTGGTGGTGTCTTAGAAAGGACATGCTGGTCTCTGTGCTCCAGGAAAAGTCCAGGGCTATGGGAAGCAGCCCGAAACATCCCACCTGCCAGTCTCTCCACAAAACCACATTTTGGTCCAGGCAAGGTGGTCCAGGCAAGGCAGGTTCCAGGTGCTGGGGACCATCAACAGAGAGCCAGCTGCATAGGTCCAAAGCATGCTGGGGATGTGTGGATGGGGCTGTCAGCCCTCCATCCTGCTCCATACCACTTCTACCCTCACTTCAGAGCTCATCAGGGCAGCGCTGAGGGGCCGAGACAAGCAGAGCATCCGAAGCGGGGCAGCGTGGTGTGCCATGGGGCAGGAAGATCCCAGCACTGAGCTGCAGGCTGAGTACTTAAAAAGCCTGACACTGTTGGGCTCAAAGCCAGGGCACTGTGTCCTGCCCTCACCCCCTCAGCCCAAAGCAGCCCAGGCAAGCAGCAGGGCATGTGTTCACCACTGTCCTGGCCTGGCACTCCCCGACCAGCAGCCATCTTCAGATACTGGTGTTGTATTTCGAATGCTGGGGTTGCAAAAGCCTTGGGGCAACTTCAACGGGCACCATGAAAGATGTGTCATTGGGAGCAGCATTTTGCCACAAACAAACTACAGGGCAGAGACACAAAACCCCGATTCCAGCAGCCCTGCTGCCCGTGGCATCACATCTCCCTGCCAAGCATGCATGGGGACACTGGTGGTGGCAGGGAACCCCTGCGGGCATGGAAGGGGACACGGAGCAGGGGGGTCTGTGTCTCTGCACACTGGCGCGTGTGAGACCACGCGGCCCCTCTCCTGTGCCAAGGTGAGGGACATCTGAGGATATTGCTGTGCTCCAGCACAGAGCTCTGTGGGCTAACCGAAAACAGATGTATAAAAATAAACAGAAATACTAGAGATGTGATTACCAAGGAAACGCATTTACATACAGGAAAACGTCCAAAATGACAGTCATTTACTTCCTTTATTTATTCGCATTTATAGAAATGCTCCCACCCAGAGATCTGGGCTTGGTCGTGGTCAGATTGCAAGAGATGGAGCCTGCTGGACCCTCACCCCATCACCCACCACCCACCGCCAGCTTACTCCACTGCCACAGAGGAGAGCAGCCTCTCCCTGATGGATCTCAGCATGCACAGTGATGGAAATCCCTTCATTTCCCATCTCTGGACACAGAGATTTTCCATCAACTTTCATGGGACCCAGGGGAGGATTTTCTGGGCTCGCAGTGGGGCAACCTCTGCCTGCACCCAGCTCCGGGCAGCTGCGGAGGGAATTGGGCAGCGGGAGTTGTCGGGGTGAAGCTACAAGGACATTACTGGGGCAGGGATATGGGGAATTTCTCAGTTCAGTTGCCAGCAATGAACCTGAAGGGGGGAGATACAGGCTGAGGCAAATCAGAAGAGAAGCGTTTTAACTTGCAAGAAATGGAAATCAGAAGAGTGAATTTGGGTCATGCCAAAGGATTTGTTCTACAGGAAATGAAATGTTGTACAAGCCTTTCCTTTGCTCCCCTTCTTTTTCCTTTTATTGCTTCTTTTGGGGGACTTTTACAATAAAATTTTTTTTTTAAAAAAAGTTTCATTTAGAAAATGCAGAAAGAAAATGTTTTCGTTGTCCTTTTTCCCTGCGGTTGTAGACTGAATGCAGCCCAGCTTCAGTCCGACCCAAATGGCATTTGGGGCTCATTTACCAGCCATCAGCAACAAAATCCTGCGCTGTTTTGACTGGAATTCTCTCAGATTATAATAATCTTCACTCCAAACCTCTCCCCATAGCCACAAGAGTCCAGGCTCCGAACAGTGACATGAGGGTCTGGCATGCAGACAAGACCCTGCTCTGGTGGATGACCCAGCTCCATCCCAGCCTCCAGGAAGCTATGGAGATGCTGGGGTGCAGCGAGCTGAGCTAACCTCGAGGTTCATGGTGCTCTGGGAATGACTGCAGAGGAGACTGTTTAGAAAAGAAGACTTGTGCAGTGGGGGATAGTTATTTGTGGTGCAGCTTTTCCTGGGGCAGGGACACGCATGATCTTCAGACTGCTGACCTCAACTCTGGAGATGATCTGCTCTGGGAGGAGCAGGGAGAAGCGCAGCTCTGGCAGGACTGGCCCAGCTCTGGATGGGGAGCTGGTGACCTGCAGATCATCCAGATTTACCACCTGCAAGGAACGATGCTGAGGCCCTGAGGCTGCTCTGCCATTGCTAAAGGGAACATCTGGTACCATGGACCTTTTGTTCCAGCTGCACTCCTGGTCCATGCTGGGTCCATCAGGTCTCCCAGTGGCTGTGTGGTGATCCTGCAGGACTGGGGGATGGTGCTGTGGTCCCCAGCCCAGGTGGAAACCAGATGAGGGAGGCTGAGTCAGCAATGCCCACTGCGCTACCCACGCCAGCCTCCCCTGGCAAAGGGCAGCTGGAAGATGACAGTTTGCTGCTCTCTTCTTGCGCTGCCTCTGCTGGGTAATTAGAGCTGACAGGGTGTGTGCAGAGTTACTGGGTAATTGCCCACACACCTAAGGTGTGGTGGAAGTCGGGAGGAGAAGCAAAATCTTCCGCCTGACCTAGATGCAGAGGTACTGCCCAGCAGCGGTGGGATGGGGAGGTGGAGAGGAGGAAGCGAATGCCAAAACACTCCTGCGGGCACAGCCGGAGCCCAGCCTTCCCCCAGGCGCTCCAGAGAGGGGGCTGAAGTAACCAACCCCAACTCGTGCTGGAAGGGGAAGGCAGAGTGGCTCCCAGAACAAGGCACGGAGCTGGGCGAGAGCATCTGTGAACAGACAGGGATTCGGGGGCTGGCACGGTGACACACTCCATCTGAGTCAGCCCTGCGACGCTGTCACACGCGAGGCTGCGTCCGCGGGAGCCTCACGTGTCAGGTGAGGAAGGTAATGCTCTGCTGGCCGCCCGTGCTTGTGCCCACATGTTCACTCGATCGGGTTAACTGGCTTATTTGCCTAGAAGTAGGGTGCCAAGCACTAATGGCTTTGGACAAGCAGCCTGTGCAGTGCTTTGCTCTCCAGCCCTTCTGGGGGATGCCGCAGGTGCTGCCAAGCTCAGGGCAGAGGGGCTGGGGCACTGCTGCCAGGAAATGTGCCAGGAAACGTGCCAGCATCAAGGACTTCTGCAGCCACTGACTTGACAGAGCAGTGTGGTCCCCATGGTGCAGGGGAGCTTGCCTTGTTATGCTGCCCGAAGGAACAGGGATGAGCTGCTGAGTCCAGTTCCCAACCCTGGCAAGCAAATGGAGAATAGAGATTAGGGCCAGGATACTCCTTTCATCTGTTCCAGAATCTTCTCAATACCTACAGAAAGTCTGGAGGCCATGGCATGCCCTGAGCAGAGGTACCCTGGCATCAGCATGGGTGAAACTCTCTCAGCCAAAAGGAAACCAAAACCCAGATGACTGTCCCATCTTAACCTTGAACCTGCAAGTAACTGTCACCATCCAAGTGCCACCAGTGCACCAGCACCAAGCAGGCCAGTCGTTGCTTCCAGTCTTGGCAACCTCATTGTGTAGTGGGAGGATATAGCCCTGGTGACACACAAGCAGCTCCCTGCCTGAGTTTCTCTCATGCCTACAGAAACTGTAGGTCTCCTGCCTCTAGGTTCTCCTTACACGGGCCTTACATCAACCCATCTTATTTGTGTCCCACCTTCCTTGGCCTCAGCTTCCCTCCCCTCCCAGCTGTGCTGTTTCATAGAATAATAGAATAATAGAATGGTGGGGTTGGAAGGGAGCTCTGGAGATCATGGAGTCCAACCCCCCTGCCAGAGCAGGGTTACCCAGGGCAGCCCACACAGGAACAGAGCCAGGGGGGCTGGAAAGGCTCCAGAGAAGGAGACTCCACAGCCTCTCTGGGCAGCCTGTTCCAGGCTCCATCACCCTCACAGTAAAGAAGTTCCTCCTCATGTTGAGGTGGAACCTTCTATGCTCAAGTTTATACCCATTGTTCCTTGTGCTATTGCTGGGCACTGCAGAAAAGAGCCTGGCCCCTTCCATTTGACCCCCACCCCTCAGATATTTGTAGACATTAATAAGGTCCCCTCTCAGTCTTCTCCTCTCAAGACTAAACAGCCCCAGTTCCCTCAGTCTTTCTTCACTCTTCTTTTTATTCTCAAGTCTCTTAATCATTCTCATAGCTCTCTGTTGGACTTTTTCCAGTAGATCCGTGTCTCTCTTAAATTTCCTGCCTCTGGCTGTGCCCTGGCTCAGGGTACGTCCATGGTGGGGACTTGGAGACTTTCTCTCCAGACCTTTCCTCATGCAGGGATGTAAAGTCTGGACAGAACTGGCCATTTGTCTGTGCTTGCCCTCTAAGCCCCTCTGGCCAGGCAGCCTCATTATCTGATTTCCTTCATTTCTCAAAGTCTCCATGCCAACATCCAAACCTTGGGTAGAGACCAAGTCATGTCCACCCCAATCCACTTAAGAGACACCAAACCAAATCACAGCAGTTCAATCTGAGGTTATCAGGACCAAATTCTCCTTTTTTGCTCAACAGCAAAACAAACTCTAAACTTGTCTCCTCTGTTTCTGGCTGGTAGAGCAATCTGACTGTGATCAAGGATATCTGTAGTACTTGTTCTCCCATCTATGCCCTGGAAGATAAGTTCTCCTATATCCACAGTTCCCAGGATTACTCATTCCTCCTGGATGAGGCTTTCTAATTCTTCCATTTTATTGCTCATGTTCCTGGCAGCAGTACAGAAATACTTGAACTGTTTCTGCCTGGTCTTATCTGAGCTCTCAGCCGAGGAGGTGCCGTCCATTTGCTGGCTGGAAGGTCTGCCTGACGTCGGGTTTTGGCAAGGTAAGTGCTCTCCCGTTCCTTGCTGCTCTCTTCTCTTCCTTTCTTGGTCGCCCTGCTCCTGCTGACATGGTCATCCTCCTGCTGTGTGTGTATTCCAGACAGGGAGCTACCAAGGCCAAGAAAGGAAACACTCACTGAGACAGTCCCAAGACCCATCCACAGGGAACATCACTACTTATCTTTCTTCCTCCTGATAACCTCCTTTCAATATTATCCACTGCAGACTCACCCTTTGCAAGTTCTTTATCCACTTTAATTCTGTGATCCCATCTTCTCTAGGTTAGCTCATAATTTCCCATGGGTAATTTATCCGATAGCTGTTTAAATCTAGACAGACACAAAGCAACGCATTGCCTCTGTGCAGAACAGCCATGGCTTGCTTACGCTCTGACAAGCTACCTTTGGAGAGCCCATGTTGCATTTTATTCCATTTTTCCATACTTCTCAGTGACTTTAACCCTGTCCCATTTAATGCAGCCTCAAAAAGCTTACATGTAACAGTGGCCAGATTATCTACCCTGCATTTACAGGTTAAGATACAAGCTTTACGGTCTTCAGTACAGTGGCAAAGCCTTGGACTGACTCTTTGCTACTGGTTCTGCTCCTTCATGAACTGTTTCTTCCAGAACTCTGAGGCAGAACTGAGCTGGTTCCACATAAATTCAGTGTATTAAATGGTTGGACCTTCTGTCCCACCAAGGCAGTGGTCACTTCCATTTCCATACCATCATTCCTGTGTTTAAAAAGAGCATCCTCACCAATGGCAGTGCAGAGTATTCAGGCAGTGTGAAGGCATGGCAGCATCCTCCTCCCATCATCCCGTACTTGCTTCTCTTGTCATAAAGCCTACTTACTGGTTGTGCCAGCTTTCAGACTCAGAAGACTAGGTCTCAAAGTTCTCAGGGAAAATCCCATGTTGAAGAACAACCCTTTTTCCACTAATGCTGACCAGTGGCAAAGCCTTCTTCATGGTCACCCACCTACCTCCACTGAGCTCCCTTCTGGCCCTTCTCCAAAAGGCAACCACAGAAGTCACCTGAAGTCTTTCTTCTCTTTGCTCATTTCCCCACCTTGGCCTAGACACCCTTGATGTGTGAAAGCAGAAACCTGGCCACCACTTGTGCCTGCCAGGAGAGTCCACACACCTTCACCTGCTCTGTGCCCTCTCAGTCTTCTCTGCATGCCCCCTTTCACCTCAGCTTCTGTTTCTTGGTTAACACTTTTATCTCCATCTTTATTCTTTTAGGACTAGCTGTTATTTTATCTTTTATGGCCTCCCTTCTGTTTCTCCTCCCTGACTTCTGGTCCACCAAACCTAAATCTTCGCTCCATTTTCTGGTCTACTACCTGCCTCCTCCTTTTGCCTTTGGTTTCTAACCCTGCTTCTGAGGGTGTCCATCCTTACTCAGATTGCTCTTCAGGCCTTTTCATACAGCAGGTGTCTGCGGTTCTTAGTTCCTCCTTTCTCCTTTCCTGACTTGTTTTCAGTTTCCTATTTTGCCCCACCACAGTATCCAGCTGTTTCTGTACATTTGGGTCTCTCTTCCTCAGCGTTCTCTGGATGCAGCCCCACTTCACTTTGCAAGCACCAGGAGGATGAGATGGTGAGCAGCCCTGGGATCAGAGTATTCTCTTCCAGCTGGTAGCAGCCTCATCCCCTGTATCTCAGCTCTGTTCTTCCTTTTCTGCGTGGCTGCAAGTGAGAGGGGAATCAGGCCACGAAATACACACAGCAAAGGCTACTCCACTCTGACCCTTCACCACAAGCAGCCCACTTAGAAAAGAAAGAAGCCGCAGGACTCATTCAGTCACACAACAGTTGGGACACTGAAGTATAAGATTCCATCCCATTAAAAAGCTCAAAGATAAAAATCCTCCTCTAGAGGCCATTGTTGTTTTCAGGAACACCTTAAAGACTCTTTGATTTTTCATTACTTATGTCCTTGTTATACAAAAGCAACAGAACAGCTCTCCACACAAGCACCATTAGCTACTTAACACATCAGAGTAGGAAGGAATAAAACCTGGTTTTGTGGCTATTCTTCGGGCCCAGCTCATCCAGCCCTGCAGAGACACACCAAACTCCAAGTGACACCCCACCCCTGTAGCTGTTTCCAAAGAAGGAACCATTGTGAGATGATTTTATCAGGCAGAACCATCACAATCACTTGTGGATTTCATCCAGTTTCAGCCTTCTCTCGATCAGAACAGAATACATGAAGTGCAGGCTCCAATCTCATTAGAGATGGGGCTCAACAAAGCTGCCCTCCTGAGCCACCCACACACAACCACAAAGGGACCCCCACGGGCAAGCCAGGTCCCACCAGGTGAAGGTTGTGTTCACCTCCAGGCAAGCCCACCAAACTCAGGACAAGCCAGACACAGACGTCAGACCCCAAAACACAGCACAAGCCGTTCAGTGCATCCCAGCAGTCATTCTATTGCCATTTTTCTAGTCCTTGCCTCCTGACCCCTGGGCTGCTTCATCAAAAAAGTTTCACAGGGAAACCAGCCAAAGCCAAAAATTTCCAAGAGACATGAAAATAGCAGAATGTAAATTTTGCGGAGGCTTGAAATTTCAAGTGATTTACCGGTGTCAAACCCATAAAATCAATTTGGCAGGTGTTCGCCGGTTAAAATTAGTTTTTACTGAGAGCTGGAGGCATCATTGTGGGTGTCTTTGAGCATTGTTTTGGATGCACGAGGCGTAAGCACGCCGGTGAGCGCACAGCGCGTGTACACGAGCTGTAAAGCGCGATCCTTCCTGCGCGCCCGGTAGTGCTCTTCGTGCGTGCTCAGAGACCGCTGCGGACTGGCACCGTGTGACTGGCTGCTGCAAAAAAAAAAACCCCAAACCAGCATTTGCAGCGATTTGCTGGTATTTCAAACTCCCTGCTTTGCTACGGTCCTGGGGTGGTCGGTGTGTGGTCCAGAGGGTGACGGGGGCAGGTCCCTGCCCTGTGCAGCGGCACTGCCAGCAGGTTTGCTGCCCAGCCAGGACGGGTGGGTTCGAGGGTCGGTGAGGCTGAGAGACACCTGATGAACTCATGGCGTGTCAAGGCAAGGGGGTTCTGCTCACCCTGGGCAAGGCAGCACTGCTCTGTGCTGCTTCCCCATGGCAGAGCTTCCCTCCCAGCAGACCTGATGGACTGTGGGGTGCGAGGTGGAATTACTCAGTATTCCTCCTGCCCTGGACACTGCTGCCCATCCTGCTCCTGGCTTTCCCAGGCACTTCACTTGCTGGGTTAAGCCTCCACTGAACTTTTCTGCGAGAGGATGAAGAGTGGAGCTCTCCAGATAGAGCTACATGATGCAACCTCATCTTGAGAGGGAGGCACAGGCAGCTGCTGGGTGGCCCAGCACAGCATCCTGCCTTCCTCAGCACCTGCAGTGCAAAGCACACCTTGGGGACAGCAGGAGCTGTCACAGCCATGCCCAGCTCAGCTCCAGCAGCAAAGGGAGCAGAGCTCATCCTGACCAGTTCCTCCAGCTTCTTCGCCCCTACCCACACAGGAGTAGGGCCATGTCTTCTTCTGATTCCTTATTCTTTTTCCCAAGGAGCCTGACAGATGCAGGAGAGGGATCTGGGACAGCTGTGGGAGGAAGGTCATTGTGTTTTGCAGTGGGTGGAGTAAGGTGGCAGAAGAGAGAAGGGGGTCAGTGAGTCCTGAGTGGAGATGAAGGCAGACCTGGGGTATACATCCCACACCCCATGTGTGAAGGAGTGGCACAGGGACACCTCCTCCTTCGTCCTGACTGTTCAAACATCACCGCTGATCTGTCACTGCAGTTACACATGCTCACACCCAGAGTATTCCACATTCCCCACTCAGACCCCCTTGGCCCTGGAGTTACACAATCATAGAATAGTTCTGTCTGGAAGAGACCTTCAAGATCATCAAGTCCAACCTTATTCCCAGCCCTATCTAAAACCACGAAACCATGTCCCTCAGCACAACATCTACCCAGGTCTTAAACACCTCCAGGGATGGGGACTCCACCAGCTCCCTGGGCAGCCCTTTCTGGAAAGAAACGCTCCCTGAGATCCAGACTGAACCTCCCCTGCTTCAGCATCAGGCCATTTCCCCTTGTAGGTCCCTTGTAGGACCTGCTCATGTATTGTCACAACACCTGTCGGGGGAACCCGGCGCCAGTTCTGGCAGGACATGGCTGGAGGAATGAGCATCCTGCAGAATCAGGGAAGAGGGCCTGACTCTGCCCTCGCACAGCAAGCCAGGGGGTCACCATCTCCCTCATCAGACCTTCATGAACGGAGAAGGGTCAGGCTCCAGCTGCCTGCCTTGCCCTTTCCTCAGGTGATACCATCTTGTGACAGTCCTGCTGTCACCAGAGAGCTGCTGCAGTGCTGCCTGCCCATCCTGCTGCCTCTTGGAAAACTGCTGTATCTCAGTGACCCCAGTATATCCCATTCACCTGCATAGTCCTACTGTGCCACTGCCCAGTGCTCTCCACCCCAAAAAGGGATTCCCACACTACAGCTTATCCTCCCAGGACACCTCAGTGAAATCCAGTATACAACCCCCTATGTACTCCAGCATCCCAGTTCACCTCACCAGTGACATGGAAGTATCCCAGGATGCCCAAAGCACCCTGCAGTGCTGCATGACCCCACTGGACCCCACTGCACTGTAGGTCTCCAGTGCTTCCAGGTGCAGGATCCCACTATACCACAGTAGGCAGCAGTGCCAGCAGACTCCCCTTCTTCCCTCTGCAGTTCCACTCCTCACACCCAGCTGGCTGTCCTAGAGGTGACTCCTTCCCATCAGCCGGTCATCAGCGGGGACTCTGCCTGATGCTGCTCAGGGCTGGTGTCTGCTGGAGCAGCACAGTCAGGTATTCTGGGAGCTGGTGCTAAGGAGATCAGCAGCTGGGGTGGTCTCCCCTCCATCACGGTGCTGTATTGTGGCTGAGGAGGAGGAGTCTTCAGAGAGCAGGTGTTGAGTCCTTCAGCACATTTTGCAAGAGAAATGCTGTGAGCTCCATTGCACCCATCAAATCTTCCTGTCCTCTTCATGCCTGATCTCCTCCCTGACCTCTCAGCTTATAGCTGGGAAGAAAGCCCTCCCCATCTCTCCTGGTGCCGCTGTGCAGTGGGGCTGGAGCCATGGGACACCCCGGTGATGGGTGTCTCTACTGTAGGCACAGGGTCCCCAGGCAAGCTGACACTTGGGACTCCTTTTGGGGGTTTCCAGGGTCTTTTGCTCAGGTGGGCCACTTTCATGCTGGCTAATGCTCTCCAGTCCCTGATAAATGCATTCTCTCCTTTGCTCCACACCTCCAGCAAGGACATCTGAGCTCCATCCACACCTCTTCAAACACGGCAACTCTGTCCAGCTCCCCATTGTGCTGGGGCTCCTCTCCTCCTGCCAACATCACTCAGCTCCCCAGACAGCACCAATTCCCATGTGCTTCCCGAGGATAAAAAGCTGCTCCAGGACCCCAGGGCCACGGAAGAGGGGTCAGCAGAGCAAGGCACATCCAGATCCAGGGGCTCTGGGCTGGTTTTTTTGACAAATGTCAGCAAGGCTGGACCAGCATCACCCCTGCCCCCACTCCAGGGTCAGCAATGAGTCCTAAGGGCAGGACAGGGAGCCCTTTATCTCCCCTTTGGAAATGAAAAAAGAAGCAGAAAGGGTTTGGTTTTCATTATTATTTTTCTTCAAAAGTTTTCTGGCTTCCTTTCCCTTCCCTGTCTTCTGCCAATATTTCTTCGAGGGGGTGGGCGAGCGAGGAGCAGGGAACGTCTGGCAGGTTTTGTTTTCAATTCGCACAAACCGATTTTTTGTGTGTGTTTTTTCTCTTTCTGGAAATTCGCTGCAGACAGGCACTTCCTGCAGAAATCATCATTTTCAAGGGAAAAATATCTTGCGAACACATTTTCTCCCTTTTGTTTTGCCCTGGGTCTGCAAAACCCTGGGCTGGGCTGCTTCGTGTTCCTGGCCTTGCCATGCATCAGCCACCAGCAGTGACCAGCACCGTGCTCCCGCAGCAGCCCTGCCCACCCCATGCCTGCTGCCTGCCCCTTTGTGCCCAGCACACCTCCTCCTCACGCTGCCCCATCGCTCCCGGGTGGCTCAGGATGGGTTTGCCCAGCTCCCGTGCAGCCAAAGACACAGAGGAAAGCTCCAAGCCTGGGTGATGGATAAGACTTCTGGGTTTGGCCAAAAGAAGGGTCATGCCAGCAGAGCTCCACCATGGCATCCTGTCTTGGTGGGGCAGAGCTGCCCAGCCTTGGCAGAAGGCCACTCCAGATGTTTTACCAGCTGTTCACCTCTGTTCTTCTCCCCACTCACTGCCTCCACAGTGCTCTCAAGGACAGGCAGGCTGCGATGGCTGGAACCGGGCAGGGGCAGCTGGGAGGAGCAGGGGCATCTGCTACATGCAGACCCAGCATCAGCTTTGCCCTCTCCCCACCTGGGTGCCCAGTGAGCCCCACACCACCTGCCAAGCAGCACCGGTGGGACATTGGTCCGCCTGGACCTGGGCTTCCTTAGACGAAGTTCTCTGGTCCTGGAGCCTGTGCTGGCGGGCAGGCACAGGGGTAGCCAAGAGTGTGAGGTTAAATAATTCATTCCTCATAAATCTTTCCTTGAAACAATTTTTTTCTTCCCAGGGAGACACATTACCACCTCACACACGCAAACCTGACCAGGAATTATAAGAGCGGGTTTCTGCAGCAGCAAACGGGGCAGGGCGAAGGGAGAGAAGGGAAGGAATAAAATATAGATTCTTGAACTCAGACCTGGGAAGCAGCAAAGCATCAATCTTGTTAAAGGACTAGTGTGGACTCTCCAGCCAGCCCACTTCATCCTGACTCCTGACAGGCCCCGATGATTTGTGCCTGCTCAGCAGAGGAGAAGTCCCATAACTCACCCGCCGAGACGGCGTGGGATGGAAGCGCGGCCCGGGAGCGGGGAATGACTCACAGTACTCCGCATCCTGCACGGCACCGGGGCTCCCCGCGTGCCAGCCTCCCCCGCTAGCCCACGGGCTACTGGGACAGGCGTGGGGTCCGTCCCCATCCTGCACCCCTGGGGTGGCACAGGAGCCTTGCAGAGCGCGGCAGGAGTTGCTCGTGGTGTTTTTAGCCGTTGCACAGTCTGGGTTATAAGAGGGAGGGGGCTGAAATTCCCAAGCTGTCCCAATTTACTCTGCATCCCTGCATTGCCTGCCCGGAAAACAGGCAGGGTGTCTGTCCCCTCTCTTGCACGTCGGAAGGATTTGCTCTTTACACCCAGCCCTCGCTAAACTGGAGGAATCCTGCCCTGGCTCCTGGCAGTGGCGGGTCGAGCCCGCAGGGCTCTGCGGAGATGTGCTGAGCATGGTGATCAGGGCTGAGATGGACGGTACCTCTGCTCCGAGCCCTGCCCTCGGGCACCGGGACGGAATTGTTGATTAGCACAGAATCCCGAGCAAGGAGAGGAAATTCTCCCTGGAGCCCTGCCAGGCCAAGTCTGCATCCAAAAATACATCCTGCCGTCCTGCTTGGAGCCCAGAGGTTTTTGGAAGGGAGGCTGCAGCTGCTTCGCATGCAAAAAAATAACAGCAGCCCTGAGATCTCCGCATCCTTGTGAACAGTGCTGGAGTCACTTTCAAATCACAGCATTTATTCCAAAAGAGAGATGAGGAGAAGAAAAAGGAAAAGACACACAGGCACCACCATGGATCTGGCAGGCAAAGACAGCTCCAGGGCTTCTGTTTGCCCATCACAGGAAGATTTACTAGGGGAAAAAAATAGGCTGATTAATTATGCAGCCAGTTTGGTCCATTATATCATAAAACCCAGCTGTGTAGGACAACCTTGGAGATGCTACCTCTCCAGCATTATCTCAGCCCGGAACCAGGCGCCTGGAGCCAGAAGAAGCCGTCTCGGCACTGAATCCTCACCGCCGTGCAGAGCGATAGCATCTCCTGAAACCCACCTTTTCCATTTGAGATTAGGAGTGCACTGAACTTTGATATTGTACCACTGCTAATTTCAATCGGCAGGCCCCTCGCCGGTGTCACCGGAGGCCTCGGGTTCATTCAGAGAGCTGCGGCAGCTCGCGAGGGGAGGAGGGAAAACAGCCAAAGACTCTCCTTGAATATTAATGAAGCATCAAAGCTTTTAGCTGCATGGCCGTGTCTGAGCGCGACTGCTCTCCAGGGCTCTGCTATGCTTGGCACAATAAAGCCTTGGTAATTATTTCCAATAACTAATTTAGATTATCATTAGCCCCACATTGGAGGCACAGAGAATGCTGCCCTTTCAAACACTTGAACCACTGAGCCTCAAAAATAAAACGTTCGCTCTCTGCAAAGAGATCTTTGCCAGCTCTAATAAATTAGAATATATTTGTGTGCGTTAGTGCCTGTGGTGGATCAGGATAATGAGAGCAGGTTGTGTCTGGGAACGGAGGAGAAGGCAGCACCTCCTCTGCCCCCCCACCTCCCCCTGCTCCGCACGGTGCACATTCCTTCAGGCCCCAATTTGTCCCCATTATCCTCCCACACCCCCCAACCCCGAATCACCCGGACCTGGCAGCCGACCCTGTCACAGCCAGTAATAACCCATAAATCATTCCACGCCGTAGAAGAAATTTTCTGTGTGGTGTGAACAGTCTCCTGTGCCCCAGCTCCGGGCTGAGCTGGGCTCTGCACCCCACGGCAGATGCTCTGCCCTGACCACACTGGGGGGGCCCCAGCAGCTGTGCCCTCACCTCCCCAGCTCCTCAGCTGCCTCTGCTGCCTGTGTCCAGCCCTGGGAACACCCAGGAGGGTCCCGGCACTGTGGTCCCCAAAACTGCAGAGCTCCTCCAGCCACGGCCAGGCTCAAGGAGCAGCCCGTGCTGCCTGCTCACCCACTGCCACCCATTGCACCTCCGTGAGCAATCCCCAGCCAGCAGGGATGCCCCAGTGAGGAGGTGGGAATGTGACACACCTCCAGCCCATGACCAGCCAGCTACCCTCTGACTGCACCGAGATGAAGGCGAAGCTCTTGGTGTCCCACTTGAGCCAGAGCCAGCCCTGCACCAAGGAGACCTGCCTGGGACTCCTGCCTCTGCCACCGCAGGGGCCTCGGGACCTTGGGTGAATCACTCCATCTTTCACAGCCTCTGTTTCATCAACCATGTCATTAGGCTAATGATAATTAATGCCTGCAAAGGGCTTTATGCTCTTCAGCTGGAAGGTGATAGTGAAGGGTAAATTATTGTTATTACTGTAAATACAGGGTACCTACCACTTACCACGGGTGGGACCTGCTTTCCGACTTGCCTCAGCTCTTCTCGGATTAGGAACCAGGGTCAGGTGTGGGCTTCACTTCCTCCATGGTCTCCAAGTGAACCTGCATTTGGGACAGGGATGGCCAGGCTCTGATCCTTTTCCACGCAAAGACTCAGAAATAAGTGTTGAGCTCAATTCATGGGAGCGTGCGCGTTGCAGTGCCTCTGGGGTTGGACGCGAGAGATGCCTCCACCATTTCCATGGCCATTCTCCAAGGTGATGGTCACCTTCCTCTCACTGGCTTTGGTATCTACTCCTTTGGTGGTGAAACGAGCTGAGCTGCGCCCCTTCTTTAGTACACAAACGTGTGTGCGTGGACGTGTGTGTGCACCAAGAACAGGCGTGCACAAGGAAACGTCGTGTGCATTTCGGGGAGGGATGCAGCAGGCAGGGTCTGGCAGATGTGCAGGCAACCCGCACTGCTGACCTGCGGCCGTGACCCAGCACAGCCCCTGTCCCTGTCCCTGTCCCTGTCCCTGTGGCCTCTGGCAGCCGGACGGGACAGCAGCCAGTGGTGGGGTGTGAGCAAACCTGCCAGCCCCAGGGAGCACCCACATCACACAGTGCAATCCCACGTGTCCCAGATCTTCCTGACCGCCACTTGAGTGCCTCTTTCTTCATCACGGCCACGCATCCCCGCAATCTTCCCACCGTCATTACACCACTTCTTCCCACCTTCTTATTAAACTGGCTTGTGGATGAAATTTGGTTGGATGGTTGATTGAATTTGTTACTTACGTTTTTTTTCAAGCTTCTATTCCCTATGGACAGTTTTCATTTTCATTAAAAATCTTTCATCAGAATGAGCCAAAATTGTCAAAGGCTGTTTCTGGTTTTTGATTAAAAGCTGAAATGCGCAATAGGAAGAAAAAATTAGATATTTCCCTCCTTCCCTTCCCACCCCTCCTCCCCACTTTTATTGAAATCCTCCCTATAGAAAGTTCCTGTTGCTGCTTTGGGGGCTTGCCTGCAGTGGGGGACGGAGCAGGGCCTTGTTCCTCCCGGGCAGAAAGAGCAGGAGCATCACCTGGCCATGCCGGCTCCTCGCTGACCGCGCAAACACTGCTGCAGGCTAACAGCAAGTTCAGCTGAGGGACGTGGTGCTTGCTGCCATCCTTGGCTCTTGTGACCAAGTTGGGACACTGGCAGGAGCAGATGTGTTGGAACATCCCGTGTCTGCTGGCGGGCTCTCCCCAGGGCCGTGTCTGGCTGCATGGCTTCCCTGCTCTGCCTGTCCAACCACTCCCGGTCTTTGCAGGGTCGTGGTAGTGCTGGTGGTGGGGACACCTGGAGATCCCAGTGCACCCTCCTCTCAGAGTGGGATTGTCACCACTAGATCAGGGTAGCTGTAGCTTTGTGTAGCCAAGTCTCACCAAGGATGGAGCTGCCTGTGTCTGTGATCCTTCTGTGAGCTGTGTCATCCTCCTGGGGAGAAAGGTTTCCCTCACATCTGGCCTGAACCTCCCAAGCTGCAGCCTGTGAATGTTGCCCCTCGTTACTGCTTCTGCCACAGCCAAGAAGAGCTTGGCTCCATCATCTCTGTGTCTACCTTCCAGGCAGCTGCAGACTCTTAGCAGCTCACAGTTTCCTGACTAACCCAGCCCATCTCCCTCCCACTCTCCTTGCAGGTCATGTGCCTCAGACCCCTCACCATCCCTTCACTCCAGTTTCTCCACATCCCTTTTGAACTGGGGGCCTGTCACTGGACATGGTATTCCAGAGGCAGCCTCATCATGCTGCATGGAGGGGACAACCACCCTCGATCTGCCAGCTGTGGTTGTCCCAGCAGAGCACAGAGCATTTGCCTTCCATGCAGTGAGTGTGGTCTGCTGGACAGCGCTCAGTCCACCGTAACCTCCAGGTCCTCCATAATCTGCTGCTCAGCCACTCATGTCCCAGTCTGGACCAGTGCAGGGAGCTAACCTGCCCCAGCTGCATTCTGTACTCCTCATTGACCTCAAAAGAAATCAAGCAGCTCTGGTTGAACTGCTTTCACCAGCGGCTGGACCAGACAACTGGTGTGCACCAGAGCTTGCAGCTCCTCAGTTCTTTCCATACTTGACCTAAAGCTTCCCCTCAGATCAACCTCTCGTCAAACACGATTCCCCCCTTCTGATGCAAACACGCACGTGGCACTGTAAGCGTGGTATCTTCAAAGACCTTCAGCATCCCCATCATTGACAGGTGGACCAGAAGCACTTGCCACAGCGTGCTGCTCGGAGGGATGCCCTGGGCCCCGCTGCTGCCCACACACCCTCCTGACCACAAGGCCAGGGTTTGTGGCCTTGGTTCATGGCATCTAAATCATTATAAATTACACGTAATTACCTCTCCTCTTTGCCCCTCCTGCCCCAGTTCCTCTCTCTGAAACCCAAAGTGAGTTCTCCCAGCCCGTGTCAATGCTCTTGGAGGAAATGGGTTCTCTCTCTCCTATCTTTCCTATCTTTCCATATGTGCAAACTCGCAGCTCCTGCCCCCCTGGCTCAGCACTGCATACTAATAGGGAGGAGGCTGAGACTGAAATGTATCAAAATGCAGGAACTCAGCTTTGCTTTTGCATCCTCAAAAGCCTTATTTTTCTTTTTGGGCCAAACATATTGTGCATTTTCTGTAACAATGAACTTATCACACTTATTATGATAAACTGAGAAGGCACTTTCCACAGTAGACTAAAATTCTGCAGATTGAATTCAATGCTCAAATATTTTTGGATACACGTACATTTTTCCATGGCTTTTCCAACAAGGGGAGTATCCAGCTCACAGCTAGTCTTTGTCTGAGCACAGAAGCTACGCCCCAAGCCCTGGGACCTCTCACTGCACTTCCATACACAGGGAGTGGGCAGCTGATGCCGTGTCCTCGCTCCCTGGGCAGTGCCAGGGCCTTAGTTACCCTGCGTAGGACTCATCTAGAAGTACTGGAAAATATTTATTCTGCCACTTTGCATACGTCCAGTCCCAACCATGTGACCACCCAAGGCACAGGGCTTTTCAGCTCCCCACCTGCCAGGACATCCCACCCAACCTGTGCAATCATCTCCAGAACTGGAGAACACTGCAGAAACCACCTGCCTCTTAAACACTGTCCCTCAGGTTCCCAATTAGCAGAAGGCACAGGAGAGCCTCTGGAAAACTAAGCCAGGCAGGTGTCCCCACAGCTTCACTCTCTTGCTAAGGAAGATGAGACAAGAAGTTTTATTGGCCTAATGCCCCACCAGAGCTCAACCATCATTGCAAAATCCCAAGCTCAGCAAACACCTGACAGTTACAGCTGGAGCATTTCCCTGTGTGACAATCCATGAGGACAGCAAACACATCCCCTGGTACCCCACACTGGCCAGCTACATCCCCAAGACTCTGCATCTCCTTGCCTGCGCTCACCCAGTGCCACCTCAACCTCCCCCAGTCACCTTCTGCAGGCACTTGGTAGCACATTTCTGCAGACACCAGAGATCCTCCATCACCTGCATCCATCACAGCCCCACCGAACAGTGTCCATTCACACATCTTCGAACACCATGAGCACTAATACGCTTAAAACCACACCAGATATGGTAAAAAAAAAAGGTCTTCTTGCTTCCTACAGACTGGCCAATCCTGGAAGGATGTTGTGTGGGAATAAATCATCAGGACACAGCAGTCCACAGCCAGCCCGTCAGCCAGTGCCTATAAGCACGTTTGGTGGCATGAGGAAATAACCACGGTGTCAGACTCTTTGGAGTTAATTCCTGGGAAACACGAGTGCCACGCCGTGGTGAGCACCCAGCAAGCACAGAGAGCTCCCCACGGTCACCCGAGGATGGCCACGCCAGCCCACGGCCTCCAGCTGGGGCAGCGGGAAGCCGAACGTCGGCACTTCACCCCCATCCTTCACCTTCAGAAAGGAAGCGTGCGGGAGACGAGAGCAGCGATGCCCTCGCTGACAGGTCTGAATTAAGAGATTCCAGCTTTTTATAAACAGTCTTCGGGTTCCCTGAAAGTTACAGCGCCGGGCGTCATTTGTATGCAGGATGTGTCCTAGCTCAAAGGTACCAGAACTAATGCTGTCCTGTTAATGAACTGAGTGAGTAATAGCCATGGGTATAGAAAGCTTATGTCTGAAACTAATCCTAGTTAATGAATCTATTGTTACAGGTATTAAATGGTGACAGGGGGTTTCATCCATCAGCCCTCCATTAATCACAGCGTCCCCGCCTATGCTTATTATTTAGAAGCCAGCAAAGGGATCTTAATGATATTAGTAATAGACCGGTTGTGGTACGTGACCTAGGACAAGCTGGGGATTTAAGGTGATAAGTGTCTGATCGCATAAGGCATTTTAGAGGTGATCCAAGCGGCTTTGCTCCCCATGGCATGTTATCTTGTCTCTGCCAGCTTGCTCTGCTCAGACAGCGTGCTGCTCCGAGAGCATCAGCGTGCAGAGCCGTGGTGGCCATGCTGGAAGCCTCACCTCGTCTGCTGCTGCCTGCAAAGGAATCTGCACAGGGGTCTGCCCGTGTTCTTCATCAACCCCCTCCCTGTAGACACACACCAGGGGCACCACATAAGCCTGAGGATGCCCACAGGGTGCACGCATGGGCACAGGATGAATTTGTCTGCACAAGTAGCCAGGTGCAAGCCCACGTGCATGAGTACAAATACCCACACGCCCACACAGCCTCGGAGCAAATGACTCAAAGGTTTCTCTGGAAAGACGTGAGGAGCATCTGATATTCTACGTTGATTCTCCATCTGGACACTCTCAGCATGCACGTTGGGTTGGGATTCATCTCATTGTGGTCCCGTAAAGTCAGAGATGTCAGTCCAGTGAAGGGATGCCATCATCTCCAGGGCAAGGCAGGCTCTCTGAGAGGGCCAGGACAATAGCTAAGGTAAGAAAAAGCCACCACCTTCAGAGATGGTCCTTTGCTGCCTGCCAGCAAGACAACCTGCATGGAAGACTGCATGCATCACTTTGGGTAGCTGATGATGGGAACGAGTCCCAGCTCTGCATGCCTTGGCTTCAAGTGGATGAGTCTACATTTCATGAAGGCTTTCAACAGCAGGTAGGTTTGGGAGGATGACTTGTTCCGGTGGGTTAAATAATTCCTGTCCATTCTTCTCCGTAAGACTGCTGTACCCTAAAGGTTAGTTCTGAAGATTACCACAGTAGTCCTGAGTGAGGGACGTACCCAGAGCCACTGCAGCAAGGCTCACTGGACACCACAGCAGCAGGGGTCATCCCAGTGAGGTGGGCAGGGATGCTGGGTAAGCCAGGGGCCTTCCCTCAGGATGGGAGTGCAAAATCCCAGAAAGCCTGCAGTAAATGTCCAGGGGTCCCCACATCTCTGCACAGCTTTCACCTTCAGCCACCACTGTCGCTCGTGATCTGATTACAATTTCCAGTTGACAGAGAGAGCTCCCGAGTTAGGGAGGTGCCA
The DNA here is from genome assembly GCA_025345505.1 of Todiramphus chloris collaris. NCBI lineage: Eukaryota > Metazoa > Chordata > Aves > Coraciiformes > Alcedinidae > Todiramphus > Todiramphus chloris. The sequence continues at coordinate 906,311 of JANVCC010000120.1, read as the reverse complement.
TAACTGCAGCAGTCCTGGTGATCTGCTCCAGCTGATGGGAATAGCAGGATGCCCAGACACCACACCAGCAGCCATGGCACTGGAAGAGCAATGGTCCTAGAGATCAGTGCTCGGGCACCCACTGTCCCTGAGATGCTCACAGCACAGAGAGAGCATCTCCCTGCCAGGCCAAAGCTGTAGGGAACAAGATGCCAATGAACAAGATATGATGACGATGTTCAATGACTCCAGAGCTGGCCACTGTTCCACCTTCTCAGGGAACACCACAAACCACTGAAGAACATTCCAGCAGAGACAAACACTTCAAGGCAGCTGAGTGCTGGGGATGAACCCATTCCTCTCCCGGCAGATCAAAACCAAAAAGTAAATACTCACCACCTGCCGCCACAAAAAGCTCTTAGGAAGCTGTGCTGCCAGGACATCTTGGGGCCATGTAGGTGGTGGAAAGTCAAGCTACATGGTCCAGAAGCCCTGGAAATCAGTGACCCTCTCCTCTTTTGAGGGAACTCAGAGGGGCGCAGAGATCATTTGCAGAAGAGGGGGTGCTTAGGACTGGGACTCCTGAGGGCTCCTTCTGTCCACAGCAGAGGAGCCTGCTCTGGCAGCTGCTGGGGGAGACCTGTGTGGTACCCACTGTCCTGCTCTGGGGGAAGAGCAGAGCTCTGATAAAATCTGAGGGTCCAAGCATGGACTGGGCACCCTCGGGGCTTCTTCTCACCCTGCCTATCCACAGGGTCATCCTGTGCTGCATTGGCATGGACAAGCTGGGCACAGACTAGCTCTGGAGCCCTGCAGGGTTTGTCAGTCCTTTTCTATTCTCTGCAAGGACTCAGAGCCCTGAATTTCCAAGAAAAAACTAAGGCAGGTAATCTGCCACTTGGTTATATTTTTAGGTTAATAACAGATGTGTAAACATATATATGCCTCATCTTCACAGGTATTCAGAGCCAGGAGCTCACCACTTGCCAGTGTTTAAAACAAGCCCAGATCTAACCCAATAAGCTGAGTGTAAACTCACATCTAACCTGACACCTCCTTGCCAGCCACACAAACATCACCCTGTCGCGCTGCTATTTGCACAAGGCAGCCCCGCATGGCTGCAGCGAGGCTCCGGAGCCGGCTGCTCCATCCCCAGCCCTACCAGGTCCCCACAGCCTGCTCTTGCCCTGCCACCCGGGTTGAAGCTGCAGAGCTCCCCAGAACAGCTGGCACCCAACTGCCCAAAAGCAGGAGTGAGCTGAGCTCTCACCCCAAACCCTCCACCAGTGGGACAAGTAGTTTGCAGGTTGCGTTTTCTTGCAGTGTTAAGAAACCATCCTCACTTTCCTGCCTGCTCCAGAAGGAGATGAAGAATGATAGCTCCAAGGCTACATTACCAGGATCAGGCCCAAAAAAACAGTATACTGTCTGGAAATCCCTTTTTACTAAGGGTAAGAACTGTTGATGCGTTTGCTTCCTCAGCCTGTACTCGCAGCTCTGTCAAGAAGGAAACTGCCTTTATCCAGCAAGGAGAGCTGAGATCTTCCCATCACCTGGTCCCAAGAGCTGAAGTTCTCAACAAAATCCCCAAGACTGCAGGGTCTGGCAAGCAAGGCTGAGCCCTGGCCAAGGCTGGACAGAAAAAAAAAGCAGCAGGGCTCAGTCTGCCCACACTCCATGGGCCCTGGCACCAAGCAGGTGGATACCTGGTCTCCAGCAGTTCCACGCTGCACTAGGACAGCAGCCAGCAGAGGAGGAAAAAGGAAGAGGAGAGATAATTATTAGTGATTGAAACTGATTGCATGAAAGAAGGACAGATGTTTCTTGTTGTGCTTGTGTGCCTGAGGCTACAGAGCCATGCAAGGGACCGGGGAAAACTCCTTCTCAGCCTGGGAATGCTGCGGCACTGAGCTGCATTCAAAGACGACTGAAATCCACACACACTTTCCCTCTGACTCTTGCAAATTCACAGGATCTGGCTAAACCCCCATCTTCTTTTTCCCCCCATCCCCAGGTGATGTGTGTATAGGCACCCTCTGGCCTGGGGCCATCAGGGGATGCAGAGATCCCTCAGCTTCCCTCCATACCCCCAGACATGCAGCCATTCCAGTAAGGCCAAGGCACTGGAAGATGATGAGACTGGAAACAGTGCAGTCAGGTCTGGAAAAGCAGGCAGGGAGGAGAAATTTTGAACACAGCATCGTATGAAGGCACAGGACTGAAGGCAGGGAAAGCTCCTGGCCATCCTGCTTCTACAGCAAAACAGGCCTTTGCTATTCATCATCCTCCCTTGTAGCAGGCAGGACAGGGGATCCTGTGGTGTTCTCCTTCAGAAAGGCTGGGTCACCCAGGAGGGCAGCCAGCTGATGTCCCCACCAAGCAGAGGAATTGCTGTCGAGTGGACACAAAGCCCCTGTGGTGTGGTGTGCGGGCTGCAGTGCATGTTTAATGCTATAAAATATGTAAATACAGGACTTGTCTTAGCAATGTTACTGGGGGTGGTGATGTGCTTTTGGCTGCAGTTCAGGGGGCTTCAGTGCCAAGGCAGGATGGAGCTGGAGATGCACTAAGGGAGCTGAGAAGGGGTTTTGCCCCACCATGGTTGGGATCAGCCCTCTCCAGCATGGACTGGCTCCCTTGGGATGACCCGAGCTCCTCCCTTGGGAGCCTTTGGCGGGACCATCCAGACTGAGATCGGCATTGGTTTCACTTGAAGTAACGGTCCAAGCATCCTCATTTAAAGGGAGGCTTTCGGGAAGGTCCGTGGGAGGCCCAGGGCTCAGACCCGTGCGGGTCTCGCTTCAGAAAGGAAGAGCTGAAGTGACATTAAATGAGAAAACGGTGCAGTGGACTGGGAGAAGGTGACGGCTCAGCCCTGGCGGTGCCAGCATCGGTGCCAACTGTCGGCTGAAGCAGAGGAGAGGACGGCCCCCCTCCCCCTCCCAGCGGGTCCGTGTCCCCGGGCTGACCCGGGGGCCTCAGCAGAGAAGGGCGCTGGGTGCCCGAGGCTGCGCAGGGCGCGCACCCGCTCCCCCTGGGGTACGAGCATCGCTTCCCGGAGCCCCTTCCCCAGCAGGAGCTGCCCAGGCCCCAGCGCGGCGGGGGCAGGGCCGGGACCCCCGCTCCGCTCCGCTCCCCCCGCCCCTCCCCGGGGCACGGCGCATCCACGAGCGCCCACTGCCCTCTGCTGGGGACGCTGCCGCTGCCGGGAGACGCTCGGTTGCCACGGAAACGGGATGTTCCGCTCCTCGGCGCCGGTCCAGGGATGCCTTCGGCTCTCCCAGCCGCGGGCAGCAGGACCGAGGGACGGGGAGGGCAGGACAGGGCAGCTCCCGCCCGGCTCCTCTCCTCACGGGCAAAGGGGGAAGGCTCACGGATGGCACCGGCACCTCCCGTTTGCCCGTGTCCTGAGGCTGGGTGAGGGCACGGTTGCCTGTCGCCCATCCCACTGTGAGCCTCCCCATCTTAACCCCTCCAACGGTGCAGCAAGGGACTTTTCCCACACAAACTCCTGGTCCCAGGTATCCCAGTTCCTCTCCAGTGGTCCCCTGCTCTGGCAGTGTGCAGAGGAAGGTCAAACACTTGCCTCTTCGGCTTGGAGGAAAGGCTCTGATCTCCAGGACCTTCCAGGCCATTCCTGCTCATTTTGGGAACACCCATGCATGTGTGGCCATTGGATGGGTCCACAGTGGCCTGGTGGCAGCTGGGGACCAGCTCCTGGGGTTTCCATTGGCTGCCCTACACTGCAATGTCAAGGCTGTGCTGTGGTCCTTCCTGCTGCCAAAAATCACCTTCTTCCAGCAAGGAAGGGCAACAAGGGAAACCTTGTTCCCCCCACACTGTAGATGTCCGCTGGATATCCCATGCCACACTCCCAGGCTGGGCGGGTGGCTTCATGCACCAAGGTGCAAGCCAAGTAAGGCTCCACACCCACCCACCGCTCTCCCCTGCCCACGGAGCAGCTTCCTCCAGGCCCACAGCACTGCCTGCCCAGGTCTCCTCTGCATCCCCTGGCAGCAGCTGGGTGCCTGGGGGTTGGGGTAGGCTGGAGCAGCCCTGGGCTGCTATGGGTGATTGAGGTCTCTGGAGTCATGCCAGGGCCCCAGAGCAGGAGGAATCCTGTTTCTTTGACCTTCTCTGAGTCTCATTGTGAAGATCTGCTCACCCAAGGGCACTGGTTGTGTGGTTTGGGTTTCACCTGGCCATGTCTTTCATTCACCCTGCACTCAGGTCAGGGGCTGAGGCAGCAGTGGGGCAGTGCCAGCCCATGGCAGGTACAGGAGAGAACGATCCCATCCCATTTCCACAGCAGGGATGGTGACAGGGTCCAGGCAGGACAGCCCAGCACAGCCCCTGCCGCCCAGTTTCTGCCCTGCCCAGTGTAACTCCTGCCTCAAAGGCAAACACAGAGTGGCTGGGCACAGCCACGTGGAAGGGGTGTAAGAAGCAGGGGTCACAGGCAAAGAAGGGGAAAGGGTTGATTTGTTAATCCTGCAGAGCCTTTCTCCTCCACCTGCCCCTCCCAGTGCACCCAGTCCACATGCCTGGGCTGGGATGCTGGGACCAGCAGGAGCAGGGACCAGGGCACAGCCACCCACAGTCAGGAGCTGTCCAGCAGGGTCCGTGCGTGCTGGAGGCCGAGGTACGACAAAGAGACATCCAATCCCCAAAGCTCCTGTGGGTGCTGGCAGCCACAAACCCTGGGCTGGGGAGTCCCAGCACCCTGCTCCCCAGGACAGTCCCAGTTCGAGCCAGCAGCAGGGATACGGTGTGTCCACTGCTGGCTCCTGTCCTTCCTTCAAATAAGATATCACGTGAAATGCACTTAAAGCAGAGGAACTGGGCACCAAAATTTTTGCCAGCTGGCAGGGTACAGGCTCCCTGATGCTTGGACACTTGCATATCTTCTCCCTGCTTTCCCTGGATGTCTTTTGGCAGAGCCACAGCAGAGATCAGTGCAGGGGGCAGGAGGACCAGCAAGGACCAGCAAGCAGGTCCCTGCCTCCATGCAGCCCCAGGAAGTCACCCACTGCCCCTGCCTGCTGCTCAGGCTGAGACTGGCACGTTGTGTGTCACCCAGACCGAGCCTGGCCCACAGGATGCAGGAGCCTCATCTTTGACTTGACTCCAGCCCAAGGATGCTCCTCCCTCCTGTATTTCTTTTACCCCACGCTGTCTCCAGTCAGGTACATCCTGCACCCAGATCTGGCTGACCTCAGCTACTGGCCCATGAGTCAAAAATAGACCCAGAGAAATGGGGTGGAGAGACCAGCCCTCACAGCCTCTCCCATACTGGGACATTTGGAGTGTGCTGCTGAGGCAGGTCAGCCTCTTGGTAAGGAGCCCTTTGGCATTAGCTGCATCCTGCTGGCACTGCGGCTCTGTTGGCACAGGCATTGGGTCAGGGCAGGTGATGCCAAGTGAGAGCCAAGCACAGACCCCAGGCCCCTCTGTGTCTTGCTGCTGGCATGGGACCACTGGCCCACACTGGTCCACTGGGACCACAGATCACACTCTGGAGTAGAGAAAAAGACAGCAGCCAGGGCTTGGAGCTGCCCCAGAACATCCCCAGGGCACTCACCTCCCCCACACTTTGCATGGGAACGTGGACCGTGGCTCTACCACAGTGGCCAGGCCAGGACAAGCCTTCACCCACCTCTGCACACCAGCAGCACCAAGCACATGGTGTACCCAGCACCGGGGAGGTCTTGGTGTGGATGTCCCATGTGCTGGGCAGGAAGGTGAAGCATTGCAATCCACCAGCCATCCTCTCTCCCATCTCACCCCAGGCTCGTAGCCCTGCTCCATGCAGCCAGTGGGACATGGCTGGACGGGTCCTGCCCGTACAGCTCCACTCCAGGAGCACAGGGGCTGCCCAGGACAGCCATGGAGATGCCACCTGCCCAGAGGCTCAGCCCATCCCTCCGCATCTCCCTGCAGCCTGACGCTGCTGGGCTCTGAGCCTGGTGCCATTTTCCCGGATCTCCATGAAATTCCTGCAAAGGATAAAACCATTCAGAGTGACAGAACTGCTGAGGCTGGGAGGAACCTCTGGAGCTGGTCTGCTCCAAGCCCTGCTCAGAGTGCCTGTGTCACCAAGCAGGGGGCTGTGTCAGCCGTGACCTGCGTGTCCCTGAGAGTGGCTCTCCCCCTGAAGCTCTCTGCCTGGGATGGCAGCTCTCAGCACGGTGCAGGCAGGCAGAGAAGTCCTGTAATTTGAAAGAGCTGCTTCTCCAGACATCAGTGCTGCCTTTGAAAGCAGATGAAAGGCAGGCAGCTCGCGAGCAACCAAAGCCCAGCTCAGGGAGACAAACATCCTTCTACGCACCCGCAGCCTTTTCCTGCGACACGTGTGATCTCCCCGCTCTCCTGGGCGCTGGGCCTTGAAGGGCTGCTATTGTACTGGGGGCTGCGGGTGTTTGAGAGGATCAGCCTGGGAAGGGGCCTGGCTGGAGGTGGGGAGCTGCTGCAGCCACGTGCCACACACCCCGTGGCACGGGGAGAGCAGCCACATGCCAACACTGGCCCCAGGAGCCTCATGCGTGGGGACATGGGGAGGAAGAGCCCCCTGGCACTGCCCTGACACCCCCTCCCCGTGTCCTGGCCTCTTGCAGGGCCCAGCATTGCAGCCCCAGCTCCCCTGGCAGCAGGGGAGGGCAGGGCTGTGCACCATGGCTTGCCCAGTGCCCTGCCACCATTCCAGGCTGGCACTGAGAAGACATGGGCCACCAGGCTGGCACTGAGAAGACATGGGCCACCCTCGGAGAGGGCATCTGAGCCCTGAGAGCTATGGGGGCTGTGCCAAGGCTCAGCCCCGGGGGCTTGATGCACCCACCAGGCACTGCCTCTCCACTTTGCAGACCTGCTTTGGCTGGACTGGCCACGCTCCAGGAGACCTGGGACATCATGCAGCCTTCTTCTGCTGCCCGGCACAGCACCCGAGCACGGTTCTCCTTCCCAAACCTACAGCACACGAGGCCGTGCTCGCAGAGACTGCACGAGACCGTGCACAGCCCCAGCCTCTCCCACCCCAGCACCCCCCAGCCCCTCCACACTCCAGAGGGAAGCTCCTGACAACGCTTTCATCGCAACCAAAACCTTCCTGCAGGAAGTCTGTGGTTTGGAAAATCACTGCTCCACCTTTGTCCTGGTGTAACTTGGTGTTCCCAACTTGTCTCAAAAAGCCTCTTATTCTTTCATCACTTCCCCCCTCACACTGGAGAATAATATTTTCACTCACACGCTGAAATGAGATCCTGATGTTTCTCCCAGTAAGGCTTTTCAATAACTTGCTTATGTTCCTGGAAGTAATTGCCTGGCAGAATTTTGGCCCCTTTGCATTCGGGGGTGAGGGAGTGTGTGAAAAGAGACCCATCGAGCTCCTGCAGCAGACCCGAGGTCATTTTGGCCGCTTTGTCAGAGCCCAGACAGATGATGGGCAGAGCAGATCAAAGGGTGAGCAGGGAGATGGGACAACCCCTCAGCCCAGCACCGTGAGGATGGATGAGCTCTGGAGGAGGCTCAGCGATGTGTGGCTCCCTAATGCACATCAGCAGGTCAGTGCAGAGCCCAGGGCCCTCCCCAGAAGCTCGCAGGGGACCTGAGCTGCCTCCCAGCCTGGAGGGCTCTGCCACTGTCCTCAGCCAGTGGGGACAAGTGTGCCTGCCTCGGTGGCACCCTGCTAGATGCAGCAGCAGAGGGACAACACCAAAGTGCTGCAGTGCCAGAGATGGGGTGGCGTTTCCCTGAACTCACAGCTTTCCCACTCCATGGTGCCTGGCCAGGAAGGCACCTGGAAGTCCTGCCAGGCCCAGCTGCTGAAAAGCCTTCCAGGTTGCCGCAGCACTGGGCCAAGGTGCCCCGGGGAGCGGGCCAGCCTGGGGATGCCGACAGCCTGCCAAGCGGACAGCGAGGAACAGACGATTCCTGCCAGCCTGGTGGTCCATCTGGCAAGCTGCAGAGCGGTTTGGCAATCCCCACTCTGCAGCAACCTGTGTGGCAAGCTGCTGAGGACTCAGTGAGCCTGGAAGCCATGGGTACCCATCTGCCAGCCTGGCAAGCACTGGGCAGCGGAGGAGCCCTGGCTCCCTGCACCAGCGGGGTGGAGCTGGGAGGCAGGCAGAGCATCCCACAGGTCTCTGCCAGGAGTTTCAGCAAGGAATGAGAGTTTGTCAGGCTCTGGAGACCCCCCAGAGCTGTCTGAGCCACTCTCGCATTTCAGGAAATCAATCTAGGGAGTAGCATCCCTTGCCCTTCAGGAAATCACAGTTGTCCAGGCTGCAATTGCAGAGTTATCCTTGAACCACGTCTCCAGCCAGGCCCATGTCTTGTGGGTTCATGGCCGAACAGCATCTCCTGAGGCCCTGGGGAGCTGCTGCACCAGTGGCACTGCCTGCACCTTCCTGCATCCTCTCTGGGCACAGCTCACCTGCCTGGCCCTGGTGCTCGAGAGCACTGCTCCCCACGGTGTCCCTTTTCTAAGCTTGGTGACCCCTCCAAACCATGATCTCAAGTACCAGGGCTTGGTGCTGGAGCTGCTGGAAGCATCGAGGCCCCTGTTGGCACAGCCTCGGTGGGGACCGCGGCGCTGCTGAACTCCAGCATCTCCCTGTGGGCTCTTCCAGCTGTAGAGATGAACATTTTTGAAAGCACAAGAAGTTGTTTATAAACAATGTTGGAAATAATATCCATCTCCTCACACCCTCAGAAGTATCACAAGCATTTTCCTTTGGTTTTTCCAAAAGAGCTCATCCTCTGGCACAGGCAGCACGTGGGAATCTCAGCTGGATGTTTCAGACAATTACGAACAACTAAAAAAATGGATGTAAGTGGTCTCTGGCGTCAGCTGCAGCGGTTCCTTAAACTACTGATGGCTTACTAATCAGCAGCTGGATGGTAACAGTTACAGCCCAGATCCTGCAAACTTTCCACACGCGATTAAGCCAAAGTTGGAGTGTGCTCCTTTGGGAGCAGCGGTGTTGGCTTGGAGCTGGCAGGGTGCAGCCTTGCCCCTGAGCAAGCCCTCAGAGGAGGATGGGGTCTGAGCCAGCAGGTCTGACCCTGCTGGTGTCAGTGCTGAGCTCCTCCAGCACGATCCTTTCTCAGACACCCAGTTCCTGCCCAGCAGGTCACTTCCTCACCTGGGTTCAAACCAGCTCCCCTTGCACTGCTCATTCAGAGGAGGCTTTCAGTGATTTCAAAGGAGGTTGGCAGGACGGGGACTGGTAACTTCTGGCTCAAGCCCTCCCAGTTACTGCACAACCTGGCTGCCCTGGACGGTCTGCATCCCCAGCCTAGTCATAGAACCACCACCCAGGGAGCAGAGCATCCCAGGGCATGAGGCAGGAAACCTGTGGCCACTGGGGAGAGTTGGGCCCCGCTCATCTGAATTCCCCTACAGCATCTGTCAGGGATGTCAAGCTTTTTCCAGTCCTCTCTGCTCAAGAGATGATGCTGCTCAGCCTGGGTACTGCAGCAGGACCGGGAGGTGAGGCCTCCTCAGATCTTGGGGACAGATGAGCAGATAGAATCATCTGGCACAGAGGAAGGAGGCTGTGCTGTGCAGTGCGCAGTAAAGACAAAGCTGGCACGGTGGTTAGTCTTTCCTTTGCTTGGTTTTGAAAGAACACACTTTGCAAGCTTTTTTTTTATTATTTTTTTCTTTATCAGCTCTTGGAAACCACGTCTCTTTCCACCTCCAACAGCCTGAATTCCTGCCTGTGTTTCTTGTGGTTTCAGCTGGCTGCAGAAATGGCTGTACTGGGGAGAAAAAAGCCCGTTCACTCCTCTCACATGAGCCACCCTTCCCACCAACAGTTGCTGATAGTTCAGGCCACAGCCGAGTGTGGAATTCAGAGACACTTCACCTGGCGGGTGTGCTGCCACAGCCAGACAACAGCAGCTCACCTCTCCCCTTACTCCACCTGGAAAAGGTCTGGCAGGATTTATTGCCTCCTGTAAAGGGGCAGTAGGTGGATAGTCTCTACTATTACCGGATTTATTTCTCTTCTGCAGCAACCTGCAGCTTTTACGCCCACCAGCACATTGCTGTTGCCATCCCCTTGCCTGGAGTCTCACAGCTCCAGCCTCAGCCCCTCTGCTCGGGCACAGGGAGCTGCTGTGCCAGCAGCGCATGGAACCGCAGAGCTGCAGCCCAGTGGGTGCAAGGGAACCAGGAGGCCCCAGGAGTGAAGCTTCTGCAGGGCATCTGTGTCCTCCTCCTCCTCCTCCTGCTGCCAGCCTGCCCGGCTCCTTGGAGGGCAGAAGCACAGCAAACGGGAGCACACTGTGGTCCAGGTGCTCAGAGCTGTGGTGGCACAGCCCAGTCCTGGAGCCCTTCTCTGACTGCCAAGTGAGAGGTTAGAGTAAAGGAACCATCCATATGAAAAGTGACACCACTCACTATTGCAGGGCTAAAAGAGTCGACTCTCAGACTTTCTTGAGTCAAAGAGTAGAAGCTGAAGTCTGCATCAGGAGTGCCTGTTCTGGATGTTCTCATCTGCAATAGAATGTGTAAATCAAGAAGAAAATAACAGGACCGTGCAGAGCCTGGAGTGGATCCGGATCACTTGGTGTGACTGATGAGAAGTGTAGGGAGGAGGATCCTAAATCCTCCTGCTACCTCAGTTTCCCCCTCTTGGGCACTAAAAATTGTCTGGCACTAAAGACTCAAACAAACTACTTTATTTCCTAAAAAGCATCCCTATCCCCATCCCAGAACAAGCTCTCCAACCCATCTCATTTTCCTCTTCCCTCACTGGTTTTCTAGTATGGCCAGGCCCTCGGTTTGCCAAAAGTCAGTCTCAGCTTAACCCACCTCTAATGGCCAGCCCAGACCTTTTTCCAGGCTGTTGCTCCTGATGTTGGATGAAATCAAGGGTCTTTTTGGAAGAAAGGAGGGGAGGTAGCTGGGACCATTTGGGGTGAGGAACCAGGTCCTTGGGGTATGAACTCTGCTGAAGGCAGCACCACACCTTCCAACCTCCAGAGCATTGCGGTCCCTGGGCCAATGGAAGCAGCAGCAATGGTAGGAGGGGTTATCACTGCACAGGTCAGTATGGCTAGCAAAGAAGGAGCACTGGCAACAAGGCACTGGAGTGACTAAAATGAAGCTGAAGGAAAATGCCACTTTAAGGAAAGTCAACTCACACGTGAAGAGGCCAGAGTGCACCTTGACCGATACAGTAAAACAGCCAGCCAAGACAGAGAGAAACTGTCTTCTGAAATACTGCTGGAAGGGCCAGCCTCCCCCTCACGTGAAGGACCCCGTGCACCTCATCCCCCCGCGCTGAGCCCAGGGGAGCTTCCACCAGGCTCAGGGCAAGAGCCACGGGTCTCTGCCCAGGCACACGTGGTGCAAAAGCAGCTCCGGGTTTCAGGGAGACTTGAGAAATGTGCGGCTGACGTCACGACTGTCATGAGCTCACTGCACATCCGTCTGTCTCTGATTAATGCCGGGGAGCTGGAGGCTCAGGCTGACATGCTCCAGCAGTGATTCAGAGCAGCGAGGGAGCCCTTCCCTTCCCTTCCCTAACGAATGGGGCTGGCCCCAGAAGCAAAGGAACAGGGGGAGCCCTCCTCGTAGCATCACCAGCATCTCCGTCCTGCTCCCTCCTGGCAAAGTGCCCATGTCACCAGCTCTGCTGCACAGCAGGAACTTGGGCAGAGAAATGTTTAGAGACGGGAAAGAAATTAACCTGCTGTGGTTAAGTTTTAAATCTCCTTGCCATGCTGAGACAGTTTTGGACCAGGTTTTAGCACATTGGCCAAGGTTAGTCCCAGCTGGGGGGCTTAGAGCATCCTCTCAGATGGAGGAGCTGGAGGTGGGGGTGGCAGTGAGGGTCACAAGAGCTTCGCTGCTTTTACCAGAACTTCAAAATTGTCTTTCTCTCTGCTTGGGCTGGAAAAATGTTGATGACTCCAGCAGTCCAGCTACAAGAAACAAAAGACCTCTGGATTTGCAGAAGGATCAACTCACTGCAGCACTGGGCTCCAGAGGAGCCCAAGAAGGAGCTGCCTCAGATTCTACTTTATAATCTGGGACAGAGGAGCTAAGAAACATAAATCTTCCCCAATCCTAATTCAGCAGCACAAGTAGCGCTCTCTGGTTTCCCAAGGGAGCCTCATGGGTGACCATGGCACCCTGCAGACTCTTCTGGCTTCTGAGTGTCCACACGCAGCCCCAGCTAGTCCCACCACTGCCCAGGCACCACAGGATCCCGTCTCATGGTGTTCAGCTGGGCAGCATCACCCATCACAGGGTCACGTATCTGGATGCCACCACAAGGAGACCCAGCAGGAGACCTGAGCCGGTGCTCTCTCCACTGTGCAGCCCAACACGAGTCACCCACATGCTGGGACAGGGCACGTGGAGATGTCTGTGTGCAAGGCTCTGCTGTCCCAGTCACTGGGCAGATCAGCTACAGGGAGGAATTAATGATTGAAGTGGATTTGGTTTAACATTCCTTCCTCCCCAGGGACTCAGCTGGGCAGCCACTGCTCACGCCAGTGGGCACAGGGGCAAAGGCAGAAAGCAAGACCCCACTTGTCCCATGGCAGCTTTCACTCCACCTATGCTAGCCCGGGACTTGTTGAAAGTTGTTCAAACTGCCAGGCTCTGGAGCAGGTCTGCCGAGGCTTTACTATCAACACAGGACCCTCTCCTTTCTCAACCTGCCTCGTGTCACCTCGCAGAAGGCCACACGGCTCTGACAGCAGCACTGCACAACCCCACTGCGTTGGGTTTGGGTGGGAATGTAATGCCTCTGAGCATCAAACGCTGCCTTGGACAACCCCACGAGCCCCTGGAGAGCTGGGTCCGAGCTGGGTCATAGCCAACCACGAGGACACAGGAGCAGCACTTGCTTTCTTCCAGCACCCCCGTCTTTCGCACCCCCTCACTACTTACAGCCTGGTTTTCACAGCTTCACCTACTTCTTTCCTTCTCCAGGACTAAGAGGAGAGTCAAGTCCAGGTCTTTGAAGATTGCTTTAGCTAGAAGGGAAAATAGTATTTATTTTTAAAACCTTTTTATCACTAATTCCACCAGTTTCAAAACATGAGAATTCTCCTGCCCTGTGTTTCATACAATGCTTTCCTTTTCTCTCCTAAGCAGTTTCTCCCTGCTTTTCTCTATCCTATGCCTTGCCACCGGGACACTGTACACGGGAAAGGGTGAAAGCAAGACCCCAAAACTGTCTTTTCTTCATTTCCAATTTTGTCATCATGGAAGTGTAAAAAAATAAGCTTCTCCAGCTTTTGGGGTTTGTTTTTTTTGTCTTATTTAACAAGGCAAGGGAAACATAACTCTGAGCAGCTGTGCTTCCAGGCTGCTCAGCACCACCAGCGTGTCTCCTACCTATGAGAGCAGATGGAGAACCATGGTACCTGGGAGGCTCTCCTCTCCTATCTGTTTTTCTCTCTCTTCCTCATGAGTATCATGTGTTTCTTTCATCTTTCAGACTCGTAAGTTCCACTGGAGTTTTCCCCTGCATTGCTGTACTTTGGCTTTTCCTCTTCAGACATGTTTCCCGAGAACCATCGGTAACCTGATATGAACTTCCACATCTGCAGATCACTTCTTCTAGGATGGTTTTATGGGCTCGTTGCTTCTCCCTTGCTAAAATTCCCCCAGGTTTTTTTCCTCCTCAGTGCTCAGGCACACTCCTGTAGCTCTTCTCATGCTTAAATTGCTGCACTGCTTACAGACACAGTCTCTCGGAAAACATTTGATCTCCTCGGAGCCCCCCGGAGCCTGTCTTGCTCTGCCCTCACCACACAGACACGTCACGCTCCTCAGGATCATCAGTGGGAAGTCACTGCCAGCCACGGTCGACGATGCCACAAGCACCCACAAGCTGAGCTGGCACTATTTTGTCCCTAAAATAAGAGATGCTCCCTAAGGGGGAGGCAGAGCTCGTAAAAAAAGAGCGATTTTATCATTTTCCATCATGAACATGACCTCTCCTAGAGTGTCTTCTCCATCACAGGATTTAGGTGAAGAAGGGACCTACTCTTCCCTGACCTGCCAAAGACTGGTGGGGTCTTTGCCTCCTTCACACCAGGAGCACTGCTCTACTCTTCTGACTTATTTTACCTAATTATTGGGAAGCGGGATCAGGAACTCAAAGCTCTGGCCCATCCTCTTGTCTCCTGTAGGGCCACCACAGGCTCTGAGCCTCCATTCAGCATCCTGCAGATCTCACGCCTGTTGCACAGTTGGTGCCACTGTAGTAGTGAGACTAAGAGCAGGGAGTTGTGAGACGTGTTTTGTTCTCTGCAAAATGTTAATAAAGAAAAATCTGTAGCACCAAGTCAGGAAGCCCTTCTTTGCTCCTCCAGCAGACAGGAACCAACCACTTGGTTGGTTCCCCAAAGCTCAACCTGAGGCCACCCCCAGGAACTGCACAGATCATTCAGGCACCGGCTTTAAAACCAGCCACTGAACACTTACACCATCATGGGTATAGCAGGAGAAGACCACGGCCAGATGCTTCCTTACAGATGCCAGCGTTCCAGGAGAGGGCAAAGTCATTCATACCTAATGTGCAAAATGACCATTTACAAACCAAGATGCAGAGAAAGCTTTTTTCTTTTCAGCCCGTGCTCATGCCAAAACGTCCCTGCAGGGCAGGGGCTGAGCTGACCCTCAGTGCACGGACAAGTTCTTCTCTGGAGGTCTGTTTCCATGAGGTACAGCACACCACGATGGACACAAAGTGCCTTAGAGGAAATTCTGCTTCTGTTTCAGCCATTTTTAAGCAAAAATAAAAAAAAAACCCTAGCTTTGCAAATGTGCCATGGGGTCTCGACAGCTCTGTGATGTCAGTGGGTCTGCGCTTGCACACATCTCCCTCCCAAGCCCATGTAAGCACCGGCCGCCCACAGCCCTGTGTCATTGACTGGGAACCCTCCAGGCCTTGCTCTTCTGATGGGGTTTGTTCTGCAGCCCCTTCCCCGGGTGTCAGGGGTGGCATTGGCAGGCACACCTCATGCGGTACACAGGACCTTGCCCAGCTCTCCCAGGACTCACAGCTCACCAGAGGGCCAGCCTGGCACTGCCAAAGGTTTTCTCTCCTGCGAGGCAGCTTACTGATGATCTTCAGGATGTGCAACATCACAGGAGGTCTGAGACATCAGATGTTAAGGAAAGCTGTGATGTTTTTCCTTGGCATTGACGTGCTCAGGTCACATCAAGGTTCAGGGAGCAGGGCCAGGCACGATGCAGCAGTAACACCCCTCCGTGACACAGTCAGTATTTGTGTCCCAGGTGACAGCAGAGATGCCCAAGCTGGCCGTGATCAACTGGACCTCCTGCTCTGGAAGCAAGCACGGAGGCAAAGCGAGTCTGAGGCTCCTCAGTGCTGCAGCCCCATGCCAGCGATATGAGTGGCTCCTGCCCAGTCCTCAGGAAACACAACGGTGAATCTGATGCATTTGGCAAAGCCATTCTGGTCGTACCGAGCTGCCAGGCTCTGATACTGCCCGTGGGCTTTTTTGTGCTCTCCAGCAGCATCTCCAAACTTGGTCACAGACTCAGGTGACAAAAAGATCCCGACTCCCTGCAGGGAACAGATCAGAACAGGGAGCCCAGGTCACCCAAACGCGGTGGGACAGGCATTGCAGAGGGAGCCAAGAGCTGCTGCTCCGTGCCGCAGTGTGGGGTGCAGCGCACATGGAGCCTCTCACAGCCCATGGTGTCCTGCCCGTGGTTTGGATACGTGTGGGTGGCCAGACCCAGTGAGCCCATCATCAAACACCCCCTCTCCCCTTCTTCCAAAGGTGCGTGTGGCTCCCAGTCTCCTGAGTGCTGCAGGGCACTGCTCATGCCTTCTCCCCACCCTGCCGCACACACCTCTTGTGCCAAAATGTCCCTGCAGGACACAGGCTGAGGTGCCCCACAGTACACGGCCGAGTTCTTCTCCGCAGGTCTGTTTCCACGTGGTACAACACACCACAGTGGACCTGAAGTGTCTTAGAGGAAGGAAACCCTACCTCTATTTCAGCCGTTTTTAAGCAAAAAACCCCAACAAACAGCTTTGCAAACGTGCCATCAGGTCCCACAGTGAGATGATGCTGTGCTCGCAACCTCCCTGCCCGACACAGCATCCCTCGGGGCAGCCAAGCCACGGTCCAGCCTTCCTGCAGCTCCCGGCAGCACGTGGCACTGCCAGGGGCACCTGGTGTGTGGCAGAGGCTGTCACTGCGGGCAGTGGATGGTGTGGGCACAGAGCCGCAGGCAGAGCAGGGTGTGGGCACTGCCCAATGCCAGGCTGTGGGCTCCAGGGGGCAAAGGACCGCACAGTGCTGCAGGCAGCACCCGGGGCAGGCAGATGGTACAGGGGCTGCGGGCAGTGCCCAGTGCACTGGTCAATGCCCAGCACTGTGGGCAGAGCTCTGTGCACTGGTCAGTTCCCAGCACTGCACACAGAGCCTGGCACACTGATGCCCAACACTGTGGGCAGTGCCCAGCACACCAGTCAATGTCCAGCACTGTAGGCAGTGCCTGGTGCACTGGTTGGTACCCAGCACTGTGGGCAGAGCCCAGCACACCAGTCAATGCCCAACAATGAGGGCAGTGCCCAGTGCACTGGTCGACACCCAACACTACAGGCACTGCCTGGCACACTGATCGATGCCCAGCACGGTGCTGCAGATGTTGCAGATGCAGCTCCATGCTGCAGGCCGTGTACTGGGCTGGCAGAGCCTGGCACTGCAGGCAGCCAATAGAGCTGCAGGGCACAGTACTGCAGGCAGCACATGGCACAGGCAGCATGGGGCAGGGGAGGTACGAGCAGCAGGCAGTGCAGTGCAGAGCAGTGCAGGAGCTGCTGGCACTGCCCAAGGCAAGCAGGGCATGGACGGGGTGGCTCAGGACACTGTGGGTGCAGGCAGTGCCCAGTCTGCAAGCAGGGAAGGTGCAGGCATGGCAGATACAGGCAGTGCCTGGTCTGCAGGCAGGGCAGATACAGGCAGGGCAGATACAGGCAGGGCAGATACAGGCAGTGCCCAGTCTGCAAGCAGGGCAGATACAGGCAGGGAAGATACAGGCAGGGCAGATAGAGGCAGTGCAGATACAGGCAGTGCCCAGTCTGCAGGCAGGGCAGATACAGGCAGGGCAGATAGAGGCAGTGCCTGGTCTGCAGGCAGGGCAGGTGCAGGCAGCGGGCACAGACCAACGGTTGGTTCGAGGCAGGTGGTTCAGGAGGTACCTCATCTCTCCCCTCCTGTGGTCACTCAGCTGGGCCTTGCTCTGGCCCCCACTGCCCTCACCCCCCAAGCCGCAGGGGTTCACCCCGTTTGGAGGCGTTGCAATGGCAGCACTTTGCCCCAAGCCCCCCACGCTGACCACACAGCTGAGGGTAAGCACAGGGGACTGAAAACCTGAAGCCACAGTGTAGGCGCCAGGAAACAAGCCCTGGGCACCATCGTGCCCAGCCCTCCACGGGCAGGTTGGGGTCACCTCTGTGTAGTTTGGGCAGATGCGAATCCTGCAGAAGCCCTGGAAAATAAAAAAGTAATTCTCATGCAAGTCTCCTAAGCATGCTGGCAGGGGTTGAAAGCAACGTCCCAAGGAAAGCCAAGACATTACGTAGGAAAAGTACTTGTGAAAGGAAAGACAGCTCCATTTCCATACTGAACAGCCTGGTTTCCAAGTTCATGTCCTGAAATAGCCCTGTAAGCCATTTACCAGCAGGACCACACGGGAACGCCTCCCCCTTTACTTAACACGGTCTCTGTGTTCTTATACGTGTAGATGGGCAATGAATAAGCAAGTGACATATCTGCAGGAAAACAAAGTGGTGCCCTGGAAATGGCTCTTACAGGCCCAGCCCCAGGAGCTCCCCGTGGCCCCCGGCGCCCGCCTGCCCTGGGAGCCGCAGCCCTGCAGAGCCCAGCCACCCGTCAGTAATCCGAACGAACAGCCACACAAATTAATTCACCAAAACGATTTTTCCAGCTGCCTTTGAGCAGAGCATGCATTCAAGGATCTGCTGCAAGAGGTGATGAGGAAAAGGCAAACGCAGGCTAGAAATGGTTGCCAGCTATCGATCCAGGGAGTGGGCAAGTTTGGCGAGGACCATGGCCCCTGGCAGCAGGGTGAAAGTGAAAGTGGCCAAGATCTGTTGACCTGGGAGAGGCTCTTCACGTGCAAACTGGAAATAATTTGATTTGATTTGGGAGAAATTAATTGCCTGAGCAGACATTTCTACCCACAGAGGGGATGGAAAAATTAAAGCCAGAAGTAACCATCAGAGACCACTTACTGACACTTTTATCTATCATAGGTAATAGTCTTGCCTAAGTACTCTTACTGAGCCCAAAGACTAGTCAGAATAAATATTTCAATCCTTTAAGGCCCAGATGCCCACAGAAAAGAAGTGTCAGGACCACTGGGTCAGGTGAGATCCCCTCTGATCCTCCTCGAGGTGAATGTGCCATGAGTGAGATGGAAACCCCTCAGGTCTTTGCCAGCCAAGAAGCAGATTCCTCCCAGGGTCTGTGCTTCACTAAAATACATCAGTCAGGGCCACAGGTCAAAGCAGGGTCCACCATGCTCTGTCTCCTGCAATTATTTGGAGAAAGGAAAACCCAGAAAGGTGCAACAAGTCATTCTGCAGATAAAACCAGAAGCTCAGTGTGATATTTAAATATAATGACTGCTTCAGTGCAGGAATTCCCCTGTTCCACCAGGGTCAGCAGTGAAGGGCAACTCAGAGCACTGCCTATAGGGAGATGTTCAGCTTCCCTGGCCCTGGTCAGGCCACCCCAGTCACTGGCAGCTCTTCCTGCTCTGCATCACCTCCGTTTCCATTCCCAGCCCCTCCATCTCATTGTACCTCTCGTGCTCCCCCACAAGACGGGCACACCATGGCAAAGATCTTTCAGCTTCCTGTGCACAGCAGGATGAACTCCTTAACCTCACCTCAGGGATGTTTTTCATCCCCCAGAAGACTTTTGTAGCTTTTCCTCTAACCCCCTTTTGAGCCTCGTCAGAAGAGCTGACAGCAGAGCTGCCGCTGTGTTCCTGGAATAGCTTTTCCAGTGACGTGTGAAGGATCTAGGTCACTCCTGCCTTCTTGCTATTCCCCTTTTATAAACCCGATGTCAGGCGGATGCACAGAATGACTCTGAAGCCGCCCTGAATTCTGCTTTGTGAGACAGAGTCTCTCATCCCAGGGAACAAGTTTTCTTGGCTTTCAGGTGTGGTCTTGTGGATGGCTCTTCAAATGCAGAGGCTGGCCTGGGACTTTTTAACGATGCTGTTGGTTTTGCAACAGTAGCCTGTCTTGCTCAATCTTTCTGTCATTTGCAAATGTTCCTGTAGATTTTAGGATTGTCATCTACATCCTGAATAAAATGTGACTCCATAGCTCTGTCTTTCTAATTTCTGGTCCCAGCAGGAACAGCGTCTCTCCTTCATCTCAAGATGCTGGTGTTGGTGGGGAGCTCTGCCATGAGGCCAGCTCACATTTAACATTCCTGGTTTAGAACATTTAATGATCTCCTTGGTAGTGCCATTTACACACTGACTTGTATTCGGTCTCCCTCTCTCATGGTGCTGCCAAAGTACCTGCTTAAAACAGCTTGGACAAAGCCTGGACCAGCATGGATCTCTTCACCAGCCCCAATCTCTCACAGCAGAGACGATGAGTTTATCTGGCAAGACCTACTTTCCATTCCACAAGCCATTAATTATGTTGTTTAGCCAAGACTTAGCCGCAGAAACTCCATTTCCCTCCCCACCATTTGATCTGGGTTCATGGCTTCCTTTCTCAAACCATCATGTCAATTTTGTAATCCCCAGTCCCTCGGGATTTTCCAAGTTTTCAAGGCTTGCTAAATCTCACCAGTCTGACTCAGACAGCTTCCCAGCTAATTCCCTTGTGAGTCTCAGGTTTAGTCTTTCCAGAGTGCCAGCTTGAAACTATTCGATGGCACTGAGCTTGCCCCCTCCTCGGTGCAAAATGCCATATTCTCCAAGGACAACCAGCCGAGCTGGAGCGGCACGGAGGTGAACTCACACCAGATTTGCAAAGAAAAGCTTCCCAAAAAGATGCAAACAACCTTCAGTCACTTGTGGACTCTGCATTCTGGGTTGTTGCCTATGTATTCTTTAAATCAGCATCAAATAACGTGGGGTTTTTTGGATTCTAAAGGGGTATTCTATTCTGAAGGGACCAGAAAGGTGCAGTGCTCACTGGGAGCGTGATCCCAGCCAGCAGTTTATGAGTTTGTTGCTTTGAAGGAGCTGCCAAGCTATTGGGCAGATTTTAGGGGAGGAAAAATTTGGTCAGGAAAATTGAACAGAGACGTGGACTTCCTGGAGCAACTTTTTTGCAGATATTCAGAGTGGTCACAACACTGGGAGAAGAGCAACAGCTGGAATCCTGTCCTGTTTCACTGGAAAATGAGGGAACAAAAGAGTAAATTGATGATCCCAAATTGATATGTATATATCAAAGACCAGTAAAGACAAATAGCAAGAAATATAATTAATAACATTTTATTATTGATCTAAGTTAAATGAGTCCAAGATGACCCTGAATCTAAGCAACGTCAGAAATGCAACAGGAGATTTAAGAACAGATGGATCAAACTGAATCCATAACCTGAGCTGTTTCCTCCTTCCAATAGAATCATAGAGTGGTAGTGGTTGGAAGGGAGCTCTGGAGATCATGGAGTCCAACCCCCTGCCAGAGCAGGGTCACCCAGGGCAGCCCACACAGGAACAGAGCCAGGGGGGCTGGAAAGGCTCCAGAGAAGGAGACTCCACAGCCTCTCTGGGCAGCCTGGGCCAGGCTCTGGCACTCTCACGGTGAAGAAGTTTTTCCTCATGTTGAGGTGGAACTTCCTGTGTTTCCCCTTGCTACCATTACCTCTCATCCTATCCCAGGGCACCACTGACAAGAGCCTGGCCCCTTCTCCTTGACACCCATGCTTCAGAGATTTGTAACCATTCCTAAGATCCCCTCTCAGGCTTCTCTTCTCCAGGCTGAACAGCCCCAGGGCTCTCAGCCTTTCCCCATCAGAGACCTTCCAGGCCCTTCATGATCTTTGTACCTTACTTTGGACTCCCTCCAGTATTTCCCTGTCCCTCTTGAACCGGGGAGACCGGAACTGAACACAAAACTCCAAATGTGGTCTCACTTATGATTCTGGAAAGAAAAATCATTTGCTTGGAATTTGCAACAGTAATTTGAAAAGTAAAGCAGGTGCTGGGGGAAATGGCGAAAAGGGAAGAAGGGGAAAAGTGAAAGAGCAAAACTGAACGCAACTTTCCCATCTGAAGTAGATACCTTGACTGAAGTTTGACCAGGGGGGGAATTTATTTTTTTTTAGTATTTTTTTTTTGGTGCAAGAGAACACCGTTGAAACAGTTCATCCAGCTCTGACCTGCTCAGTGTTACCCTGAGGACTTGTCGGAGGACAAGCCTCGCTGACATGATCTCTATTCTCCCACTTCCAGCCAAATCTGCGAGCGTTGGGCAGGGTTCCTCTGCTCTCTTGGACGGATGAAGCGTGGCCACAGGCCACCAAGCAGCAAGCGACTGTCCTGGGCTCTCTGATGGCCCAGGGCAGCTGACCCCCAGCCCGGCCCCTGCAGAGCCCCTGGTTGACTCGCCCCACGCCTGGCTGGGAGCCGGGCAGCAGCACAGAGCTAATGACCAATCGTTATGGCCCGGGCAACGGCGTTTTCTTCCCCATCAAAGAGGGCTCTCGAGTTGCCAATCCCTCCGGGACGATGAGAGGTCGGCGGGATTAAGAGGTGCAGTAATTTGTGAAGGGTACGAATGGAAGAAACAAGCTATTAGGGAACATATTCATGGCTGGAAGAATTGAAAAGCGACAGTAGGAAATGTTTAGACTAAGCTAGAAACAAAGGAAATTCAAGCCAGTGTGAGTCTATTAATAGACAGAGGGAATTTATTAACAGTGTTACCCATCAGCTGTTTGATAACTTCCTAAGTCCTGCTTTGCAGAGAAAGAGGATCATTTTTCTTGTAATAAGGCTGATGAGGCACTTGCAAGACTGTTATTAGGCAAGAAATTTAAACAACATACACTCAACATAAACTTCTGTTTCACACCTAGGGCTGGATAACCAAAACATCCTTCAAGGGCTGCCTATACCAGGCTTTTGAAACACCAGACAAATGCTGAGACAGGAAGTATGCTGGTATTGAGCCATCTTAAGAGTCTGAAATCAGATAATTATGAGCTGGCTAGTTAGATATTAGAATAACAGAAAGATGATATGTAAGTACCCAAGCTTGGTGGGGTGCAAAGCAGCCAAGGTGGGGTGGGCGACTGTGCTCAGGAAAGCAGCAGCTCTGGGAAGAAGTTAGGGGTGAGCAAAACAGACCTGAACTGCAGGAGTGAGTCTTTAACAGAGGGGTTTTAGCTCAGGCGTGGGTGCGTACACTGGATGGGAGTGGGTGTGATGGACAGGGGGAGTGAGCCCTGAACATGGCAAGATGCCACCTTGGCACTTTGTGCCCAGGCTTGGTGTCCATGGTGGATATGGAAAAGATAGAAGGAGCTGAAAAGAGCTATCTGAAATAGAAGGAAGAGAAAGGTGTTATAATGAGAAAATTTGCTCTTCATGAAGCCAGACAATTTCCCACTACCCGAAGAGCTTACTTGTATTCACAAAGGTGATTTTCCAGCCCATAAAGTTTTCCAGAACAAAAATGGACACTTTTCAGAGGACATACTCCGGTCAATTCAACAGCTGCTCTCAATATGAGCCTGCTTTGGGAAAGGGAATGTATGGGAGGTCCTGCAAGGTGATCTGCTGCTTGTCAGGGCTTTAAACTCTGTAAATAACCTTTCCTCCTGCCTTTTCAAGGCACGGGAGGAGATTCCCACCTCCCTTCTTCAAGGCAGATGTCAGGCCAAAAACCACGTCAGTGAGAGAGCCAGGATTTCTGTGTGCACATGTTCCTTTAGATCATCCTCTGCATCCATCCCCGTGCCCTATTATTCACCTTTTTATGAAATAACACATCCAGGGTAGGAAGGTCACGGACCATGGGATGTTACCTTTTTTCCTAGCAGAACATGGTCCATATTTATATCATCCATGCCAGATTCAGGATCAATTTCTTGCAGGAAACAAAGTCAATGATATAACAGGAACAATGCAAATAGTGGGAACGAGCCGGGAAGGAAGTTTGGTCCCAGATTACTGAGAGACACTACCAAGGGAGGAAGAGGGAGGGAAGAAGTCCAGACAACGGGAGGTTTTCTTTCAAGCCATGTTCACTTATATTCACCTTCATCCTCTCCTTCTGAAGGTCCTGCTCCAGCACATCTGACACCACATGCATCAGGGTACCAGTGCCCTTTTGTAGTCGTTAGCTCCCAGTCGTTCGTCGTGCTGGTGCTCCTCAAGAGCTGGCCCAAAGCAGGCTGCAAATGTGCTGGAGCTTTTTTGGCAACACTTCATAATAAATGGCAAACGATTTCTGCGGCTCGTTTCCATTGTAATATTAATCAAACTGAATTCCTGTGGTGCTCATATGGATGTCATATGTAAATCCTTCTGAACTCGGCTGCTGCTAACTCCACATTAAAGTCAACGAGGAAATTTCTCTCCTGTCTCCATCTTGCAACTCTTGCGCATTTATTTCATTCATGAAATTCTGATTATTGTGGAAACGAGGAAATGCCAGAGTTGATGAAACTCATGAGGAGCATTGACAGCACTCCTGAATTTATTGGGAAGTTGCTCAGATGCCGTGTTGATGGGCAGCCCCATGGAGCCCTGGTATGGAAGTAAACATGCATCTGTGTCCTACTGTAACTGAGTGCTCCACATAGTGAAACGAAAGCCCTCACCAGCACTCCCAACTGTCCATCCCCTCACTGTGAATATTTTAGGAACAAGAGGTTTTCCAGGCCAGTGCTCATCTTCAGCAGAGGTCACTACCACCAGTCAGAAAGATGTGGGAAACCTCCCAACAGCAGTCCTGGAACAGCTCCCTCTCAGAGTTTTCTCCCCAGGCTGTAGAAGTCCCACCCGCTTTGATGAAGTATATGACTTCATCATTTTTTTTGTGGGGAGAAACAGGAAAATACAGGTTGTATTTTGCTCTGCTGATCCCTGCTTTTTCCTGAGGAGGGATCCAAGAACTGTGAACCCCTGACTACCGGCCAGTAAAAAGCTTACTGGGCCTTGGGCAGGATCTTAAGCCTTGCATGGGCTGGACCAAGTCCAGGGTCTGACCCAGAGCAGCCTTAGCACCCACACTGCGCTGCCTCTTGCCTTCAGCAGACGGAGGCCAGCCAGCCGTTTGTGTTCCCTGGGAATCCTCCTGCAGCCCAGCCCAGGAGATGGCATTAACTTCCCCCAAGGGAAAGGGATGAGCTCAGCAGTGGGCTGGGATGGTTTCAGACCTTGCTGAAAGGTTGCCCCAGAAGCAGCAGTGGGCAGCCCCCT
Source organism: Todiramphus chloris collaris (assembly GCA_025345505.1). Lineage (NCBI taxonomy): Eukaryota > Metazoa > Chordata > Aves > Coraciiformes > Alcedinidae > Todiramphus > Todiramphus chloris. The sequence continues at coordinate 881,887 of JANVCC010000120.1, read as the reverse complement.
CCTCCAATTCATTGCATCACCAGAGCCCTGGGTTGCTGTGTCTCTCTGCTCAGCACCAGTGCCAATTCCTGGCCAGGACCGGGAGGCACAAACAGATGAATCGGGGCTTTACCTTCCCCCGAACACACCTAACAAAGCACTCAGCACAGCCTGCCCTGCACTTGGCAGAGTTTCCTCAGGCACAGCCTTGCCCAACCCAGCCAAGCCCTGTGTCTGCTTCAGGGATGGTTCCTTCTGAGCTTTTCCTTCAGTTTTGACCTAAAATGAACAAGTTTCTATGTAATGCCCCAGAACAAGATATCACTCAGGGAGAGACTCAGATGATGGCTGTGTCACTACACAGACTTTGGAACATGTTCAGGTGCTTTCTACTTGTCACATACCTGTGAGTCACTCCAAAGTGATGTCTCCATTGTCCCAGTGAAATATCTGGGTCATGAGAAATCACTGCTAGCCAGAAGGGATCCTTTAGATCACACGTGGAGGTGTTCAAAGGATGTGTAGATGAGGTGTTGAGGGACACGGTTTAATGGTGGTGTTGGTCATGCTAGGTTAACCACTTCCCTGGGCAGCCTGTTCCAATGATTGACAGCGCTTTCAGTGAAGAAATTTTTCCTAATGTCCAACCTAAACCTTGCCTGGTGCAACTTGAGGCCATTTCCTCTTGTCCTACTGTTTGTTCTTTGGGAGTTCTCCAGCTAAGGGATGATACGGGATGTTTTGGGGGTCCATGTGTAGGCTCTGGTTGCTCTATAGGACAGAGGAGGCCCAGAGGGAGTTCTCTCTCTAATCAGGAGAGGTCACCCAGGTTCATGGGCGTTCATGGAGTTGGCTGCACAGGGATCCTCTGGATGCAAGCTGGAGGTGATGGAGATACAACAGTGGTATGAGACATCCTTCTAGCAGGGAGCCAAAGGAGCCTTACCCCGTCTGGGAAGGATTTGGGGGCATCTAAGGTAGCTGCAGGGCTGTGTGCAGGGCAAGGTCCCGCTCAGGGTGGGAGGAAAGGGAGAATCTGGGGGTTGTCTGTCCCCCGCCTGCCTGGGGGCCACCCCAATCCTGGGTGTTTGCAGCGGGGCCTGGAACAGGCGGGGCTGTGCCCCGAGGGGCTCACACCTGGCTGGGCAGCGCTCTCCAGTACCCACAGGGGGGTCCAGCCCCAGGCATGGCTCTGCCTTCTACCCAGAGGGTCCCTGGTGGGCACTGGGAGACCCAGTTCCTGGTGTGGGGCTCACGGTGGGGGTCTGCCCGTGCCAGGGTGCGGGGGGAGGCCGGAGGGTCCCTCCTGCGTGAGGCGCGGCCCCGAGTGGGCACGGCCTGGGGCCGCTCGCTCTGCTCAGCGACGCTCGGGGGGAGTTCGTGAGGGCCGGGCCGGGCCGGGCCGAGCCAAGCCG
>JANVCC010000120.1:851411-866125 GCA_025345505.1 Todiramphus chloris collaris | reverse complement strand
TCATCTCCCTCGGGCACTGCCTGGGCTCTCTCATCTCCCTCGGGCACTGCCTGGGCTCTCTCATCTCCCTCGGGCACTGCCTGGGCTCTCTCATCTCCCTCTGGGTCTGCCTTGGCTCTCTCATCTCCCTCAGGCACTGCCTTGGCTCTGTCGTCTCCATCAGGCACTGCCTTGGCTCTGTCTCCATGCTCCAGGCAGCACAGACAACTCCTTTTCAGCTTTAGCAGGGGGTAAATCCAGGTTTGTGTCACTCAGCTCCATACCATCAGGGTTTGGATAACCTTTCTAATTTCTCTTGCAGATGAGCAGATCAGTAGGAACCTGTAGGAAATTTGCCCTGCATTTGCACAGCAGCAGTCTGTTGTGTGATTCAATCAGCTGGGTGTGCTGGAGGGAAGAGCTTGACTCTCAATCTGCTTCTACTGCTTGGCAGGGGAGACCCTAACTTTTGCCACTAAGTACATGTTTCTACTAAAGGGATGGTCTTGGCTTGTCGTCTCTGAGAAACCAGGCTCAGGAGGGCAGAGTGAGCCGTATTCGGCAGGCCTGGGAAGGCTGGCTCTGTAGATGCTGAGTCAGGGACAGTGTTCTGTATACAGACCTGTGAAGAATTCTCTCCTGAGCGTGACTTGAGTAACAGGCTCACCCAGTGCTGCTGACAGCAAGGACAGGACTGTTGTGGTGCTGGACCCCAGGAAGTAAAGAAGTACTGAAGTCCAGAGAAGGTCGTTGATTCCTCTGTGCTGGGTGAGGGCAGAGAGCGTCCTGCGTGCTCCAAGGCAGGGTCTCAGCAATTGCTTTGATGCCACACGAGGCTTAAGGATGGAAGTTTTCATCCTGTGTATTTTCCCAAGGGTGGTTGCTGAGCATTCAATTTAATTGTTAGAATCCGTTGCAGAAGGAAAGCAGGAGACAGGAAAATGCAATCCTAGGTGCCTGTAGCCATCATCACCCCCACAGCTCTAGTGGTTTAGCTCATCAGAGCATGGTGATTTTGTCCCTTACCTTTTCTTCAGGGCTGGTTTGTTCTTGTCTGCTCCTTGAGCTCTCCTCTCCAGTTCAGTGGAAGCACTTTGCCCCGTGTGTCTGTCCCCAGGAGCATCCTCCTCCATGTCCTGGAGCACTCACGAGGTACAGGGTAAGGTAAGGACCAGGTCATCTCCTTCCTCTCTTTCCAAGGCTTTCCTCATTTCCATTTCTGTTCTGTCCCCTGATTACCATCCCTTTGGTGTTCTTATTCCCCCTCAAGCTGCCTTTCCCTGCTCACAGTCTCCTGAGGATGTTGTGCTGAAACTTTCTCAAACTTCCATTACTAGAAATATTAATGCAGAATCTCCTCTCAGGAATTCTCCCATCCAACCTGCAGCATCCTCACACGGTCTGCGGTGACATTTCCGATTGGGACACACCTGGAAGTCAGACCTTTCTTTCTGGATTACCTTCTGTTTCCCCTTGCTAGGAACATGGGTATATCTTGTCTTCCTGGAGTTAAGGCACATTTGTTTCATCAGTATTACAAACCATCTGTACGTTGATCCACCTTCCTTCCCTTATCTCCCACCCCATAAAGAGCTGAGTTGGTAATAAGATACAGTCCAGCAGAGAACAAGTATAAGGTTGACTACACTTTTTTTTGGGGGGTAGCATATGTGTCCTGGGTGTTGAGCAGAGTCCTGTGAGGAGTGTCCACGTTGGGGCACACTTCTGGGGCACGTACGTGGTGTGTGCCTGGGCGAGCAGTCAGGACGAGCTGCGGGAGGGCGGCTGGGTCACCCCTCGTGTAGCTGGCAGAGAGGGGTCTGCCCGCTATGGCCCGGTGGTAATGTGGAAACCATGCACTCTGGGGCTTTTATGGACTCCTGCTTAAATTCTTAGTTAAAGACTTTGAAGCATCCTGTTATGTGCTTTTGTAGGGGTGACTTTGCAACCGCCATGGGCAGAATCTCATTTCAAGGTCTTCTGTAAGCCATCTGCTTTCATTAATAGCCTCTGGGTTTGGCATGTGGCTGAGTGCAGATTAAAATAGCCCCACTGCTGCAGAACTTCCTTCCCCACCGCCATCAGCTTGGCCTTCATGTTGGACCCTCCGGGACAGAGTGCACCCTGCTCTCAGTGTGTGACCTCCAGCTTGGCCCTGGGTGGTGGGGGATGCGTGTCCCAGCATAGAGGCATGTTGGGATGCACCCTACCTCTGCAGCCCATGCTCCTGGGGCTGCTTTGAAAGGAAACCAGGATATGTGCAAACAAGGCATGTGGCCTGGCCCCCAGCCACCAGGGTATGGTCAGAATATGGGGGTCAGGACTGCAGAGTGTCACGTGTGAGAAATTTTCTCCTCTGCTTGAAGGTGACCCCCGTGGTTTGGGTGTTGAGTGCACTGGCATGCCACTCTAGCTTGCTTCCACTGCTGCAGCTCAAGCCATTCCTCTTCTAAAGGCAGGAAACTTCAGCTTTTGACGGGGTGAGTTCTGCTGACACTGAACAGTGATAATGTAGATGGTTCAGTGGCAGAAGCATCAGCTGAGGGCACACAGATTCAGTTCTTTGCTTTGCCACATTCTTCCTACACAGCACTGGGTCAGTCCATCCGTCCCTCAGTTTTCCACATATAAAAGGTGCCTCTCCTGCCCCAGAAGTCCCTCCTCTGTGTTGGTTTCTGTTACGGTACAGGTGAGAGAGCTCCACTGGAGGTACAGTGATGGTGCAGGTCAGAAATATCTCCGATTCCCAAAGCTCCTTCACAACATTTATGGTGAGCCATGGTCTTGGTGGCCTCCTTCACACTGGGATGTGGTACCTGAGTGTTGCTCACTCCAGAGCAAACATGGCAAAGCCTGAAGGTCAGGTGAGCAGCAGGACCAGCCATGAAGGGATCTGCTGAAATTCTTCTGGAGCAGAATAAAGCTGCCTTAACCCCAACTGGAATGACAAGGGATTGGGTTTGTGTGGTTACTTCAGGTCTGTGCCACGTCAGCCAGACTCCATGGTGGGCCATTCCTTGTCTCCCTGGCAATGAGAGGTCTTCTCTCCAGGCTTTGAACACATCACTGCCTTGGGAAGTGGCAAGGCAGGATCCTCTGCTTGGTGTTTATCCCTGCCTATGGCAGGGGGATTGGAACTAGGTCATCTTTAAGGTCCTTCCAACCCAAACTGTTCTATGATGCTGTGTTGCCCTACATGGGGAGGCTGTAAGTTTTGCACTGTGTTCTTTCTGTCTGTGTGTTTTGGGGTTTTTTTAAGAAGCAAAGCAACACTGATCTTAGAGCAAAAGCAGTTGTGATTTTTCAACAATATGTGAATTTTGTAGATCAGTCAACCCCTGCCTTTCTAAGGAGCATTTGAGGGCTGGAGTGCTCAGTCCCATCACCACAGAAATGGCAGATGTGGAGCAGGCTGACTTTAAACCCAGCTCATCAGTAGAACAGTCTGTACTGAGAAGATCCAGCGAGTTAATGGGCTCCTTCTTAGTAGACTCAAGCCAGACTATCTCACCTGGAATTTTTTTGCAAGCCCTTTCCTCTCTCTGTTTCTCTCAGCCTGGGTATCCTGTTCCTGGAGAGTTCCAAACATGTAGGTTTTATTGCAGCCTCTTGAATCTTCCTGGAGGACAAGGTCTGCTCACGGTGACACACAGCAGGATGTTTCTGTTTTGAGCCCAGGCCATGCTGTATGTTTTGGGTTTTTTTTTTTTTTGAGAGAAGGAAACCTTTATTGGAACCCTGCAAGGTTTTATTTCATTTCCTCTGCAGTCGTGAGAGTTGGTAACTGCTGCAGCCTCCCTGTCTGTGCTGAGTGATCCCTTGCAGTGGGCCTTGGCTTCCCCCTCATCCTGAGCCTTTCCCTGGAGCTCAGCTCAGCAGTGTCTGATGATCCAGCTGTCATTTGCTAGGAGGTTGACCCATCCCTCTCCTCCAGCCTGGAGGTGTCCAAAAGGAAGTCACACAGTTGCTGTTTCCATTGTGCAGACATGGTCTCTCCAAGTTCTTTCCGTGGTTTTGTCTCTCTTAAAATACCTTCTCCCCTGAGACTTTGCTCAGGGGCTAAGGAAGTGTGTTGCTCATGATCACATCTTTGAGACACCTCAGTGTCTTAACATCTTGTGCAAGAATGTGTTTCTGAGGAGCCAGCCCTGAAGTCTGGAGTTTATCAGATCACTTCTTACGTGGTAGAAAGATAAAATTAGTTCCAGAGCGGGAGAGATGTTGGAAATGACACAAAATCCTTCTGGTAGACAGAGGAGTAATGGTTTGCAGCCATCAGATATTTCAGATCACACAAGGGGATGAATACTCCAGATGGAAATACCAGCATTCATTGTTAGAGGGTTTCTTTGAGAACTTTCCTAGTATGAATGTGAGAACCCTGGAGACCTAACAAGGGGAGATGCTTTCAGAGGCGCTGTAGCTTTGTCAGCCTTTGCTCGGAGCTACCCAAACGTGGCTTTGCACAGACAAGGGGAATTGAAACTCCAGTCTTGTCCAGGAACGCTAGCGTCGGGGAGGTGGAAGGGAATAAGCCTGTTGGTTGAGATAAACTCTGACACACCTCTTCAAACTCTGCAGCTGCTTGCTCTCCAGAGTTGCCCGTGGGTCCCGAGGAAGCGTTGCCGTCGCTGTGGTTCAGCGTCCCGGTGGGTGGCTCTGAGCAGGCTGGTGCCAGCTGGAGCTGGGAGCTGCCTGCTGCTCTTTGGGGTCTACCCAGAAGAGGGGTCAGTCGCTGGCCCACCAGAGCGTTCCTTCAGGGGGGAAACCGTGGTTTCAGACTAGCAGATTATGGTGTCTGCAGCTCAGGCAGAAATCCAGTGCGAAACCAGAAGAGGTAAGAAAGGTCTCGCATCCCCTGCTGGGAGTCTTCCCATTTCCCAAGTGGGCTACAAGTGCCTTTTCCTTCTCCACCACAGGAATGAAAAATGGAGGGGAAAGAAAAGATGTGAAACGAGCAGGCTGAGGTGGTTGTGTGGGTCTGCTCCTGATGGCTCTGTGCCTGGTTTTCTGATAGGGTTGGGATGCAACTGGTTGCTGCTGGGTAACCCATGGTGCACTTCTGGGCAGGAACTCATCACACTGCCTTCACGTTTCCTGAGGGAATTGATAGCTCTTTATTCCTTGAAACATTGGCAGTGTTTGATGGAAAGCTACCCATGAAGTAGAACTCAGTTGAAGCAGGGGTTGCATGGCAGGGTTTGTTACTAGCTGGGCATGGTGCTCCAGACATGGGGGGGGGACACCAGTGACTGCAGGTGTTTTGCATTCTGAGAAACCATCAGGATTCTCTTGTAGCTGTCCCATGGGATTTCCAAGAAGCATCATTCTCACAGTCCTCTGGCAGTATGCAGAGGGGTTTTGTTGGGTTTTTTTTGGTTTGGGTTTTTTTTTCCACGATCCTAATCTGTGGGGCGTGTATCTGACCTAATAAAACCATTTTTCAGCTTCGCTGTTGGTAGTTTTCTTCCTCCTCTTTCTGAAAACATCTTGCCTGCTGGCAACTGCATTGTCCAGAGAGGTTTGAAGCTTGGCATGCTGTCAACAAAACTTCAGTTACCCTTTCAATCAAATGTGGTAGCGCTGTGAGCTGACTTGGCCTCCATCCCGAGGTTCACCATAATCTTCCTTGGATAATGGGACGTCCAAACAACCCTAGGAAATAATTCAGATGCGAGTGGTGCCTTTGGTGGAATAAAGAATTGCCTCGAAGACACATTAAGATCCTTGGCTTTAACTCTTTTCATAATTATGCACTCCGAAGGAGCGGAGGCTTTGTAGATAAAGAGATTACATGCATCTTATGAAGTCTGTGTAGATGTGACTGAATCTCCCACCCACATTTTCTCACGTTTTGTTTTCCTGACACTGCAGTTGTAGCATTTAGTGGAAGACTATTGCAGAGCAGGCTGCCCTCTAACCCTGCAGGTCCTTGCCAGTCTGGCACAGGTACCGTGAATCATTCTCCCTTAGGGATAGGCTTCTGGAAGAGCCCGTTGGTAAGAGCAGTTGGGGGGGAGAACTTAATTAGATTAAGATGCATTTCGGTGCTGGTTGTGCTGCGGGTCGTGCGGTGAGACTGCCGGAGAGAGCAGCAGTCGGCTGGGCATGCCCCAGGATGCTCTTCCCAGCCCTGGCTGCCTCTCTGCTGCCTTTATAGCTTTTTAACAAGAAAAAGGAAATCTCGGTGTATACCAATGCTGGGGGTCACTGGGAGTGAAGAAAACCACCTCTCAAGCTGGTGTCTGGCCTCTGGCTGCCACCTGCTGCCAGCAGCCTGAGCCAAATTGTTCCTTGCCAAATGCAGCGATTGCCACGGTGGATAACACGGTGGGCAGGAGGTGGGCACTGCAGCTTCGGTCGGCTCTCGCTTGAGCTGCGTGTTCCGATGGCCTGCGCTGCGGACGTTGAGAGCTATAAATGCTGTCTGCTGTTGAACGTCTTTGGCCTTTTTTAGTTATGTGCTTACTTAAGAACATCTGCCATGAGTGCTGCCCCGTGATAGGATGAGGGGCAATGGTCACAAACTGAAACAGAGGAAGCTCTACCTCAACATGAGGAAAACCTCTTCATTGTGAGAGTGCCAGAGCCTGGCCCAGGCTGCCCAGAGAGGCTGTGGAGTCTCCTTCTCTGGAGCCTTTCCAGCCCCCCCTGGCTCTGTTCCTGTGTGGGTTGCCCTGGGTGACCCTGCTCTGGCAAGGGGTTGGACTCCGTGATCTCCAGAGCTCCCTTCCAACCCCACCATTCTATGGTTCTGAGTTGCGTGTCCGTTAGGTTCCAACAAGCAAATTTTCCTTCTCCCTGGTATACAGCCGGGATTTTTTAGCATTCCAAGTTTGCCCTGCTGCACTGAGGAAGGGGGAATTTGAAGTCCCCAGTTCTTCCCATTCCCTTCATGCTATTCATGAATTTACATGCCTCTCCCGCGGTGTCTCTCCTTTTTATTACTAATCAGGTCTAGTCTTTTAAATCCTCCTTTGTGTGATGGTCTCATTCTACAAAAGCTGCGTGGGTTTAGCTCGGCTCGGTCGATGTGATCTTGCTCCTCTCAAAGGTGTTTAACAGCCGCGCTCCCGTGTACGCCTTGCAAGCTCAACTTAAATCGTGTCAAGTTCCGCACTGCTTCGCTCTGGCAGGTGGGGCTGTTTGTTGTGGCTGTCTTTAAATTTAAATTTGGATGTTTTAAATGAATTAAATATGAACATGAATAATGCAGCTGGTAAGCTAGCCTTTCTGCAATTAAATGCAAACTTTCTCATTTTGTCTCTGTGCTTTCAGGTTTGATATGCCGCGGTATTTGTACCGACTTTGCTGTTGTGCAGGAGTGATGGGGAACTAGAGCCCATGACAGTTCAGTGGAGCCCTTGGCACTTTTGAGATCTCGGTGAGTGGAAGTTGTTTGAAACTGCGGGAAAGGGGCTTTATCTGCTCCAAAAGGCAGCAAACCAGTTGGCCTTTTTGGGTTTTAAGATAGCGTCCTGCTGAAATTAATGTGCACATTGATCTGTCCTTTCAGGGTGTAAATTCTGGAAACGATCGCCACCTAAAACTGGGGTCCGTGCTTGCAAGGTTATCTCGGTAGCCACAGGCATGAGAAATGCAGCTCTTGGACAAGAGGCGAGTTTGAACTCTTTTGTCCAAGTGTCAGGGCATGGAGATGGAGTGCTGCAGCATGTGCTGGGCTGTGTACACCCTGAGTGCTTTATGTGATGCCAAAGGAAGATTGTCTCCTTTGTGTCACTGACCCAGCCAAGAAGGGCTCATCAGGGCCGTGTTTGTGTCTAAGGTCATTCAGGAAGATCTATCTGGGTGAATACCCCGTTTTTCCCCTGTGGCTACCAAACTGTAGCTTCTTTTATTTATTACTTTAACATTTTTGTGAGTCTTCAGTCCCTGAACAGTGTAAAGTCCCCATCCACCCGCACTGCATTTCTGCCTGTCCTGCAGTGCCTGCTCGCTCGCCTCTTCTGCTCTTCACTTTCTTCTCTCCAGACCAAAGTCTTTTTTCTTCCCTGGCATGGTTCAGGCTTGTGAAAGCCTCTGGGGCGATTCCACTTGCCTTGCAATCAGTCATCAGTGAAATCGTGGGGTATTTTGGGTAGAAGGAGCTTTTGGAGGTTGCCTGTTCCAGCCCCACGTTGCTGGGCAGGCTTTGAAGTCAGACTCAACTTCAAGGCTGGATCAGGCTGCTCAGGGTGGGAGCTGGTTTCACATGGAGTATCTCCGAGGATGGAGATTTTACAGCTTCACTGGGCAACTGCAGAATGAAATTACAGCCAGTGGGAATTACCAGTTCCCAAGCCCTGTGCTAGTAAAGCCGATCTTATACCAGTTTCAGGAGGGCTGGGGTCTCTGTGGCTGAAGAAGAGCAGGCAGGGACCAGTCCCTGTTCCTGGGATACAGTGAGGCTGGTGGCTTTGGTGACTTACAGGCCCAGCACCTGCTGGGGCAGGAAGGCTGAAGCTGCTCATCCTGGGGCTTGGCTCTGGCTCTTCTCCGGGTGTTACGTGGCCCTGAAGCGCACTAATTATTTTCCTTTTTTTGTGGGTTTTTTTTTCTTTCCATTTTTGAGTTCCAGTTTTGCAGGTTGAAACCACATGTTACTCTCCTGTGGCATGAGCATGTGTGAGGAAGCTGGATGGTGCAAAGCCGTGGTGCAGGAGCGTGAAGGGTGGCAAGAGTCAGGCCGTGGGGCCGTATCATTTGGACAGTTTCTCGGCAGAGTGTTTTGGAGCGCGCTGTCCCCAGGCTGCCAGCAGAGCGGGACTCCTAGTGCAGCCTCAGTCTTCTCCTCTGGGGAAGAGTCACCCTTTTAAATTACTTTTTTTTTTTAATAGGGGCAGCATTTAGAATGTTTCACTTTCTTCCCCAACAAGAGACCTTGCTGGGAGTGGTCCAGCAGCAGTCGCCTGGTGCTGTCCAAGCCCTGCCTCCCGCGAGGACCGTGGCTGCGGTTGGCACTGTCACCCTCCTCCCGAGCCACTGCCTTTCACCAACCCTATCTCTGCATCTCACACACGGCCACAGATTTTTCCTCCTACGCTTCTGCGGGGGAGGGTCACCCATCCCTGCTGGGCAGGCCTCTGATGTGCTCACGCTGAAGCAGCTTTTCAGAAGCTGGCCGAGTGAGCCGGGAGCCCCCGGCCCGTGCTGGATGCGTGAGGTTTGTGATGAGTGTTCAGCTACTTCAGAAGGTCCCACGTCTGGGTGAGCCGAGCAGCAGCCAGAGTCAGGGCTGGTGAATGCTTGTCTGGTGCCTTTTATATAACCCCTTCCTTTCACACTGGGGTTTATGGCTGGGGGACTTCTCCTGACAGCTTTTAATAAAAATGACTGAAGAAAATTATGAAAAGAAGCATTAAAAGTTGTAAATAAGCTTTCACATGTAGATTACTTCCCACTATTGAAAGGAGAAAAAACTTTACTCCTTTCACAAGTATGCACAAACAAACACACTATTTATGAGAGGCAATAAGAGACTACTGTGTAGCTTTGCATTTGGATTAAAAAACAAGTCTGGGTTTTTTTCCTGTAGTATTTAATATTCCTTTAGTATTTTCCTTCTTGGAGTATTGCTCAATCTTGCCCGTAAAGGCTGTGGTTTGTAGTGCTTTTGCAGAAAAATTAAACTCTCTCTTTCTCTTGGGTTTGGAAAAAGGCTGGGTTTGAAAATGAGAACTTCTTGCCAAGTTGCATCTGTAAATTACCCTTTAAGCAGAAACTCGGCGTTGCATCCCGAGACAGCTTCCTCTTACGTCCTCCAGCCTGACTGCCCCACTGTGAACAAAATGGAGTTATATTGACACAATTAATCTTTCATTAGTTAGTGTAGTGTCAAAACATGCTTTTACTGGCTTTCCTGAGGGCTCGTTTGCAGCTCAGCCATTCATTTAGATCTTTTCTGGCAGGGCTTGGCAGGGCTGGGTGCGTGCGGGAGGCGCTGCCCCGCGAGGCCGGCCGCGCAGGAGCGCGCTCTCTGTGTCCGCAGCCAGCTCGCAGCTCCCAGGAGCTCTCATTTTCAGTAACATTTACTTCTAACAAGGATTCAAATGCTTTTTCTTGATGGGGACGGTCCGGCCAGTTTTCTTCCAACCAGGGGAAAACTCAAATGCAGCAGAACTTGGGCCCTCGTTGCAGTGCTAATAGCAAAAATATTTCCTGGGTCATTGTCCAATTTCTCATCCTTATTACCCAGAACTGCTGTGAGCAATTTGAATTGCAAGTGGTGAGCTGGGGATTGCGGTGCTGCTTTGCCAGAGTTAATGTTATGTTTCCATGTGTTTTCTTTCATAAATTTCAGCTCTGCCTCTCTTTGTTAGTGAGCGAGAGCAGCCCCCTCTTCCAGGCACACACTCGGGACCTGCTGTAGCGTTATCACGGAGACTGGCATATGCTCCTCTTGCTTATTTATGCTGCTCCTGCTGCCATAAATTTGAAGTGGTCCACGTATTGGAGAAAGACTTGTAGTTTCAGGGGGGTTGAAATGAATTATCTGTGTTCAGTAGGAGATGTTCTGTGCAGCCCAGAGTGAAAGAGCATCTATTTTCTCCCCGCTGCGTGATTAGTTAATGTTGCAGATGACTGTGTGCTCCGGAATGGGGAATTTTCTCATGTTTCTTTCTTTTGTCCTAGACATCTTCAGTTATCACAAAGCGAGCTGGTCCCAGGATAAGGACAGCAGCGGGTGATATAATGCGGAAACCAGGCCCTCAAAAAGGTGAGCAGTGATGCTTGGCACAGCCAGAGGCTCAGTAGCGACCTGGTGTGGACCCAAGGACTGAGCGGAGAGCAGCGATGGGGCGGAGAGTGGGGGAACGTGTGGTTGTGAACTTGAAATGGAGCCGCTCGTTCCTCCGGCCGCATGCAGAGAATGCTTCATCCGTCCCCCCTGGGACGGGCGGAGGAAGAGACCCGCGCCGGGCTCACCCCCGCAGCGTGCAGGGCACGGTGTCAGGCGGCGAGGGTGCCGCGCGGAGCCCGCGGCACGCACCATCTGCTCCCGCTCCCAGCGTGAGGCAAACTGCTTCTCCGCTGGCACAGGCCTCCCCCTTCTAATGAGGCGTGAAACCAAAGACCAGCCTACCTTGTGGAGATGGAATCTGTTACGGACGCTTACCTCGAGCCTCCCGTCCCGTTAGGCGCAGCGGCAGCCGCACGCTACGCGTGTGCGCTCGCCCCGACAGAAAGGGCGATGCCAAGCGGGCTGCCGGCCGCCGGGCCGCTCGCACTTCTCGTGCTTAACAAAAATATTGATTTCCTTTCGTGCTGTGGCACACGTGTGCGTTCGGCTGGGGTGATCTCATCACACACGCCTTGGAGGATGGGGGAAGGGAGAAGCGTAGAGGATGGAGCATCCTCCGCAGTTCTTTGTTCACATCTGCTACGTGCTCGCAAGGTTTATTGCAGGAGATTTCTATGCTCCATTTCTCTCCTCCTTTTATTTTTTTTTAAAACGTCTCCTTTGCTTCTCTGGTGGTTCATCTTACAGAAGCATTATCCTCTTCCTAACGCTGCTTGTCCTTTAATGAAGTGAAAATAAATGAAGGAAAGCGGGGAATGGGGAGAGCCTGCTGCGAGGCAGCTGGAGGGCTGGGTAATAAAAGAGGCAGGTTGATAAGTCAGCAGCGTGGCCACGGAGCGAGCTGGCTGAGTTTAGCCTTGCACGCAGCTTGTCCTCTCTGCCTCCTGGAGCAGGGCTCTGTGACCTGTGCTGTGAATGCCATGCCAGAGGTTGCAGAAGCAACACCTGCATCGTGCACACGTGGGTCTGTGTCCTACTTACCTGCTTTCTTACTAAGGCGTGGAACTTTCCCTTTTTCTTTATTTGCCTGCAGAAATTTGTGCTTTTCTCTCCCTCTCTGCTGCTTTTGCAGCCTGCCTAATGAGGATGTTTGCATGTTAAAGGTTAAGAAGGGGATCTACTTTCACCTGCAGAGTATGGGGAGAGGCTGCTTTGAGTGTACGGGTGCTATCAGAGAGCTGTCCTGCAACGCAGAGAGGAGCGTTACCCATCTGGGGGGGGGGGGGGGTTTGCCTCTGGCTTAACTACTTCATGTCCTTTATTCTTGCTTTTTAAGGAGGTGGAAAAATACCGTCCTTCAGGAGAACCCATTTCCTGTAAGGGTGTCCTTCTGTCCTGTTAGTTCATTTGTGTCTCTCCAGGGAGGCTCTTCGTCTTGTCCATGTCTAGTGGTGCTGTGGCCACGCTCCATATGTCCCTCCTGATCATTTAAGGGATCCCAGAATCACAGAATTGCCTAGATTAGAAAATACCTTTAAGAACATTGAGTCCAATCACTAACCTAACTCTGGCAAGTCCTTGACAACCCATATCCTTCAGCACTAAGTCTCCACAATTCATAAATCCCTCCAGGGATGGGGACTCCACCACTGCCCTGGGCAAGCTGTTCCAATGCCTGATAACTGATAACTAAAGAAATTCCTGCCAATATCCAACCTAAATTTCCCTTGGTGCAACTTAAGACTGTTTCCTCTTGTCCTGTCACTTGTTATTTGATTGAACAGATCATCTCCCACTGCTCTACAATCTCCTCTCAGGGAGTTGTTGAGAGCAAGGTCTCCCCTGAGCCTCCTTTTCTCCAGGCTGAACAACTCCAGGTCCCTGAGCTGCTCCTCACCACCCTTGTGCTCCAGCCCCTTCCCCAGTTCCATTGCCCTTCTCTGGCTATGCTCCAGCCCCTCAGTGTCCTGCTGGGAGTGAGGGGCCCAAAACTGAACACAGTAGTCCAGATGCAGCCTCACCAGGCGTTTACAGGGGTAAAATCACACCCCTGCTCCTGCTGGCCACACTATTCCTGATCCAGGCTGGGATGCCATTGGCCTTCTTGGCCAGCTGGGCACACTGCTGGCTCATTGACAGCCTGCTGTCAATCAACCCCCCCAGGCTGCTTTCTGCTGAGCAGCCCCCAGCCACTGCCCTGGGGGTTGTTTGGTCTTGTTGAACCTCACCCCTCAATCTAGTCTGTCTGGATCCCTCTGCAAAACCTACAGGCCATCCTCTCCATTGCATTGAAAGGATGTGTCAAGAAGAGAAGATTGCAGCAGTCATGGTGCAGAAGCCAGTTCAGACACGTTAAGCCCCACCAGGCCACTCCAGCAGCAGCTCATGGCCTGCTCCTTTCACTCAGCACAAGATTTCAAAACTTTCCCTGTGTTCTTTTTTCTCCCTTTCACAAGGAGCTGCTTTCTGCAGGGGCAAGGCACATTTTGTAGAGCACTGCCAAGCTGTTGCTCATAACAGCCCTAAAAATGCCTTGTAAACTGAGGGGGCTGGATGGCAGCAGCACTCCCAGGGTGTGTAGGTCGGGCAGCAGTGGAGGAGCTGCTGGGGGCAAGCTCTGCCATGGCAGCGACCTGGCTCCTTTCTGCTGGGCTGGAGGCTGCTGAGAGGCAGGGATGGGCATCCCCTGCTTCTTGCTCTGTCGCTTCCCTGAGCTGTCTTGGGAACTTTAGTTTTTTGTAGCTCCGAGGCCCAAAGCTGCCATGAGCAAACCCAGCTCAGGTGCAGCACTCTTCAGAGCTGGTGCTGCTTTCCTGTGCTCTCTGGGCTGCACAGGACACAGGGTGGTCACCTGGTTTTGTGCACGTCTTCCCCCTCACCGCAGAGGGTCAAGGCTGGCCGTGGGAAGAAGGCTGTCTGCAGTAGCCTGGGGTTGAACAGGGAGCGATTCGGGGTCCGCTGCTGATGGAGCCATTTCTATCAGCTTTCCCATTTGCTGCTCTTGTGCCTTGTCACCTCTTCCCAGGGTTAAAATGATGATTCTCCAGCAGTTTGCTGCTTTTCCTGTAATTGATTTGTCATTGTGGGAGAGCACGCGTTGGTGAGGATGAGGCAGAGACCAGGATGCTGATGCAGATACCTCATGTCAGGTGGTGCAAATGCAGGTACCCCATGTCAGGTCTTCTCCTGAGTTGTAGGGAGGAAGGGAATGCACCCCACAGGTGTAATCAAAGCATCTGTGGTATCTGGGGTCATGACAGGGAGGTCTCTCCTCTCCTCTGAAGTGCCTGTAAGTGCTGGCTTCTTGCACTGATACAAACACTTTATTTCTTGTCTCAGCCATAGACTGGAAAGATGGTAAAAAGCACAAGTACAGCCGCCCATCAGAGTCTCCCTCCCAGTACCAAGGTAAGAGAGCACCTTTCCTCCTTCTCCCCTCCCTTCCTTCCTTCTCCCCTTCCAGCTTTTTGACTTGCATGGCTGTAGTAAGCTGCAGCATGCCAAGTCAGTTTACAGATAAAGACAGCTTTTGGACAATCCTCATGTGCTTAATTCTGACCACAGTCAAAACTGGCTGAGAAGACACTGCAGGAAGCACACACTGAGCTGGATTGGTTTTAAATCAGACAGGGTCGAGCAGATTGTTTCTTACCACCCAGCTGCAAGTGCTGGGGGGGTGACTCTGCCCACATTTTCATGTGTCCTGGGCATAAGGAGCCATCTCCACAAGCTCCTCTTTGAGGTTCACAGCAGTAGCTAGCCCAGCCCTCCTCCTGGTGTGACCCTCACTCCTCCTTCCCCAGGGGCAGGAATCGGGCCCTTAGCCCAGCAGAGGTGAGGCTGACCAGCTCAGCACAGTGCAGGGTGAGGGCTGGCGGGAGGGATACAAGAGTTGGTTGCTTCTTGCTCCCTTTGGAGAGGAGGTGTCCCTCCCCGGGCAGGGTCCCTGGGCCGTGTCCCTCCATGGGCAGGGTCCCTGGGCCGTGTCCCTCCA